>VXBJ01005721.1:8980-35206 GCA_013400055.1 Nycticryphes semicollaris
ACAGAGGTGAGGCTGACCAGTCTATAGTTACCCAGGTCTTCCTTCTTGCCCTTTTTGAAGACTGGAATGACATTTGCTTTCCTCCAGTCCTCAGGCACCTGTCTCGTTCCCCGCGACTTACCCAAGATGATGGAGAGTGGCCTAGCAATGACTTACGCCAGCTCCCTCAGCACCTGTGGACCCATGGATTTATGGATGTCTAGCCTGCTTAACTGGTTCTTAATCCAGTCTTCATCAACTGAGGCAAACTCCTCTTTTATCCTGACTTCCTCTGGGGCCTCAGGGGTATGGGGCTCCTCCGGACAGCCTCCAGCAGTATAGACAGAGACAAAGAAGGCATTCAGTAATTCTGCCTTCTCTGTATCTTCTGTCACCAGGGCACCTCATTGCCTCTAGTGTTAGTTTTGTCTGCAATGTATTTGAAGAAGCCCTTTCTGTTGTCCACCCCTCATGCCAGGTTTAATTCTAAGGAGGCCAAATGCTACAAATAATACAGATGCTACTCCTGCCTTTCTGCTCCAAGCTTCAGTTTTACTATATTTATGTGACATTTGGGGAAAGATTCAGTTAGCATCACAATGGGACATAGACTGATGTTCCTGATATGATGAAGGAGACTGGTAAACTGGTAATGAGGAAAGGAAAGAGCTGAAGTACTCAACATTTTTGTCACAGTCTTCACTGACCACCTCTCTCTCCATACCCCTAGAATTGATGGACTGTGAGATGGGGACTGGGGGAACAAAGTCCCTCCCACTGTAAGAGAAGATCAGATTTGTGACCACCTGAGGAACCTGAACATACAGAAGTCTAGCGGACCTGACGAAATGCATCCCAGGATCTGGATGGCTTTGGCTAAAGTAGTGGCCAAGCCATTCTGCATGACATCTGAAAAGTTGCAGCAGTCATGTGAAGACCCTGGTGACTAGAAAAAGGGAAATGTTGCATCCGTTTTTAAAATGGGTACGAAAGAGGACCCTGGGAACTACTGAGCTTTCAACCTCACATCTGTGCCTGAGAAGATTATGGAATAGATCTTCTACAGATCAAATGTATGCTAAGGCATATGGAGGACAGGGAGGTGATTTGCGACAGCCAGTGTGGCTTCCTCAAGAGCAAATTCTGCCTGACCAATCCAGTAACCTGTGATAGAGTGACTACAACAGACAGCAAGGGAAGAACTATGGATGTCATCCATCTGGAATTCTGTAACAACTTTTACACAGTGCCCACAATGTCCTTCTCTCTAAATTGGAGACATATGGATTTGATTTGTGGACAGTTTGCTGGATGAAGAATTGGTTGGATGGTCACACCCAGAGGGCAGTGGTCAACAGCTCAATATTCAGATGGAGATTAGTGACAACTGGTGCCTCTCAGGGGTCCAGTATTGTTTAATATCTTCATCAATAATATTGATGAAGATATTGATCAAGTGCATTCTCAATGAGTTTGTGGATGACAACAACCTGAGCAGTGAGGTTCACATGGAGATGCTGACATGGAGTGGTGCAGATAGAAAAGAAGAGCTCAGGACATCTAATAGAGCTGTAGGCAACTTTATTGTAAGAAATCTGTCTCTGAGATATCTTTACAGAGACATCCACTAACTAAAGAGAGAAGAAATTAATCTTCATCTTGCTGTTAGTGTATTTGCTAATAGCATTTATTACAGAGATGGAAAAATAAGATTAATTGTTAAAGGTCAAATTAGGATAAAATTATGGTTACTTAGTTAAGTTCCAATACATTTCCCAAAAATACCTTTTTATATTTCTGAACTGCTGCTAAAAATCCATTTCTTTCTTTTTTGTTATAAGCAGATATTATTATGAAGTCATTCTTAACACCAGTTATCGATCTTTATGATCTTTATTTCTGTAAACATTTATTTTTCTTTCCTTTTTTTTTTTATTAACATAAACATTCACAAAACCCAAGAAGAGTTTGAGTCCTTGAAATCTGTTTAAACTTATCTGCAGACTTCATCTATTTCTATAAGTGAATGAAACTTCATAAAGAGTTCATCTTTGTTGGCTGAAGAGAAACATAAAAAGGACAGGATTACAGGATTTCAGGCTCACAAGTCTTTTTTTAGGTGAGAAATAGAAGTGACCCACTTCAGATTAAGTAGAAATTTATGTGCAAGAATGATTCTGAAGTATTTTATGTTCTTTTTTTTTTTTCAAATAAGGGAGAAGTCTTGTGTGTGAAACAGAAAGGTCTGCTTCCTGCATCTAAGTGATGTGTGTTTAGCCCTTGTGAATCAAAAAAGGAAACAGTCTTTTACAATCTAAAGTGTTTTGTATTTTTCAGCTCTGCAAAGAATATGCAATAGGCATACTCAGTGTTAGTAAGCATTCCCCGGGCAATGAATTGTAGAAAAAAAGAACTAGGGAGATTTCTGCTCTCCTGATACCAACTAACTAACCATAACTAACTTACACAACTAACTGGGGTGCCAAGAAAGGGGCAGGTCTGTTAGTGAGAACTAGGAGCAATCTTTGAGTTCTCTGATGCATAGTATATACAGCAACCTTTAATAAAATTTTGGGATTGCATGGAGTGTTTAATGTGTAACAAAACGAGTAGATAATATATCTATCTTGGTATAATTAAAAGATTGGGATTTGAAAGATTCATCTATGATAAGGTGATCCTTTTATTAGCTGTAATGGAGTTGCAGTACAATGAAGATAGGTTGTACTGGACATTTCATTTTCATGTTGTGAACTAACTTTAGTGTTTCTGAATTGCCTTTTCCCAAAGAGGTTTGAGATGTTAGTTCTAATACAGGAGAATCTGAAAAACTTGTGTTCAATCAGATAAATTCCTGAAAAAGTTTGTTATAGTGGTGTCAGCAGAGATGTTCTGCACAGAAATATGAACATTTATTTTAGAAGAAGATCTTATCTAATTCAATTCCTACTATGTATAACATTTAAAATATATATAGAAATAAATGTAGTTAAATTCTAAGTTTTATGTGTCACTTTTTAATATTAGTAAAGCTGGTGGCTTTTCAGGCTAAAAATTAATGGCCAGGCTAAAACTGGTATGAAAGTTTTATATTCTGGATTTGAATGCTTCATTTGATCTTGAAGAGAACATTTACATAGACTGTTAGACTCAATACCCACAGAAACTCTACAATTCTTTAAAAATGTCTGAGAATTGTAGCCAAGAAGGGACAAAGTGTTTAGGGTGAATAATTTTTTTTAAACAAAAAAAAGAAACAGATCTGTAATTAGCTTTTCACATATTGAAAATAAAAGTTCTATGTCACTCTTAGATCATTAACATGCTGCCTGTGTTCAGTCTTGTAGACTTGATTATTGTCTTTATTTCATATTTTGCTTTCATGTCTTTTTAAAATCTTTCAATTATGGTTGGACTTTGTCACCCTTCAAGCTAAAGAATATTTTTCCTCATGAGTAATCCCATTTCATTCAAATGAAAAATAGTGGAATTGTAGATGATATACTGGTACTGGAGACCAACTTATTATATCTATAATTTTTTTGTACTAAACTGCATTAACTAGCAGAAAATAAGTGGAAAAATGTGCGTGATTATGTGGAAAGACTTACTGAACCCTTCCCTAAGGGAAGCAAACTGAACCCTTCCATAAATTACTTCCTGCTCTTATTGCTTTCTTACTCTTGCCATTGCTACCTACTACTACAGTGCTTCAATACTGCAATTTTCAGACTAATGTCCTTAAACACCTGTGGAATTCTGCATGGTATGCTGTATCCACTGGGTTCCAGATTAAAAAAAACAAGAAAAATGTTCTCATTGTTAGCCTAGGCAGATTTGAGTTATGGTCTTGAAAAACAAATTTTCTGATTTGCTTTGTGATTTGTGAGTTATGATTTATCATTCATGCCTTTATGATTTTATCTTACTATCACTTATAAGTAAAAATCACTTTACTTGACAAATTAGGCTATTTTATAACATTTTATGTTTATTTAAAGCTATTACCTTCAACAGCAGAGAATATACAGGAAATGCACTTTTTGTTGTTCCAATAGCAAAAATTGTTGGGTTTTGAGAGGTACATGGGAATTTCTCTTCTGATTTCCTTTTCATCATGGAAGCTGAACAAAATTCTGATTTATAATATGTGTTGATTTCTCCAGTGATTTTCTCTTACTTATGCATGCAGTTATTAGGCTCAAATTAGGCCTCCCCTGTCCACCTGTGACAATATGTTCTCACCCTGCAAGTTGTAACTGGAAAAAAATAACCTCAATTAAATTATTCACAATTAGATGTTACACAAAATGAATATAAGTGCCATAATCAGGCTCACAAAAAAGCACTTGCATTGTCACCAATTAAAATTTGCTTCATCTTACTAAGAACACCTACAAACCAGGACCTTCATTTTTATATGTTTAGAAATATTGATACAAGAATTTTTTCTGAGCAGAGTTTAGGAAAAGTACTCTTTGAAACATGGAAAAACATAAAGATAATGGGGGAGGAAGGGGGCGGAGAGGGGAGAGAAGAGGGTAATTTGGTATTTTTCCAAAGCCATTGACCTTTCAACTGCATTGCAAAACAGAAAGACAAGTACATTAAAAAAAAAATAAAAAATAAAAAAAAGAAAACCAAACCTCTCCATTCATAAGTATAAAACTATCCTCATTTCCTGTTTACAAAAAGTTATTTCCTCTACCACTTTATACTACATTTTAGTTCATATATGCCTGTTTTCTTTCAAAGTTTTATAATCAACAGTTTTAAGTCCCCTACCAAAAAGGAGAGGAGAATGAAAACCTACTACTACCATCCAGAATGCTTTTATTGTCATTGACTCTATTTGATTTATTGATCTGCAGCTTCAAGCGTCCTTTGACTAGGAACCTGAAGAGCACTTTTTATCAGTTTTCATGCTCCAAAGATTCAGAGCTATGATGTGCAATTGATAGATTAGACAAATCTCTCCTTAATGGATTTTCTTTTGCATTGTAACCACTGTTGTTTCAAAGCAGATTTCTAGATAAAATGTAATTTATGTTATAATGAAGAACTCAACGGGTTGTTAATTTTCATGTCCAGCTCGTAATTCTCAGTATCACCACATTCCTGTTACCCCAAGGAGTATACTTTATCTTCTGCAGTATTAAGTTTGTCCTAATCATTAATGAGATGAAAGGCTAACAATAACTTCCTCTATATTGATTACAATTTTCTCTTCTGATATCTAATTATTTCAAATAACACCTAACTTTGATATCTTTAAAGTTCCATAACTATTTCAGCAACAATTCTAGTCCATTCAGAGATTTTTTTTTGGTGTTTCATGCCTTTGATGTATTTCAGGTATCTATTCTGAAATGATATGGGTGAGATAACTATTTTTCTCATTAATAGGGGAGGGGGGATAAGTTAGTTTACACATAGTTTTCTATGTTATTACTAAGGTTTCACCTACAGTCATTAGTGTGATCTCCAAGTTTCTTCAGAACAGATTGGAAACAATCCTTTTGTAGATGGGAAGAACAGGATTTCATATATTTTTTCTAAAAAGCTATGTCTAATGTTGGACTCCAAATAAATCTACTTTGTGCTTAGTGGTTTGTCAGGTTCCCCAACCTATGATTTCCCTGTTTCTCAGCCATGGCTGCAACTCTTATTTCCAAAGAATGCAAGGTAACCATTTTCTGGCAGTTGGTGTCTAGGAAAAATCAAATGCTTTACAGTTCACAGCTCTGTCATCTTGACTACAGGTCCTTACGTATACATTTTTGTGTAGTTCTTTCTTTTATTTAGTATTTATTTAATTTCACAAACAAAACTTCTTTTTCCAGAATAGTTACAGAGTACTAAGCACAAAATACTGCTCTGCACTGTATGGAAGTTAATTTTTCTAAGCCATCTCTGAGTAGGCCATCATCTTCAGTTTCACTTAACACAAAGTCATGGCATTTCTAATCTCTACTCCTAAATCTGCATTTACAAAAAATACCGTGTTACTGGAAATGAAGATTATTACAGTCCTGGCTGTAGTTAGTAGAGTCAATTAATATTTTGCTGGTAGGGGTACATGGTGGCTCTAAATTTGTTAAATTGTACATGAACTACCCTGTTTATTTAAAAAACAGATCAGCAGAAAATTCTAGTATTTCACTGAAGCATGGCGCCAGTTCTCAAGTTGTTTAGCTTTAATCATGCATCCTCAGTAAACATTGCTATGTTGTGAGACTTTACAGACTGTTTTTAAATGTCTTGTGAAGTGAAAAAATATGCAGCATTTGGGAAACTGGATATTGCACAGATTCTGCTGTGTCTTTTGTACTCAGATGTGGGGGTCCCAAAGCAGCTCTTTAAGATGTCTAGATATGAAAGGAGCTTTTTAATTCTCAGACTGTTAGTACACCCTGAGTGTACTAAACTCTGACTTGTTGTACTTTACCACAATAAGTACTTCAAATGGAGAAATAACCCTTAGCAACAAAGGGAAATGTAATTGATATTTGAAACTTCAAATTTTTCATGGTCTCCTGTAAAAAACAAAGCAATTTTCTGCTTTTTGGACAGGGGACAGAAGTAAAAGATACCTTGTAAGCACCAGATTATACGCAGTATCCATAAGGAGGTATTCTGATGTTAGTGTTGAATAATTGCTGTAAATCTGTATCATGGGTAGGTTCCCTACAGAACTGAGTCATCTTCAGTGACCAGAGTATTTCTGGGGAAAAAATGAAAATACTTTTGAGACATCCACCTTATTTATCTTTACGTGCTGAAATGTAAATGGCTACTTCTGAGCCAATTGTATTTTTCCTGTCTAAAAAGAAAGATCTGTTCTCCCCTAGAATTTTTCAATGAGATTAATTTCTGACCCATTTTTGTGGCCAGAAAGGAATGCAGTGGTAGGTACACATGAAGTTCTAGTAAATGGCTTTACCTTAGAGAATATTTTGTTACTTATATCAGTATCTGTGAACACAGAAGGTTACTTTTGTATTCCACATCCCTTTTTGTAATGAGAGAAGCCTTCAAATTTTAAGACTACACAAATACAATTCATTTAGGATACTAAGATTTTAAAATGCAGCAAATATAAGATTTTAAGGAGCTTATGATATAAATTCTATAACAATCAGTCAATTCGCATTTATTATACATTTTAGTATATTTTGCATTTATGTTTTATTAATTTTATTATAGTTATTAATTATTGTTCCATTCCATATAAGCATGTCAAGCACTCCAATAATGTGGCAACTCACACTGTTAATCTATTTTGTTTATCAAGTCTTTGAAATACTTCAAAATTCTTAAACCAAAGCTCACATCTTCCTTCTTTTACTTGATAGCTACAATCTAAATGTCTGAATTATAAAGTATCACATTTGAAGGCACAAATAATTTATATATTAAAAGTTAAAGGATTTTGAATTTGTCTCTATTTTACTTCTGTTTATCCGACTGATGCTTGTTCTGGCTGCTGAAGTCTTTACATTAATTTCAGTGGAGCATGGTACTAAAAGCTCATAGTTTTATATGTGCCTTAATCATCAGTGCACTTTCTGTCACAATCCAGAATGGATGATGAAATAAAATGCTTTTGTATATGCTAAATCTGTTTTACTTTATATACATACATGTATACATATACACAGAAGTTATTATGGAGTTTTTCTTTAAAAATGAGACAGAATTTTTAATTGAGAATAAGGAAACCTAGGCAGTAAGTTTGCAATTAATCAGCAAGTCACCTGAGAGAACAAATATGCCATTGTTTAATCATACTTAGTGTTATGTTGTTAATTTATATGTGTTGACCCAACTGAAAGTTTCCTAATTCTGAAAGTAACTGAGGCAATATATAATAGAACACTATCCTCAGGGCAAGAAACAGAGTACCTCTACTACCCACCATGAAAGCTCTGATATTAATGGGATTTAAGTGCTTCCATAAGTCTTGTCTTGGAGAGAAAGAGACAGAATGCTGATGGGGGAAATCATTATAACCAAATAGACCTGATTCCTCATTTTCCTCAGAGTTACTTAAAAAGAAAAGATTTCTATGAACATTTTAATAGATTAAGTACAGTTTTAATCCCAAGGTTTTGCTGAATATTCTGAATGTATTCTTACATCAAATTGTAGTGGATCTTTTGATTATGAACATTAAAATATTGTAGGGTTAAAACTAGTTAATTATTAATTCTACTGTGGTGTGGAAGCATACCAGTGACTGTGCTGAAAAGGTTGTGCATATTTACTATCAATAATTATTTAACTTTTTTTTATTTCAAAGTATTTCAGACATGACAATCTAACCATACTGGTATAATATAAATGAAGAACTAATACTACATTTTGATAAAACCTTGCTAGAGAGCACATGAACAGTTTATTATTTGGTGAAGTCTTTGATGTTTAATAAAATTCTATGGACTTCATTGGTTCATTGGACTTAATTTTGTTACTGAAATTGGACAACAAACAATATATAGTGCATACCAAATAAAGAAAGGGCAACATCAGTGTAAGTGAGCACATTACAGATTCACTTAGACGAGACAATGATTATGCCTTTGGAGGGAGGAGATACAGAGGCAGTAACCACTGAACAAAACTGGGATTAGGACTTCAAGAAAACTCTTCACTATGATAAGATTGTTTAAATTATGTCTGAATTATACATCTGAGACATATTAACCTTCAATGTTCTCTGTGATAGTATGTATCCTACATTCTTCCTCAGCAGAGTTCATTAAAAACTTAATTTCAGATGAGCTTTTCCATTAATATAAAACAAATGCTTCCTACTGTATCCTCTAAGCATTATTTTTTTTTTTTGTTGTTCCTGCTAAAAAAAGTAAATAATGTATTGTCATCTTCATAGTTCTCCTTTATGTATTTTTGGCAAGATTGCATGTTTTCTTTCTTTAGAACTAGCAGAGCAATTGCTCATAACCGTTACTCTTAGGGTGTAGCTTTCTTCAAGCCTTTTTATAACTTCTCTTATTTTCTTTTCTTAGCTCCTTGCAGGCTTGCTTTCTTTGTTTCTTTTTTTTTTTTTTTTTTCTTTTCTTTCAGATGTATGTCATGGTATTTTCCCCAGTTGTTTTATTCTTTGCTGCAACATCTTTCCAACTGTTTAATTTCCTACATAACATACATCTCTCTTCAGTTTTCCTTTTACTCCTTCATAAATCAGGAGAGAATGACCTGATGTCATGACTAGCTATGACACTGCCAAATCAAATGAATGGCGCAGTAAAGACTCAAACCAGTTACCACGCTTTTCTTATTGTCATATCTTCTTCATGACAAAGCCTCTTTCTCAATGCTCTCTCTTCCCCACTGCAATCATTCTTTATCCACCCACTTGCGGACATTGTGATCATTTAACTATTTGTTTGTGAGACACACATTACTGACCCTTGGGCAGGCCAAGTACTTCTGCCTCTCAGTTATTAGCAAGTCAAACAGTTTGCTTGGCTAGTAGTTTAGGCTCTTTGGGCATGTGCTGCACAAAGGTTTACAAATAATATCTCACTCTGAGTGAGCTTGTCTACCTGGAGATGCACAAGGAGGTTAGCTCATCATACTGAAGGTGCAATTTGAAGTATTGAAACAAAATTAAATACAAAAATGGGTACACTCATTTCAAAGTGAATGAAACAGAAAAAAAAAAATTAATGTTATTTTAATTCTAGAAAAACATCCATATAAAGATCTAGTTAAATTAATCCATTTCAAGTTATAAACTGTACTAATTTTGCCTTTGTAGTTAATCTCTCTTTACAAAGGTGGTGGTATAATGCTCAGAATCCATAGGGTAATTTATTTCACTGGGCTTTAATTTGCTTGTAATTCATGGGGGAAACAACAATAAAGCCACAGATGGCTACAGATTAATTAAGTGCTATGCCTGCTTTAATAACATCAGTCAATTAATGGGTGGGTTTTTTAATTCTGTTTCTTGTATTTTTCCCTTCAAAAGCTTTGTTCATTTGACTCTTTATTGAAGACTTCTAAATGTTTCTGAGGCACTCTCAGAACTCAGCATGAGCAGCTCTAGCACTGCCTTTGAAACACAGAGGGAAATCTGCTTACAAACACATGGAAAGAACTAAGGATATTCAATGTACTATAAAAGCTCAGTTAAAAAAATCATATGGCTTAAACCAGTGGAGCTGATAAAAGCCTAGGTTTCAGATTTCTAATGCTATCTGAATTCCTTCTACACTACAGACTTATTACAGTATAGACAGTAACAGAAGTATTTTGGCAGGGTATTACTTAGGTTTTCAGGATAATATTCAGCTCCCTGAACCCTTATTTTACTCACAGGTTTCATCTCACTCAAGTTAGCCAACCAAAGCTTAGTCAAAATAGGAAGATAAGCATCTCCACTTATCCACTATGAATTCCAATAGCCCACCTTGTAAGAATTCCCAGTTTTCTCCATTGAATACAGAAGACGTTTAAAATAGATAGAACACTATGAAAACCCTTAATGATTCACTGACAGCTATGATTCTTAAGAGAAATTATGGACTTGTTTATTCTAAAGACAAATATCTCTCCTGGACTTTGTCTGACCTTTGGAAGGAGTGATATCTGCACATATTCTAAACCTAAAAAGAAACAAGAGTCACATTCCTTTAGAATACTAAAATTCCATCTCTTTTGTTATTTACCTTCAGTAAATATAGTAAAAAAAAAAAAAAAAAAAAATTTGGAATGACAACTTAATTGCATCATGAAAATAAACAGGGAGACATCTACACACCCAGGTATCACATATTTCAAGCAGCACCTTCCNAAGTGATCATACAGTGATCTGCTCCCTGAATCATGTTTGGGCTTGATTTGGGGAGAAGCTGCAGTGGAGCAAAATGGAGTCTACAAGAGACAAGAGATCAAGGATGCATCATGTTTGGTTTTTCCTGTGACTTTTTAGCAAGATTAAAAAAAAAAACCTTTATATAGGTATTAGATATGAATTTATATGTATATAGATAATAAAATAGAGATAATATACTAAAAAGTGCATTATTTATAAGAAAACAAAGCAGCAATGTAGTACTCCTTCACAGACTCGTAGACCTATTTTGCCCCTTGGAGAAAATGATCTCATGATACACTTACTGAGAACTTAAACAAAATTATCTGAAATTTTCAGATATCTTTGTCAGCAGCCTCTTGAAAAAGTAATTTCCTGAATGGGTCGAGGTAAACCAGACAAAAAATTCAAACCATTCCTTTGTGGAGGAAGACATATGAAAACTAAGATTCGAAGGCATATGAAAACTAATATTCAAAGACAACTTGAGGAGTTCATGAGGCAGCAGAATTATTGCCAAGATAGTTAATGTTGTATATCTCAAAAGTTTAAACTACATTCAAAAAAGAAAAAAAAAAAAATAAACAGCAGAACTGAGAATAAACAAACCTTTTGGGGTCAACTATCACAGAATAATATTTTTACATTCAGTTAAATTCTAATGAAAAATTTTTAATTACAGATTCTGGAATTCTGGCAAATATGGAGGATATGTTATAGTCTGACATAAATCTCTGCTAGTTTGGTGGAGATTAAAAGACCTACTAACTTCTGCCAAAGAAAAATACTAGTTTTCTAGTCTACAGCAGCTGTAACTCTTAAATTTCAACTAGATCAGAAATGCTTTATTAAGGACAAGCCAAAATTTCCCACTGTATACATTTTTTTCTTCTCTTATCTCTAGTTTAATAGAGAAATAATTTTATTAAATGTTTGTAATGCTGTTTGAAACATTTCTAAGTCTATGCAAATGAAAAGTATGAAAGGGTGGATTAATTTTGTGTTATTCAATTCCTCTATTTATTCAGTTCAGTGCAATGATATTGGAAAAGCGACACAATATGCATTTAGAATAAGAAAAAAAATTCAAACACTGTCCAAGTGTTTAATATAAATCACATTACAATAATTAGAATTGTATCTTTGTATTGTTTACATCTGTGTTTTATGCATCTGGACGATACTGTTTGAAGAATCCTCTTCCAGCAATATCCATTCTTTCTGTTTTATATCTTAGTAGCCTGTTTAATCAGGTCAAAACAGATGTTTTGCAAAATTGCAAAAATGTCTTTGCCACTCCCTAGAAACTTGAATGAAAAGATGATTATTTATGGCAGTGCCTCATAGGTATTTATACACTGAGAACCCTGAAATACACCTGATTGTGATAGAGCTAGATTAGATCTTGGATCAGCTTCAAAGATTTTGTGATGAAAGTATGTTTCTTTTATTTTAGAGTAATAATAAAAAGAACTATAGCTTCTCTTTTTCTGTCATCAATATTATTGTCTATCTGAATGCTATTGAATTGGCTGAAAGACTCCACTGAGAAAGATTGTTTCTCTGTACTATCATCAAACAATGAGTAAATGAACTCAATACACCAGCACAGAATGTGGCAAAATATGCCGACACTGAAGCAGTTCTTCATAGTGGTGTTAATAAATTCCAAACAGGAGTTTTTACAAGACATTAATGTTAGATAATCAGCTTATGGGCATCTTGTTTTTTACCCAGATTGGTACTTGTCAAGATATATTATTAGATTTAGAGTTTCCCCCCAAGTAGTTAACATGAATGGTAAATTTCTTGTTATTCTGAACCAAATTAGTAATTTTTAATGCATTTGTTAGCAACCAAATATTGTACTGCTTTTTCCTCTTCTTTCAGTTCTTAATACATGAGAATTTTTTTTAGAATCATAGTCATGGAATAATTTGGGTTGGAAGGGATCTTTAACGATCATCTAAGTCAAACCCCCCACAATGAGCAGGAACATCTTAAACAATATCAGGTTGCTCAGAGCCCCATCCAACTTGACCTTAAATGTTTCCAGGCATTTACCACCACTCTGGGTGGTATTTAACCAATGTCATTGTAAAAAAATTCTTCTTTATGTCTAGCATGAATCTACCCTGTTTAAATTTAAAGCCATTACCCCTCATCCTATTGCAACAAGCCCTTCTAAAATGTTTATCCCCATCTTTCTTATAAGCCCCTTTAAGAGCTGAAAAACTTCTATGAGGTCTCCCTGGAGCCTTCTCTTCTCCATGCTGAACAACCCCAACTCTTTCAGCCTTGCTTCACAGGAGAGGTGTTCCATTCTTCTGATCATCTTCGTGGTCCCACCCTGTTGATTGACCCACTCCAACGGGCACTTGTCCTTCTTATGTTGGGTGATCCAGAGTTGGACACAGTACTCTATGTGGGTTCTCACAAGAGTGGAGTAGAGGGGCAGAATCACCTCCCTCAACCTGCTGGCCATGCTTGCTTTGATGCAGCCCAGGATGTGGTTGGCTTTCTGGGCTGACAGCAGACATTGTAGGCTCATGTCCAGCTTTTCATCCACCATTACAACCAAGTCCTTCTCAGCAGGTCTGTTCTCATTCCTTTCATCCCCCAGCCTGTATTGATATTGAAGGTTGCTCCAACTCAGGTTCAGAACCCTGCATTTGGCATTGTTGAACCTCATAAGGTTCACACAGAGCCACTTCTCAAGTTTGTTCAGGTCCCTCAGGGTGGCATCCCATCCCTTGGACATATCTACCGCACCACTCAGGTTGGTGCTGTCTGCAAACTTGCTCAGGATGTTCTTGATTACACAGTCTATGTCACTGATGGAAATATTCAACAGTACTGGTCCCAATTCAGACCCCTGAGAGAAAACACTTTTCACTTACCTCCATCTGGACATTAAGCTGTTGACCTCTACCCTCTGGTCCTAGTTGACAGCTGGGATTGAACCATGGCAAATGCATACATATTATTTATGAAGGATGCATTTATTTTTCAAACAATTACAATTGGAAATAAAAATTAGCATTATTTCAGGGAAAATACAGCTTCTCCTGCAGTGATTTGAGTTTAAACTTGATTCTTAGTCTATCTTTACTCCCTTGAAACATAAACAGTATATCAATAGTTAATTGTGGAACAAGTATGTGCACCACAGTATATGTTAGAATTAGCAGACTCTCTAACAGTATGAACTAGTATATTTCTAAAATACTAAAATACTAAACATTAAAATTATTATCCTTCCCTTTTAATCAACCAACATAATGGTGTCAAAACTACAACAGCATCAGGAATAGCAAAATGCTGGAAGAGGGAGAAAGTGATAAAGAACATAAAAAATCTTGCATAGAATTTTTAAAATGTCCTTTTTGTGTGGCTGTCTCGTAAAGTATAAGGAAAGGAATAGTTAATGGAAAGAAGAGCTTAAACTTGGCAAGTGGAACTTCTATCAATAACTATACTATTAAAGTCGCCTAATGAAATTGTCAGCTGATTTTCCAGGCATATGTAGAACCTGTATAATAAAATAGGTGAAGATTAAAAAGCAGGACCAGAGATTTGTTATAGTGAATAAAAGTATAGATTAAGAGCCTGGTTTTGAAAAAGTCAGGGGAAAAAAAAAAAAGTTCTGGAAAGCTGAGGCACAGGAAATAATCAATCATGTATAGAGATGAGAAATGAGGAGTTACTACAGTCAAAGAAACAAAAAGAAAGCTCATATGAAAAATCAAACTGGCAGAGAAATAATAGGTATTGGCAGGATGAGGAGAGATAACTCGAGAAAAGATAAGCATAGGAAGAGATTAATTTTTGTTTGGAAGAAGATTGTGCAAATTGGATTAAGGAAGAAAGAAAAAAAAATAAAAGCATCAGAGCTGATTGAAGGTAGATGTGCAGGAAAACTTGGAAAACTAAGAAAGCTGAATAGTGAGGGCTGGATATGACATAAGAAATTACTTTCATCTAATGTAAATGTAATGAAGACATCAAAGGTTGAACTACATGCACTAGATTTCCCTTACAGACAAAGGAAAAGAAATTTTTTTCTATATAACGGATTCTAGATGTCTGTATTAGAACTGGGCAGCTAACTATTGCAGTCAAAGCTGACGAAAATATCACCTGAAAAAGTCAGTATGGGAAAAAAAAACACAGCCTAAATCAAACAAATTAAACAACCTTGAAGCTAACTGCAAGGCTTTTTCTTAAAAAGAAAAAACCCCTAGGTCTAGGGAAAACACTGCCTATTAAATTGTTGAAAGAAATCTAGACTTTAAAGTACTATTCCTTCGCTAATAGCCTCTGAAGTCTTTTCCATGTGGAAAAAAATGTCCTTTTTTGTGTGTGTTGATTCCCATCACCTACCAGACATAAATCTTAGTCACCCCATATTGATGGGGTGATCAGTAGATCACACAGGAGAATTGTGCCGAAAGAGGGGGAAGAATTAATTTGGTTGGTTTTGATTTTGCTTTTTTTTTTTCAGTCTTAAGCAGTTTATATTCATTCACACACACAAAGGCAAAACGCTCCAGTGCAATAACATTAGTATTGTAAATTCAATTTTTAGTTCGTAAATACTCAAGTAAAGACTTCCTGTGTAATCATAACTAATTAATTCCCTTATACTCAGATATTCTCTGATAGTTTGTAATCATATTGCTGAATTTTATTGAAAATAGCAGTATACTAGTAGCTTTATGTTTTGGGGAATTTTAATTTTTTTTTGGGGGGGGAGGGAGTTGTTTTCCTTATGGTTTGTTTGGGTTTGTTTTGGTTTTTTTTTTCTCTCCTTAGGAAGAAACAACCAAAACCTAATTGAGGTAAAATTCAGAACTGACTTCCAGAGGATAAGCAGTGACATGGAGTAGAGGTGAACTAACAATGATTGTAGACAGTATGCTTTTTACACAGTAGCTTCATGGATAAATTTGACATCCAAGTTGTGAAAAAGTGAGGTAAAACACACACATATATACACACAAACATATATATTTATAAATGTGCTTTGTAACCTGAAAACTGTTTGAATAATTTCTGAATTTATAGAGCTACTTGATTTGGCAAACTCACTTCAAACATTTACTCAAATAATATAAATATTTGCAATGGGCAGTTATGTTACTGTATAGCATAAACAATTTTGTAACTGAAAAAATGGTTTGATGTAAATTAAAAATCTGAGTTTGTGTAAGGGAACTATATTTCATTAATAACTTTCCCTTTATTTGTAAAATAAGAGACATGAAATTTGGCTGTAGTACTGTTCTATGTCTCTGAGATTATGAGAAACAGTGGAACAAAGTGTGGTTCACAAAAGTAGATGGGAATAAGGATTCAAATTTTAGAAGTGACAAAAGGAGAAAGACAGAATTAGAAATTTTCTTATTAAAGAATATTATAGGCAGATTTTTAATTCCTTTGTATTTGAAATTCCAAATAAAATTTGAGATATAAACTTTGGTGACAAAGTGATAAAACATGCATTTTGGGTTTTTTACATTAAAAACCCCAAGAATTGCAGTATTGTAAACAGTAAAGTGGGAGAAACTTCATTTCAGGTGGTAAGTGTTCACAGGTAGTCTTGGATTTTTATTGACGTTATTGACCTATGTTGAAGTATGCAGTAGTATGTTACAGTGTTATGTTTTTGTAGTTTTTATAGTTAGCTAAACTTAGGTTGTGTATTTTTCCCCATGCTACAAAGGAAAGACAACCTTAAAGTACAAAGCAGATGAATTATCAGCTTAATTAGCAAATATATCAATTCAGTGAAACTCACCAAAGAACTGCTAATATGGATGCAATACTGCTCATTTTCCTTACTTATTTCAAAGCACTTCACCAGCTAAAGTCCAGCAGTACAGGAAGAAAAAGAATAGAAAAATACACTAATAATTTATTTTTATTTTGAAGTTCTTGAAAATATGCATAATACTGTCATAATCCCACATAACATCTGTTTCATATTGCTACAAATTTATTAACTAATGAGCGTCATTTAAGCTTGTTGGTTTGGGGTTTGTTTTTTTTTTTTTTGTTTCTTTCAGTTGGTTGGGTTTTTTTGTTTGTTGGTTTGGTTTGGTTTTGTGTTGTTTTGTGTTGTTTTGTTTTTTAAATCTCCAGTTAAACAAATAGCAAGCAGGGTTGGAAAATGGTGGCTGCATTTCTAAAATTCATACTGTGAAAAGAAATTTATGCTACATTTCTTGCAGTGTTTCAAGTAAAAAGTAGGTTTGTGTTTCGTGCATATCTGATTTTATAGCACAATACTAGAAATCTCCATGTGGGTAAATTGGGAAGCTTTAAGTGTATTTAATGAAATTTAATCACGTGGAGATGGCCAGTTGAAAACTCATCTTTACCTTTTTGGAATTAATAGCTTAGATCAGTAGTAGATAAAGTCGAGAGTTAATTGGTAGTTGTAGCTGACTTTCCCATATGGTGCTCTTGTAATCTGTGTGACTAACTGTAATTGGTTTCCTTTTTTAGGTTGGAATGAGGTTTGGGCAATATGTTTGCAGAATATACTTGGAAAAGGGGCTTTCAAATACGCAATTCTATAATAGCTAGGAAATAAAAAATGGTCTTTTGAACTAAAAAAAGCCATATTTTATTAGAAAATGTACTAGAATAATGCATTTGAAACAAAGGTAACTCAAAGTGATTGGGGAAGATAGAACAGAGATAAAAGGGATATAAGGAAATATCTCCATGTATACAATGTATATTTCAGATTGGGACTGGTTTTGTCAACTCCGTAGTGTCCCAGCTTCTTATAGACCCTGCTATAGCAGATACTGGTTGTTCTGTAAGGACCTTCTGCTTCCCATATGCCTGATATATATTCACTCTCTGCTTCCTCCTCTTCTTGACCTTCCCTAAAATCTGGAAACTCTTTCTCTTGAGATTGCTCGTTCACTATCAAAGGCTCATGCTCTCTTCAGTAGTCCCACGACATTATGTCATCATGTTTTTCAGTGAAGATAGCATATAACATGGCAGCAAACAAATAAACCACATTATATTCACCACAGAAACTTCCCTTTTTACAAAAGAAATCTTGAACAGGGAGTTTTATATCATTACTCTAGGCAGCTCAAAGGAAAACAATGAAGAAATTAAACCTAAGATAAAAATGTTGGAGTTGACATTACAGAAAATTATAGAAATTTAAATTGGAAAGAAGCTCTGAAGAACACGAATGCAGGACTAAGTTCAGAAATATATTGGGCTCAAGAACCTGAAGGGACTTGGCCATTAATATTTTTCAAGGATGAAAATTTTACCACCACTCTGGTTTCAACTCACTCACAAATTTTTCCTCTTAGAGTTAATCAGAATTTCTTCTGCATCCATTGTTTCTTGCCTTTTTGTGTGTACTTATGAGAAAAAGCTGGGTCCATCTTTCTTTTAAAATCCTTTCATGTTCTGGAAGCCTGTGTCTTCTCCATGCTAAACAAACCTGTCTACCTCAAACTCTCCATCTGTGTCTTGTGTGCAAGGCTCTCTAAGTGTCACTCTTACAGACTCTTTCCAGTTTGTTGGGGATCTCAAATGATCTGGCCTGGGGGTCCTAAATGGCCATACATGGGGCATACATGGTCACTGGAACCTCCCAGGAAGGATAATCACGCTCTTTAGCCTGCTTTTGCTGCAGCCACACTTCATATCTGGAGGCACACTCCTACCATTTCAGCTTGTGGTTCAAACTCCTCCACCCATCCCCAGGTCCTTTCCTGCAGAATTGGAAAAACTTACTCTGCAGCTAAAACTAAGCCTCTGCAGGTATGTAGCTCCCTTATGACCAGATTACCTGGTATACTTAAATTTATCCTTTTTCCCACCTATTCTGGGTAAGCATGAAATAAATCAGTAGAATCTGGTTCACTAAATCTTACTAGCAACAGCTTGCACAAATGAAAAGGAGCAACATCTGCCTCTAGCTCTGACATAAATCTGATATAAAAATATAAACACTTTTATTAACAGAGCTACCATCAAAGTACTGAAAGTGAACTCCCTATAAACTTATTTCAAGAAATTTCTGAAGTACACATGTGTAAGCATGTATTTAACCATTCTCTGTTTAGCGTCTAATCACACAAGGCATTGGATCTGATTGATCCCTTTCTTTTCTCCCAATGACTTAGATAAGGTTAAGTTAAGGTTAGTTTCCTAATCTCAGATGAAATTTTTCTGTGACAATTTCTATGAATTAGAATGCGACTTGTATAGATAATTCAGAAAATTGTGCATTCAGGTGTAAAATGCACATGAAGTTTTGAGGAACACTTACTGAAATTTTACCTATCAAGTAAATATTAGATACATTAGATGGGTATATTTCTAGACATGTTCTGTGGTAGAATTTTTTCTTTCTATTTCACAACTGAACAGGATAAAATAAAAAAGGTCCTCAATCAAAATAATATTTATGAAGAGTGAATAATGATGGCATGCTGAAATTACTAAGAAAATTCTCAGTTTCATTATATAATAGTAGTAAGAAAGTATTGGCTGCATGAATGCTCCCAACTGGTCAGTAAAGCTGAGAAATTCTATCATCACTGACTTTTGACTATGAGTTTTGAAGTCATTCTCTGTTTCTCAAATCAGATATTTCTCAGCTTAACTCTATTCAGAAACAATATTGAAAAGTGTCAACTCAATTTTTTAATTAATATTTAATAATTAAATCAAGTTCTTAGGGAAAATAAATCTATCAACAAATAGTCCAGAGCAGGCAGCAGTATTCTCCAACACACATAAATATAAATATAGAGGTATTCTTTGGAGACCAAAAAAAAAGTGTCTTGCTATTTTTTTGTACAGGTTTGTTTTTTTTTTTTTTTTAAATAAATCCCATGTTTATGGCTTGTTATTGCTATAGATTTACATTCCAGGGAGTGTGTGCTACAACAGTTTTCAAAAATTTTAATTTCTTCATTTTTATTTTTACAGTATTTTTTAGATTCTGTTATGGCTGGAAATATTGTTAAATAGCCATTAATCTAAAAAGAAAAAAAATTACATCTTTTTTCCTGTAAAAATCCAAACCAAACCAAACCAACCAACCAACCAAACAAACAAACAAAAAAAAAAAAACCCCAAAGTGTGGCCATAAAAGTTTTTCTTTTTAAATTTTCTTCATGAAAAGTTTAAAAGGCACAAAAATACGCTGAATTCTCTTAGAAGTTATGGCATTTCTTAGAAATACAGAGATGTTTCAGTGTCTGATTCCTTTGTTTCTTTGTCGACCTCTTGGCATGTTCTGTGTGGAAATAGCCTTTCTGAAATCTAGACTATATCCCTATATACACCGTAACATAAAACAAAAAAGCAAATATGACTGTAAGTTAATTAACACTGCAAAATATAAGTNTTTTTTTCATATGTTTCTATTAGCAAACTGCATCTGCAGTAGAACAAATCCTTGACTAGTCCTATATGATTTTAACTACTTTTATATAAAAGAGAAGTGTGTTTTTTCCATTACATTTCTACTAATTTATAAAATGTATGTATATGTGCATGGGAGAGAAAGAAGTGACANACACTGCAAAATATAAGTGGAAAAGATCTACAGATCACCCTGCGTACTGCTTCAAATTGATATGAGACTGGATTTCATATCCTTTTGAAGAGAAAACAAATTAAAAATATTCAAAAAAAACCAGGCTGCTAAAGTTTGGTTGGAGTTAAGTTTTGTCTTTCTGTATTGCAGCATGAGCGTAGCATAACAAGGGAGAACACCCCACTGCAGCCATGCAAGCAGACACATTTCGTTTGGTGGTTCAACAGTGCTACATGACCACGTGAGTGGTGAGAAGAACAACGTATATGTCAGATTTGGCTGGCATGACAAAAGCACGGTACTCAGCACACAGTTTGTAACCAGATTTTTCCTGTGGTGTTGGAAACGAGTAATTTGAGCAAGGTTGCTATTAGTGTTCTTTGGCGTGTTTACAGGTGACAGATGTCTGCTATTCCAGTCCCAGAAAAATATGCATTTATTTATTTTTCACAAAAAAAGAGGAAAGAACAGGGAAATGTGTGTTAGGCCAAGCACTTTGACTGATATTAACTAAGTTTTCAGTTTTCTTATAGTAACTAAATTGAATTCTAAACATAAATTTAAGTGGAATAAAATAAGGAGTGTGAAGAATAAAAGAATAATAAAAGAAGGAAAATTGGTTTTTTGGTTTGGTTTGTTTTGGTTTTCTTTTTTTCATATTGCACTAGGCAGATTTGGTTTTTAGCACAAACCATTCTAATTTGTAACTTACTCTGAAAGATCTTCCATGATAATCAAGATTACAGATCAACAAACAAAAGAGCTATCTATTTTGCCAGTCTCAATATATTTTTTGATTGACTATGCATAGATGCAAATCTCTTTTACAGACTCTTTATACTCTTTATAAAAGGATATATATTGATGCCCAAATTCCAGGACAAGGTATTTATGATGACCTTTTTGATTTTGTATTTGTGGAATGACTTTAATGAGATTGATGTATACATTGAGGAAAGTGTGAATGAGGTCATCATGCTACAGGTTTTAGAAGTTAATCTTGTAAATTGAAAAAATAATGCGTATGCATCTTCAAAAAACTTGAAAAAAAATAGATTAACTCAAGGCTAAGCACTGCAATTGTAGAAGTTGAGATATCTTTTACTGTATTATTAACTTGTTTAACACCAAGAGATAATTTGAAAACTAAAGATTTTTTTTTTTTCTGAAGCAATCAACATTTATAAAAGATTCATTATTCTGATATATTTTAAAAAGATATATAATTTTTAATTATATTGAATCTACAGAAGTTTTTATCCTCCTGATTTTTTTCATATGTTTCTATTAGCAAACTGCATCTGCAGTAGAACAAATCCTTGACTAGTCCTATATGATTTTAACTACTTTTATATAAAAGAGAAGTGTGTTTTTTCCATTACATTTCTACTAATTTATAAAATGTATGTATATGTGCATGGGAGAGAAAGAAGTGACAGTGAAAATAGTAACTTATACCATTTGAGAGAAACACTTTGTTAGATTTTTCCTTATTAAAATATACATATATATAATACAGAATTTGCAGTTCTACTTTAGAGTTTAAATGATAATATTTGTGCTCTTGCCAGTGAGAAAAAAAAAAAAAGAAAGTATCTATTTTCCAATTTTAATTTAGTGTTTTGGTTGCTGTATATTAGTATTGCTTAATAGTTTTTACAAACTTGTAGTAACTTTACACAAGTGATAGAAAGGCTAGTGCAAATTAAGCTCATGACAAAATACATCATGTTATGTACAAGCTATTCACAATACCAAGTTTATTGAAATGCAAAATAAAATATAAAATTAATTCTTGCAATGTGACAACAGTAATTTTAATGAAAAATTAAACCCAGGACCTGAGAAAGTACAGGCTGATCAGCCTCACCTCCACCCCTGGAAAGATGATGGAACAGCTCATTCTGGGCATCATCTCAAAGCAGCTAGAGGAAAAGAAAGCTATCAGAAGTATTCAACATGGATTTACTAAGGCAAAGTTGTATCTGACTAACCTGATAGCCTTCTATGATGGCATGACTGGATGGATAGATGAGGGAAGGGCAGTGGATGTTGTCTACCTTGACTTCATCAAGGTGTTTGACAGTCTCCCACGGCATCCTTATAATTAAACTTAGGATGTATGGATTGGATGGTGGATTGAAAACTGGCTGAAAGACAGAGCTCAGAAGGTCATAATCAGTGGCATAAAGACTAGTTGGAGGTATGTAAAACGTGGGGTTCCCCAGGGTGCAGTACTGGGTGCAGTCTTCAATATTTTCATCAATGACCTGGATGAAGGGATGGGGTATACCATCAGGAAGTTTGCCAATGACACAAAACTGCGAAGGGTGGTTGATATATCAGAAAACTGGGCCACCATCCAGCAAGACCTGGACAGGCTGGAGAGATGGGCTGAGAAGAACCTGATGAAATTCAACTGTAAGCACTGCTAAATGAAATCCGGAGTACTTCTGCCCTGCTAGAAATTTAGATATGCATGGGAAGGAAACATAGCACAGAGAAATTACATCAGCTTTACATCCTTTTTAAGACACTTGGGCCAGAGGCCAGAAGGTGATAGTAAACCAGATAACAAATGCTACTTTAGATACAGAGAAACTCAGGTTGGCCTAAGTGGACATAACTAAGGATGCAATTGGCATTTTATGGCAACTATTTGAATTAGAAAGCAAACAATAGGTACTGAGGAGGGGAAACACATCCAGGGATGTTCATCACCATGAGAAAGGGGCAGCCCAAGGTGAGTAAAAGCCAGGCTGTCTACCAGAACTAGGACACACTGGTTTTTCCTCCAAGAGTATTGTGGCTATTACATCTAGACAGGGGCTTAATTGGTGTGAGTGTATATCCTGTACAAAATCTTAGATCCTCTGGGTTCAGTAAACAGAAGCTTACAAAAGAGATCCCTATCTATCTGTTTTACCCATCCCATTTAATAAATAGTTTGTATGCCAACAATTGATGTGATTTTGTTTTTGCAGCTATTCCACCCTAAGTTCTCCCATGATAAAAACGCATACACCTTATCTGCCTGTCTTCTTTTATATTGACTGAACTAGTTCTAATGCAGTTGAAATTCAATCATCCTCTTCTATATCAGCTTTCTTTTCTAGGAAGCTGCAGCTAGAAAACTGTGAATGATCTTTCTCAGGTCTTTTTCCTTCATTTAATTTGGAAATAACAAAGGAATTTTTTTTTTCTTGCATTTTTTTTTCCCCAGCAGGGAAATGAAGATTTATATCTAACCATTTATTTTTGTTTCCAGACCTTAATAAGGTTTGTCTAAATTAAAGCTGATCTCTTGTTAAAAAAAAAATTCTAACTGTCTCAAAGTAGGTTAGAGAGAATTATTAACCCATAGCAGATTCCAGTTACAAATTAGAAAGTTCAAAGACAGATCACCTCCATTCATACATTGCAGTTTGTAGGACCTTTACAAGTGTACATATTTAAATTTCAGCACCTTATATATGGACTTAGAAATTCTTCATTTGACCAAAATGAAGTATCTGCTTCTGGGAAACTGAATAAATTGCCAAATTCCTTTGCAAAATATCAACTATATCAAATTTAAGCTTAGGGGAGCTTAGAAAAATACCATAAAAATACACACATTCAGATACATGCACAAACACACAAATTAAATCTACACTATGAAATAGAATCTGTGCTTTGGTGTGTTCTTTTGAAAGGTTTTCCCTCTGCGAACTGGGAAAGTTCACTCTTATTTACCTCTTACCTCACAAAAAACTTATGATAGTACCAAGAAATCTTGTTAAAAATGTTGTGATGTGTTCTTATAGCAAGCAATAACATGACTGAAGTGAAAAAAAAAAACATAATAAATGTCAGACCTTGTGGTAATGTCCACTTTGTGTGACATTTTCACCCATCATTCTGGTGACATTGAAGGAATTAGGATCAACATTTGCAGAATCAGGGCTTGAAAAATATCACTGTGGTCATCCTTCCTCCTGTGCAGGCTGCAACGTGATTGTAATGAGTATTTCTGAAACACTTAATTAGATGTTAATGATGAGGACAGCTCTTATTCTCCAGAAGTTACTAGAAGTTACTTTGAAACAAAAATAAATTTCAGGTATAAATTGAGATTTGTGTTATGAAACGGTGATCAAGTTCCATTACTATTAAATTCTATCTAATTTCTTCTATTACCATGGAATAGAACTTAAATTCCCTTGTAGAATAATGATCCCAGTGAGAAAATAATTGCAGGGTTAGGGTACTTTTTTTCCTTTTTCCTTTTCCTTCCAGGTTTAGAGATCGCTTATGTTTAAAATGTCTTTTACAGGCTCGGAAAAATCTGTATCATACAAAAAGATGTTAAAAGGAATATTTATTTTAAAATATAGGGGATGAAAAACATGAAATAATCTAAAAAGAGCTTGTATAGACAAACCTCAAAATACGTTCATAAATTAGTATGGTAATCCTTCAGATTTCTTGAAGAACCCCATAAACCTAGACACTTAAATAAATTGATTTTCAGGTTGTAGAATTATCATGCATTTATTACTAAATATGTTAAAGCATTAGTCTAAAGAGGTTCCAAAAAAATCCCAAAACAATGGAGTTATGATGTAATGAAAAATACGTGGTATGCAACATGCATTTTTCAGATGAGAGCAGTCTTATTTGATGAGTAAAGGAGCAAAAATGAAGGGCTTTGTCAAATTTTATAAAGTGGTGGAAATCATGGTTTCAGTCACATAAGTAGGGCTGTCTCTTCATTCCACTGTTGTATGTCATACAGTTGTTTCAATAAGATGATGAAGAATATAAAGAGAAACGTAGCCTTTTTTTTAACTATTATCAGCTGAAAATTATGTGAAACAAAATACAAATATTTAAAAAAAAATCAACTTTAAGTGGGGTTTGGATTAAGTTACTATTTATGAGGTAGGTCATTTTAACACTATTTGAAAAATGTATGCTTTTGCTTGTTTCTTACAAAGTGTCTGAACTTTTCAGTTACTCTGTTACACTATTTTTGTGATGACATTTTCCATTGTCTAGACAGATCAATCTAATTTTTCCAGTGCTTGCTGAGAAGAATGATTTATTTTAAAATTCTTATCCGGCAAGGTATCAAAGACATTTCTATATTTGTTTATTAAATATATCAACCTTAACTACTGATATATTAGAATTAATGTTTACAAGGCCAAATATAATGCTCTTAAAGAGACTGTTCTCAACCTAAGATATATTTATATGATCTCCAAAGTTTTCCACTTCAAAGGCTAAATGGGTTCTTTGTAAATGGAATATTAAGACAGGCAAATCATTTCATTATCTGGCTATTACATCAACACATCAGGATTCCTTTTGAATGCAGCCTGTTGATATTCCCTTGTCTTCTTTCCAACTGGCAGTTTCTGGCACTCCACTGAATTTTACAGTTCATAGTAATCTTAACAGTAGAGTTCATTCATAATCTCACACTTTGAAAGTCTTTTATATAGTGTAGGCCTAAATGCCATACATACAAACAAATTCTGTCAGGCTAGGGTTCCAATAATATTTTTGGCTATTCATTCGGGGAATTTTAAAATGTCATATATTTTGCAATGCTTATCATATGCTCTTTCTTTTTTTTTCTTTCTTATTTGTAGTATATAAATCCAACCATACATTCTACTTAAAATTATTTTTTAAATAGTATCACTGGGCATAAATGTCTAGTGTAAAATCTTCATGCTTGATCTCACATACATTTCTGAGTGTACTTTTTTTCCTTTTTTTCTTACCATTATTCATTCCTTTTTTCTTTCTTTCTTTCTCT
>VXBJ01005721.1:35244-50243 GCA_013400055.1 Nycticryphes semicollaris
TTTTTTTTTTCTCTCCTTTGCTCAGAGGACAAAATGTATGCCCCGCTCTCTTCAGATTTCACAATGTAGAATTGAGCTTGTGGCTGTTCAGGTTCTATCTGCATTAATATATATGTTCTGCTTTGTGGTGACACTTGAAAAAACATATAAAATTAAAGCTTGGCCTGGCCATGCCCCTCTTTCAGTGACAGATTCCCAGAGGCAGGACACTCTGAACAGCAAATTCCTTTTAAGCCAAGTTTCTCATTTGTTCTGGGTGCCCAGGTTAAGTTCTTGAAGAAGATTCATCCAAACAATACTCTGGCACATCTTCCCTGAATGGTGCTTGCTGTAGTGTCAGTTTTTAAAAGGTACGGCTGATGAACTCTGCATTTTTAAAAGGAATTGTGTAATTATTTGTAATGGAAACAAAGTGATGAGATGACATGAGTGGTGGTTTTTTGGTTGTTTTGGGGTTTCTTTGTGTTTTTTTTTTCCAATTACTAAAACAATATTTTAGCAAATACATCTTACTTTCAGTGATTATTGTTCAGTGTAATATCTGACGATAAGATCAGGAGTTTTTAAAAGAATAAAGAAATTACTGGAAAACAATCGGTAGATTTTTGAGTTAAGTGTTTACTCGAGAATATAAGGACTGGCAAAGACATTAAATAAATTAGAAGAGATAAGAGGAATGTGTATAATGATGAGAGTAAATTTTTAAAACACAAGACTTACTAACAGCAATAATACCAAGTGTGACTATTAGATACAGATATGTGAACCTGGAAAAGCATGGCATGAAAGTAAGAGGAAATGGCTATGACCAAAGGCTAATAATCTCTACTTTTAGTGAAATCACTGTGGTGTTAGCTTCTGCTTTTTACGACAGCCCAAGAATCGTTCCCTGAAGAACATTCAGCCTAGTATTCATTCTAGGTCTCTTTGTAGGCATTCTGTTACATGTTTTAGAAGAAATTTTTTCCTAGGAAGGGGGATCTTTAAAATCATCATTATCTTCAGAAAAGAGCAACTCTTACATGGTTTGTATAACTGCTGTATGGAATTAGGAAAATGTTTTGCTTTCAAACTTCCTAATTGCTAGAGATTTACAGAATCACAGAAGAGCTGAATTTAGAAGGGATCTATTCAAGTAGGGGCACCTAGGGACCTCACAAGCTCCCTGAGCAACCTATTCCCTGAGTCACCATCCCAGTAAAAAAAAATAAATGTTGCCTGATGCCCAGATGGACCTATGTTTCAGTTAGTGCCCATTGCCTCTGGTCCTATCACTGGGCTCCACCAGAAAGGGCCAGGTTCTATCCTCTTTACACTCTCCTTCCAGATATTTGTATACAATAAGATTCTCTGAGACTTCTCTTCACCAGGCTAAACAATCCCACCCTTTCCTAACAGGAGAGGTGCTCCTGTCCCTTAATAATACCGGTGGCCTTTTATTGAATTCTTTACAGTATGTCCATGTCTCTTTACACTGAGGAGCCCAGAAATGGACACAGGACTTGTGGTGTAGCCTAACCAGTGCTGAGCAGAGGGGAAGGATCACCTCTCTCAATACGCTGGCAATACTTTATGTAATGAAACCAAGGATACAATTAGCCTTTGGGGGGGTTTTTTGTTTGTTTTGTTTTGTTTTGTTTTGTTTTGTTTTGTGTTTTGGGGTTGTTTTTTTGTTGTTGTTGTTGTTGTTTTTGTTTTGTTTTGGGGTTTTTTTGTGGCAAGGCTATATTGGTTGTTGATGATCAACTTGGTATCTAACAGGACCTCTGGATCCTTTTCTGGACAGGCCCCAGCATATCTTGGTGCTTGGTGGTGTTCTTCCCCAGGTGGAGGATTCTTCACTTCTCCTTGTTGAACTTCATGAGGTTCTTGTCAGTTCATGTCCCTAGTCTGTCTAGGTCCCTCTGGATGTTCCCAGACTAGCTGTATCCACATAGACAGAACTTGTCCTTAAAAGTTCTATGATTTTTTATGGTGCCCCTTGAATATATGATCTCATAATTTTCCATTTTTTGTGGCTTGCATGTATTATACATTTTCTTACATATTTTGTGTCTATATGGCAAAGGCATATGGATGTCAAAGGCATTAAGAAAAACTTTTATCAATAAATAGGTGACAAAAGGAAGACTAGGAAAAATGTGGACCTATTTCTCAACTACACAGGGAATCTGTTTCACATGACATAGAAAAGGCTGAATATTTATTTTCTTCTTTGTTTCAGTCTTTACTAGCAAGATTAGCCTTCAGAGACATCAAATCCAAAAGACCAAGGGTAAATGTTGGAGAAAGGAAGATCTACCCTTGATGAAAGAGAATCGTAGCAGGGAATATTTAAACAAACTGAACATACATAAGTGTATGGGACATGATGGGATGCACCAATGAGTGGTGAGGGATCTGGTAGGTGGTGGTGTGAGCCCACTCTCAATAACCTTTGAATAATCATAGTAATTGCAAGTACCTAAGGACTACAGGAAAGCAAATGCAAGAAGGAGGACCCATTAAACTACATGCTAGTCAGCCTTAGCTTTATCTCTGGGAATTTTTTTCAGCTAATTCAGGAAACCGTATCCAAACACATGAATGACAAGAAAATCATTAGGAGTATTCATCAGGAGTATTAGGAGTCTTCACCACGGGGAAGTTGTGCTTGACCAACAATAAATGTCTATGATGAAAACTCTGGTTACCGTACCTTTATTGTTAATGATGCTTCATAAAATCCAGAAAAGCTTAAGGTCTGTAAAAACCAGTTGGGTGTCTTTGACTCCAAGTAGAGGCTATTAAAATGTATTTGTAAATGCTGCTGAACAAAAATGGGAATGTTGTTGCAGCTTCAGTTTCTTATGAAGAAAAAAGAATATGTTTATAATTGTTTCTAGATTATCAAGCCTTTGCTTATTTTGATGTTGATATTTTGATCCAGTAGCTGATCACTCCTTTTAAAAACACAAAGATTACTTTTCTTTTTTATTTACATGTAAGTCTCCAATATAAATATCTGGTTTATATACTTGCATGCTACAATGATTGAAATACACAGAAAGGCAGGAGAATGGACATCTATCTGATTTGTGCTGTGTGGCTAGTTTAGATCATGTAATGAGTAAAGGCAATTAATTTCTTATCCATGGGTTTCCGGTGTTCAAACTGCATAACACAACCACCAAAATGTTTTTTTATGTTTTCTTCTCTTTGGGTTCTCCTCAAGTTGATAGTAGCTCACTAGCATGCAAAAAATTATGCCCTAAATTATTTGAAAACTGATATATATTATACAAAGGAAATAAGTTTTGAAAGAAAACACAATGGCAAACAGGCAAAAAATAAAATCCACAACAATGGACAAGAATGTAATTTTTTTTTTTAATAAATTTTCTTAAAATGTGTCAAGCAGTCAAACTGAAATATATGTCTCCTCATATTTATCAGTACCATATGATAATGCTAAGACTTAAACTATTAGTTCTGTCACTAATGAGCATTTGAGAAAAAACACAAGCCAAGTACAGAAATGCAGTGGTTTTGTGTTTTGCAAAAACAGTTACTTGGGATGGAAAATATAAAGGTTACCAAGATGACTGAGGGTTTCAAAACATTTTGTTCCTCATATGAAACAATACTTTGAGACATGTTACAAATGTAGAAGAAAGCAGGAAATGAAGCATTCTTCCAAAAGGCTCTACAACTCTAAACCTATACAATTTACTTAACAAGGATGTAGCTGCCAGTTGTAGAGAGGTACCACATTCTCCAGTTTTTCTCTCTTTAATGTGTAATTTATTTTCATTTTAAAAGACTCTGTTATGCCAAATATACAGAATTATAGGAAGGAAGCAACTCAATAAAATAAAGTTTTAAAAATAAAAGAAACCATACCTTGTGGAATTCTAAGAACTTTCTGGAGTTAGGGTAAAGGGGTGTATGTGGTATATATTCATGTATTGTATAGAATAGGAACCCCTGAATATGTTTTCCCCCTTAGCTATCAATATGCTATGCCCATGTCACTGCAACAAGCTTGGTAGCAAAAATGCAGCAAGCAAACCACATCACAAAAATATTTCTGCATCCAATCATACATTACAAACAACCATCATTTAAAAACAAGCGGTCCCAGCTGAATTATTGTTGCAACAAAAGCAACCTCGACTCTGGAAAATTTTACTTAATTAAATTTGTGGCCAATTAACAAAGACTTCTGAAAAGAATTATGATCATTTATTCCAGTTCGGAGGGGAGAAAGGGATGGAGGCATGAAGGGGGGGGGGGGAACTCCCATAATATAATTAAGTAAACAAATAATTAAGTAAATAGCTTCCCTCCACCTTCTCAAAATTCAACTTAGGACAAGCATCTTTCCTTATTCATTGCCTCTACTTCCCTTGTTGTCACTGATGGTTACACTCAGTCTGCCCCATTTTCTCCAATGAGGTGACAGACAACACTGGGGTTGGGGTGTGAGGTCATCTGGGTTAGTGATTTCTTACTGCTACTCTTCACTTCTTAGATATTTTCTTCTGCTGTTTTTTGCCTATCAGCATCCCTTTCTCGGCAGGGGTTGCCAATGGGCCTCAGTCCCTCAGGGTCACTCTGCTTCCACATGGGTCACACATGGACCACAGTCTTTCAGGAGTGTCCTTGTTTTGGTATAGAGTGCATCCTTTCGAATGTGTGCATCCTCAGCAGCCTCTTCCTCCTCCTGCCCCTCTTACTTGAGTATGTCTGACCCAGGACACCAAAGATTCCCCTTAAGAGACACTATTAAATGAAATTTTGAAATGCAAATAAGCAATTCCATTGGTAGGATCCACGGTTACATTGCTGATTCCCAGACTTACTAATCCTGAAGTTCACATAAACCAGAAATATAAGGCATCCTATATGAATATTTTCCTATTTTAAATGATTCCCCAAATGATTTTTGGCATTAATAAAAGACAGTCAATTCACCAATACAAAATTTTTACTCTGTTTCCACACATGTAAATAACTTGCTAGTATTTTCAACAGCAAAATTTCCCTCTGTGTTAGGAAAAAAAACTATAATACCAAGCAGCATGGATCAAAAGGAGCAGACCTAAACTCCAAAACTTCTAGTGTTGGGGACCTGATATTTACTTTGCTTTAGACAAGCTGTAACCCAGCCCCATGGACTCATTGCCCTTTTGCAACTGGAGTGCATCAGATATCCACCTGACTGTATCTTCCAATTCAGTAGCATCTGGAAATAGAACAGTTCGTGCACACCACATTGTGAAACAAAGCATAGTAAGTGGAGGCAATCAAATTTGACTGACAAATGCTCCCCTGATCTGAAGTAAAATGCTTGTCTGCAAGAAGTTCCAAAAGACAGTGAATATACACATAAGTCAAATAACAGTTTCTACTGCATGAAAAGTGAAATGCAGAAAGTCTGAGAGCACTATTCTTTCATATCACCCCATAACACGCCTTTCTTTTGTCCAAATACCTTGTGTCAGAAGAATCTGACTGGCTTTACTCTTTCTTGTATGTGTGTATCCTGTAGGCTACAGAGAAATCTCACGTTTGTGAACTTCAGAATCAATAGTAAGGTGAGCACAGCCTATAAATGTCTTTTACAGAAATCCAGGAGTAATTTATCAGCTGTAATCACACTGCATTACAAATGAAGGCCAGCTCCTAATGTAGTGTCAGCTGCACAGGCTATTGGATGTCAGAACAGAAGAAAAAAAGAAACAAAAGAGAAAAAGTGAGTGGGTTCCTCAAAATAAAGTTTCCAATCTGACTTGCTATGCCTGAAGATTTGAGAAGGCCAGGCTACTTTCACAAAATATATGTTGAAATGCTTAATTCAAACTGCATATGCGATGAAATAACAATGCTGTCTATAAAAGAGTACTATGATCAAACACAGAGCCAGTCTAAAGCTACATGCAACAATTGGCTGAAATTCCTTTTATGTTCTGCAAATGTGACACTTTCTCTTAAATCTGTTAGTCAAAAATGTAACTCATATAACCTTATAAGTCAGACTATTTTAAGACAGGTATGATCTATATTTTCTCATTGCCCCATTGTGATAGCCAAGTAAGAGCTCTTGTCCTTTAAGTATTAGGATCTGAAAGGTGGTTCAGTGTAAGCTACAATTTGCTTTTCATTGGTTCATTATTCTTATTTGCTGATGTTGACAAAAATACCTCATAGCTATAGATTTTTTAAAATTTTTTTAACACATGCAAGCAGAAATAAAGTAGCAAGAGGAAATGGTGTTGTGGATGCATGCATCTGTGTCAAAATGTTGATGCCCATGTCAACTGGTTTGAAAAATGTCACAGTTTATTAGTTATACAATAATAATGTCAAAGAAAATTCCTTTATGAAAGGTACTGTTTTTGAAATAACCTTTTTTTGGCCTTATTTTAAACATACATTGTGTACAATGAATTTCCAATGAAAATTATAATCAGCATTTTTAAGCATTTTCTGTTATATTATGATGAATCATCTTTACTTTTTTTAAGATGAATCATTATAATTCTTTTCTCAATCCCATAGTTAACCAAAAAGTATTACCTTTAAAGAAAAAAATCAATGAAAGAAGTTTTGCAGGTTTGACAAAAATACAGCTATATTGCAGCTCGCTGTGCTTGATGAATAAATGGAAAGATCACAATCACATATCAGATCGTATCTCTTAATGACTTTTAGGTGTTAAATCAAAGTTGTGCTCTTATATGTGCTTTTATATATATATAATTAGTATTATTTCCCAAATATAAAGAAGTAGCTTCTCTAAGGGAAGTTCATGACTTAGAGAGATTGAAGATTTTTAATCTCAGTGTGAGGTCCATGTCCAATCTAAGGCTACATTTTAATGAGTATTTTTTTTCACAGACTTTTCTTTTTCTGTTCCTAGTCTTTCAATAGAAAAGGACTAGACAAGAACAAATGCACATTTTCTTTAGCAATTGATTTTTTTTTTGTTATGTTTTAAGTATACTAGTTGAGAGATAAACAAATCCTCATTACTGACCAGCAGAATACATGTTTTAACTTTTGGATTCTCTCCTGGTTTACTAAAAGAGAAACCTATAACCAGAAGAATAGAAAATAACTTAAGGGGGAAAAAAAAAAAAAAAGAAAAAAAACAACCAAACTTCAAAAACCCCCAAATATTTGTTCAAGTACAGTGATTAAAACATACTAATAACTAATTATTTTTTTCTATTGTAAAGAATATATGTGCAAACAGAGGTGAACAACTGTCAAAAGATAGTAGATTTGGAAATAATCTCATCTGCAAATGGGAAAAAGGTTACTCTTATTTGGATGTTGTGGCTATTATGCAGTTCTGCTTTGTATATGAATATTTCTTTGTAAAAATAGCTTTCCAATTTTTTTTTATCATTCACCCTATTATGAACCTAATAATAGAAGGACTTAATATAATATAAAACCTGAATATAATAGGATATACAGAATAAGCTTCTCACTGCTCCTTAACCTTGCAGTCCTCTTTTTACAATCACTCTTCTTATTCAAAATCTATTCTATAGATTATTTTTTTATGTGTCCTCTCTTAAACAGAAACCCAAAATAATCCATAAGACTATGAATAACACAAATCAAATTGATAAATTTATTTTTGATAAGCCATGAAAGTTAAAATTGCTAACATACATTTATTTAAAATACTTTTCCATTTTCTACTTCTTTTCTTTCCTTTTTTTCTGGACATTTATAGACAACTTACTTTAATTCTAAATTTCACTACCTGTTCACTGTATAGATTTCATTTAGAAGCAACTCACCTTTAGAGAGATAAAATGCTGTTGATATGTACTCCGCTCTTCGCTGTATCTGTGAAGTGAGGACAGGATGTGACGATTTTTGCACTGATAAAACCCACTCATTACTGGAAATTCATTTTCTCTTCCAGAGTGTAGCTGAACATCATGTTCTTCACCTAAAGTAGCTTACATGTACACTAACTCTCAAAAATCTTGTAAATAATTTTAACTTCTCCTTTACTTTAGCATCAGAGTTGCTAGGTCTAATTTAGTTTTATACTAATGCCTGACTTTAGCTTGGCAGGTCCTTCCAAATAAGAGTGGGATCAGTGACAAATATTGAATGAATTTTTAAATCAACATTTTTCACATTCTAACACAGATATTGCCTTGAAATAGGTGTCCAAAATTTTGTTTTATTAAGATGATTAGATAAAACTCAAGGAAGGAAGGAAGGAGGTACAGTAAGGTAATAGAGAAGTATCAGACCTAAGCTACTTTTCATCTGGGACTGTTGACCTTGATTCACTCATTGAAGAAGTAGGAAGACATCCTATAGAATTTCAGTCATCATGATGATATAGAGAGACAGAGTCCTGAGCCCTACCCTGACCACGGATGTCTAAGACTCTAAGTTCACTAAGTGATTCACAGTCTGAATACATCCCATAATATCATTTTCATTCTGATTTCAACTATAAGGTTATTTTCAAAGGCCTTCATATCCTAAGATCTCCTTATATATTGTATGCCCTTCACAACTAAGAGGCAAACATCCCCTTTATAATGATTCTGCCTCCACTTCTCACTAAATAGATTTTCAAATAATCGTGTTCCCATTTTCTCTGCACATTTCAAGCTCTATCAGAAACAAGGTCTTTAGGTCATTTAGCAATGAAAGTGAAAAAGAAAGAATACGAGACAGTTACTGTGTGACTAATGAGGATCAGATGCACCATGTTCTAGGACTCTAGCTTTGGGAGAACAAACCTAAACTAAGTGTCCATGTTTCCTAGATTTCAATGAACAAGAAATCCAGCCATGTACAGACAACTAAAATTTCTCCAGATGTAAAAGCAGACTACATCTGTTATATGTGTACCTACCTTATCTTCTTTCATTACACATAACATTACCTAGCAAATGGAAGAGATAAACACTCCTAAACCTCACTGTATTTGTAACACTTGCCCAAAATAAACTCTTAGTGAAATTGAAGACTATTTTGTGCGTAAGCTGTGCTGTTGTTATATTCTACATATATTTGACACTCTTAAGATTTAAATTATCTATTTTCAAATCATAAATAAAGATAAAATATAGAAATATATGGATGATACAGCAGTTAGTTGAGGTGAACAAGGATGCATGAGAATGTATCACATGCTGGAGGCAGGAATGCCAACAGTCTTTTTTTTGAACTTCTAATTCTATGATAAAGGTGCAAGGAACTTATTTGTGGGGATATTTCCGTTGTTTTGGCACCTGAATGAATAATCCTTATATCCTAGTTTTTTGTTTGTTTGTTTGTTTGTTTGTGGTTTATTTTTTTTGTTTGTTTGTTTTGTTTTTTTTTTTTATCTTCCATAGAAGGGAAGGGCTACTCTAAAGGGTAATTTAGTTCTGGAATATAAACTGGTACACTGATTTTCTGCTTGGAGAAGTTTATTTGTCTGTATTGATTAGGGAATACAGGAAATTAGAGATCCACATCAGAATTCATTCCTCAATCCACAAGACACACAAGCAGTACCTTTCACCCTTTCCAATTCACAAAATGCTTGGATTTTGTGAAAACAAAGCTTACGGGTACACAGAAGCTTGGATGTGGACAACCAGGCCTTATATTTCAAAGAGGCCATGCATATATAATATAGAATTTTCCTTTCTGTGAATTGTATTTTAGTATTATTTTAAAGCTTCTGTAGACAAAAATATTTCATCTTCATTAAAATCACCTTTAAAAAAAGCACGAATCCTTCCTCCATTTCTCCCTCTCTATAGTAGAGAGGTCATATATGCCTGCATTGGTGCTTTTGAGGGAAATAAATGTACCTTTTCTTTTGGTAGAAATGAAAGTGATTTCACACAAAAAAAAAGTTTCTTAAAATTTTTTAATCATTTAAATCTATTTTATAATTATATTAAAAAGATACACAGAAAGGTTTGTGTTGTATTTTTCTTTTCAAAAAAAGTACTGGTAACTTTTATCTTTCAGCAACTGGTGGAATCTATGGGTCTGCAATTTGGATCTGTATAAATATGATAGAGTAGAATGAATAAGTGGACCCAACAGTCCATGATCTTTAATAATTTATCTACCATATTGTTGCTGATTTCTGGATGTGCAGTAGTGTAAACGAGAGCTGATTTGGCTCACAATGTATTTATTAAATTGTTTTAACTTTTATATATTTTGAAGTGAAATTCTAAATAAAATCTAAGGAAAAAGAAAAGTTACTCTGAAAGGATTGTGGCTGCAAATACTGCTCATGGTGTATTTGTCTTTGACCTGACTATTTAAACTAACATTAGAAAAAATATTTCTCAAACAGTAAGAAAAGCCAGAACAAATTATCAGAACTAGACAGTCTTTGCAAACTCACTGGATTGTAATGAAGCATTTCAGGCTAGTAAAATTACAGTAGCTATACTTTCACAAGAAACCAGAGCTCATAAGCTTATGCGTACACTAAAAAGACCCAATTTCAAGAAGGAAGCCACATCTTATAAACCAGCTATGCTCAGGAAACTAATTATCTAAGACTGAGGTTAAAAAGGTATATAAGATTTTGATTAGATATATTTAAGACACTTTTAAAAATTTATTATTTTGTATTGAAGAAATTTTTTGAGATATACTTTAAATGAAAACATTCACCTTCCCATTCCAAGAGGACAGAAAGTAGTTTCTATTTTATTTCAAAAACTGTTTTCCCTTGTTGAAAGTTCACAAAAGGGTTTACGATTTTGTTAAATAATGGATTCTGATGAAAATTAATTTTGTTATAAAATTGTCTGAACAAATATCTGGTGTCTTCCTTCAGGTATATTTCAAAATAGATTTGCAAATGTAACAGAACCATGAAGTATCTCAGGTTTTCATCCACTTTTAGAAAAAAGAGTCAGCTGTCTGGTTCCTACTTGCTGACTCAAATAAGATAAGTTGAAGTTTGCAATTAATTCTGTCAGAATCTTTGTGGCTGGTTAAGGGAAGGCTGGGAAGGCTTGAAAGGCTGTTACAGTAGAATTATTTAAATTAAGGTTCATTTTAGAGTTAGTCTGATTAACTATGAGGAAGTCAACTCATATTACAAAGCCAGGTAAAACAACTTTAATGAGATCTATGTAAAAGAACATCTGAAATTAAAACCTTGTACCAGTTTTTGAATTCTGAAAGAGAAAGAGAAGAAAAAACATGATTTGAGGAGAAACTGAGGAAATTGATGAAACATGTCACATTTAACGTCATTGGTAACAAGCTGAAAGATAAGCTATTCTGAAGCATGAGTCCAGAAATTATATTAACTCATGAAACAATACTGAAAAATACATTCATAATTCCTCTACAAATAAAAAGCATAGATAATGTACTTTATTATATCATCCCCAGCATAAATACAGGCTGGGTGGAGAATGGATTGGGAGCAGTTCCGAGGAGAAGGACTTGGGGGTATTGGTTGATGAGAGGCTCAGCATGAGTTGTCAATGTGTGCTTGCAACCCAGAAAGCCAACCACATCCTGGGCTGTAACAAAAGAAGTGTAGCCATCAGGTCAAGGGAGGTGATACTGTCCCTCTGCCCTGCTCTTGTGAGATGCACCTGGAGTATTGTGTCCAGCTTTGAAGTCCTCAGAACAAGAAGAACATGGGCCTGTTAGAGTGAATCCAGAGGAGGGTCAGCTCCCTCAGCCTCTCCTCATAAGACTTACTCTGCAGAACCCTCACCAGCTTCCTTGTCCTTCTCTGGACCCGTTCCAGTACCTCAGTGGATACTCTTTTTTGTGATAAGGGGCCCAAAACTGGACACAGTATGAATTATATTTATAACACTGTCTTTCCTGTATACAAAATGTCCTTCTTTAACGCTGCTTCCAAATGTACATTATTTTATACTCTGAAGCAGATGTTACTTTCTGTTGTCAAGGAGATCAGCTTGTCACTGTAGATGTCTACATTTGGACCCAAAAGTTTTTTCCTAGACCTTTTAAAAAATATTAACTGTGTAGCCTTTGATATGTTTTCTCCTCATTTTTTTATACAAATGTAAAATGTACCATTATAATAATTTTTAGTAGCTTGCAAATCCCCAGGTAAGCAAAAGACCCAGTACAAGTACCACGTGCTTTTAAACATAGTTCTTTGTTACTATTTCATTCTTTTTTCATAAAGATAGAGACTCAGAATACCTATTATAGACATTTGTTTGAAATCTTGATATTTTAGCAATAATTTAACCTGGATTTATATAGTTCTGCCTAACTCCCACTTTCTGCTTAATGCATCCATTCAGACAGCAGAACTAGAGTTTCCAGAAATGTTCTTCTGCTTTGTTTTAATCCAGCAATATTTATATGCAGTTGCTATCCAAAGGATGAGCATATTTCTAATCACATTCTGCTTTATCAAGAGTGTAGATATTATGGTGAAGACAGAAAACAGTATTTGCTATCAAATAAAACTTTGTGACGGAGGTAGAGGAGGTATAGAGAAGGACAGCTACACAATGATGATCAAGATGTGAAGAGAATGTGAAAAGGTGAGAAGAATAAGCTGAGAAGGAATATGGCTAAGATTTACAAAATCATGAAAGCAGTAGTTAGGTTGAACATGAACAGTTATGCACTAAAGGGCACTCAGTGAAACTTGAAATATATTTGTTTCAGATATATAAAAAAGGTACTTTTTTTACACAACAGTTAGGGAGCAGCAGAAACACAATGGAGAGAAAAGTGAGGAGGTAGAAAAGGGCCATAGAAAAAGTTACATTCAAAAAGAGATTAGACATCTTCCTAGAGGACAGCCCCAAAACCAAGTTCCAAGCAGATTGTTTGGGACTTATGTGGTAGGTTTTGGCAGCAGGTGAACTGCAGGGGTGGTGTCTGTGAGAAGCAACCAGTAGCTGACCATATGTGTGACAAAGACAGTTCCATCTCACTCCAAGATAGAAATGCCACTGGCCAAAAACTAGTCAAAACTAGCACCTCTGTGATAATGTATTTAAGAAGGAGTGAAAAATACTGGGCTGCAGCTGTGTGACCGAGAAGTGAGAAAAATGAGGACAGAGGAAAAATCCTGCAAACACTAAGGCCAGTGAGGAAGTAAGGGGAGGAGGTGTTCCCTGTGGCCCATGGTGAAAGTAATGGTGAAGCAGACTGTTCCTCTGAAGCCCATGGAAAGGAACACACCAAAGCAAATATCCACCCTGCAGCCCATGGAGGTCCTCATGATGCAGCTGGTGGATGTGCCCTGAAGAAAATTGCAGCCTATGAAGAGCCCACAAAGGAGCATGTTTTCTGGCAGGATCTGTCACGCATAGGACCAGTTCTTGAAGGACTCCATGCTGGAGCAGAGAACAGTATGATGAGAAAGGAGCAGCAAAGACAAGGAATTATGAATTGACTGCATTCCCCTGCACCATTCAGGAATGATCAGGAGACAGAAGAATCAGGAGTGAAATTGAATTTGGGAAACTGGGAGGGGTCAGGAAGAAGGTGTTTTGATTTTTGTTCTTATTTCTCACTATCTTCCATTCTTTTTAATTGGCAACAAATTAAATTACTCTTCCCTAAATTGATTCATGTTTTTCCTTGACTGTAATTGGTGAGTGATTTCCAAGTGATCAAGTAATCTTCATCCATGTGCACTTTTATCTTATTTTCTCTGCCTGTTTTGCTGAGAAGGGAGAGTGAGAGAGCAGCTTGATGGACACATGGAAGCCAGACAAGGTTAAACTTGTCTTGGCTCTTATTCTTTTCCTTAATAGCATCTCCCATTTTCACTGTCTGACACACCATATTTAGCTAGACAGACTAACATAGACTGACTCAGACTGACCCAGTAGGAAATTTTCTATGTTCTGAAATTCTTATGTGAAACGGAGGAAGTAACAATAAAAGCGTTGGATTTTTTTTTCTGGTGACTTTATTTCCTTTAAAAAATTGATGGTTATGAAACAAAGCTGTCTTGTGCATGTATGGTATAAGGTCAGAAAAACATAGATACTTACAAAGATTATATGGTGAGATAGATAGATGACTGATAGATAGATAGATAGACAGACAGACAGAAGGAAAGAAAGAGAAGAGTCCCACATAGTCAGAACTTACTCTCCTGGGAGTATTTTCAGTATAAAAACTACAAAAACTTGCAAACCTGTGCAGCTTATTAACAATTCCTAGCACCAGATGTCAGGAGGTACAATCAGTCATTATTTCACACATTACCTTACCTGAACAAAGTGGCAAAATCGCTTGCTCTGCTTGACTTGGAATTAAACAAGGTAAGACTCATAGGGAGAGGCAATATATTTCATTTGACTGATAAAACTGAGAAAAATAGCAAAACTTTTGGGCACCAAAGGATTTCTATGGCTCTACGAGAGAATTTAAGTGGACTGCATTGTCTCCTCTTTTCATATTAACACCTGCTTCACCACATGATCTCATATCAAGAGTTATACTCTCAGGAACCTCAGCTCTATCTTTCCATTTGTAAAAGTGGTACATTTATTTCTAAGTCCCACAGTATTATTCCAACGTGTTCTATGATATGACCAGAAGAGAAGGAAAATTAACACATTAATTTCACTTTTTTCCTCCTTAAAAATAGTGGTATTTTTATTTTTTTTTTTTTTTTTATATCTTTAATGTGTTCAAGCTAAGGACAATGGTTCCGAATGCTCACAAACCATGAGAAAGATTAAAACTGGATTTTGCATCATAGTAAAAGGGAAAATAGAAATTCCCTTCTGGTTCTTGTAATAAGGAAATATCACAGAGCGGTAAATTATATTGGTGAAGAAATTATAGTCAGCGTGTTATGTTTTTTAAAACAAAGTTTATAGTCATGTTCTATCTTTCCAAACCAAACTTGAAGAAAATATCACCTGATTTTAATACAAAAATCAATAAAAAATCAGTTGCTCTCAAATTTATTACCAGGGTACTCTTGCCTCATAGGCTCAGATGAACCAGTTACCATCAACAGCAATTCACTGGCT
>VXBJ01005721.1:65455-78146 GCA_013400055.1 Nycticryphes semicollaris
AGCCCATGAGTTTTTGCAGTTTTGCCCCTCCAATTGTCTCCCCCATCCCACTGTGAGTCAGTGAGCAAGCAGCTGTGTGGTGTTTGGCTGCCTACTGGTGTTAAACCACACAGTTCAATGCTTGTGGGCAAAGTATATTGCTTGTGGGCTACAGACTTTAATTTTTATTTTGATAGCTCCATACCATTACTCTCCATTGGGACTTGAAAGGTTAATATTAAAATGTACTGAACTCTACATAGATCTTTTGACAGTATCTAACTTTTAACACAACTACCCGCATACACCCATTAGCCTTGAACTGGTCATCTAAAAAAAAAAAAAAATAATTAAAAAATACTCCTGTTGTCATTTCTTCTCCCTTTAGTTATCCTTCTCAATAACACTATGTACTATGAGGTAGAACCACTGGAATTGTGCCAAGCTTCAATCGACTTCTTATATAAGGAGGCAAATCCTTCATGAGAGCTAAGCTCTTTTAGCCACTTGTGCATTTTCTTCCTGCTTAGCTTTGAAAATTTAAAGCATTATAGTACCATGTTAAGATGGAAGTTTGGAAGAAACTCTAATGTTATTTAAGTAGATGAATCAATAGACTCCTTATCCTCTCTTCATATTGCAAACACCTTTTATACAGTGCACCTGGGCTTGTGAATTATTAGCCGCTGAGGAATCCAAATAATTTTCGTTAGGTAAATATTTGCTAAGTGAGTATGAATAGTATCAGCATGAATTCAACTGGCAATAACAGTATTTGTATTGCCCCTTTTTAGTTGTGACAAAGGGTGAGGAGGAACTTTTTTGTTTAAGTGCTGAAAGTGGAGAATGGAATATAAAGTCCATTTCCAGGCTCTTTACTTCTATTGCTCATGGAAAAAGGTAAGTGCATGCTTCAAAAATTATCCACGCTGAAGAACAACTAAGAGAACACACCAGTTTATATCTAAACTATAAAATGCAAGAGACTAAGGCTAACTGACATGGTACAACTCATGTCTAACAAATTCCTTCTCTTCTTTTCCCAAAAGAGTATGGCCTTACCCATATCGTCAAGAAGAATCCTCGGCCTGCGTTATGTTCCCAGTACCATGATGACTGAGGGAGTGTACATAGGCCAAGGCTATACAAAGGAGTATATTAAATTTAAGCAGTATGGAAGATTTATTTAATGCTTCTGCTCTAGCCTTGCTGAACAACACTTCCTTTTTAACTCTCTCATCTCTATTGACTATGGTGGAAATTTAAACATATAACTCATTGTCATGGTTTCACCCCAGCCAGCAAATAGAACCATGCAGTCTCTCGCTCACATCCCACTTCTTTTTTCCCCACCCCAAGAAGAGTGGGGAGAAAAAGCAGGGAAAAAAGAAAGGAGGGGAAAGGGAGGGAAAACACCCCAAACTCCTGGGATGAGATGAAGATAGTTTAATGGAAACAACAGAAAAAGAAAAATAACAAAAATAATAACAATAGTAATAATGACATGAGTCACCTCACTGCCTGGTGAATTGATGCTGTACCATGCAGTGATTGCAGATTGCCCTTCCCCCTACCCCCCACCGGCTAACTCCCATTTGTCTACTGACCATGACTATGGACTAGTCCATTGACCATCATTGTCTATGGGAAGCTGAAAACAGTACTTGAATAGCGTAAATGTCCCTTAGAAACAACTGAAACCACAAGTATTATTGACATTCCTTTTACAGCAATCACTAGAAAGAAAATTAACTCTTTCCCAGACAAAACTAGGACACTCATGAGTAGACAGTAACACATAGGCACTTAAATTTAGAACTCTAACCAAAAACTGAATTCCAGCCATGGTTGTAATTCCTTTTCAGCCAAGTCATTCAAAGCCATATGTCTTGTGAAACTTTTCCTCTCATCAGTTACTAACTTGATATTTTTATAGTTTGTCAGTCATTTGGAACCCTCAGTGTTGATAGAATCACTGTGTGCATGTGCAATTTATTAATTTTGTAATACAGACTTTAATGAGCTGTTTATACTTTTTCTATTTGCTTGGAAAACAGTTGGTGATTTAATGATCACCTTTGACTACAGGTTGTTATTCTACTCATTCAATTTGAAATCTTCCAATTTATTCAGTGCACGTTATATGAACACTGCAATGGAGAGAGAATTACACACTAATGCACCATCAAAACACTGCATTGTCTATAGGTATTAACTCATTTATATTCACAACATTGTTGTAAGAAAAATTATGCCATCCCCTTTTTATAAAGGAAGTACTGAAACACCAATATTTAAGGGCAAAATATCTGCTGATTTTGAATGACCAATTAAAACTTACATGCTCTGATGGTTTCTGGAGTACATAACGTTATATCTTAACTCTGTGTAGAACCACAAAACTTAGCTTCCATTGATTTTTCAGTTACAAATATAAGTATTCAGTAGTTATGTAGCTCATACCAGTAAGTCAACTGACAGATCCAGGAGAAATACCATTGCTAACAGGTTTGCATATCTCTTGTAAATAAATGAATTGGTATCAAATAGTAAGCAAAGCACAGTCAGAAAGCACCTGAACTGGGACAGAGGTGGAATTTAACTATTTAAACCCCAAAATATCTCAGACCACCAATTGTACAAGGTTTTGCAGCCTTCTAAGAACCTAATGATGGTAAGGAACTCATAGGTCAGAATAAAAGTCTCAGAAATTCCTAAAGATAAATACTGTGTTTATTCATTACAATTTTCAACTTTTAGTGTCTTTTTTATTTGATTTGCTGTTAATTTTTCTTTGTTTGGGATTTTTTATCAAAATAGATTAGAAATTTAAACTTTTTTTTTTTTTTTCCTTAGGTATGCGAACTTAGAAATCCTTTTTCTGGGCCCACAGCTTTTAATTTTTGTTACATGCCCTAATTACCTAATCAATGATTTTGGATAGAAATTAGGTGCCTCTTCACTGAAATATGGCAGTGGAGGTATTCTCTCCACAACAAGTAGTTTCTGAAGGTGCATGAGTTCATCTCCCTTTACAATTTGCTTACATTTGCACATTTTGTTGCAGATTTCACACTTTGTTGCTAATCCACTTTCTTGTCTCTAAGGTGTCACTTTTTTTCTCACCTGTAGGCATACAAAGAGAAATGGAATATAAAGTTAAATAATCAGTATGATTATGACATGGCAGACGTCTAGAACAAGAAGCAGAAAGATTAAGACGATATAGAAAAAGCATCCCCAATGACTTAAGAAATACTCCATTCCAGCATTTTAGGATTGACTTATACGTGTATTCATAAAAATTATATATTCTACCAGTTTGTTGTGGTACAAAATGAACTCTAAAAAGGGAAGGTAAGATTTGTCCTTCCATGTTATTTTAAAAGTCTCGCCAAATCAAGAGGAAGAACAATTTAGTTGTTCTCTTTAATGGTTTAGCTATGAGGGCCTCCCTAACCACAGAAATGTTGGTTAATTGCCATATCAGTAAAGAAACAAGGCAGAAAAGGAACACCTTTGAAAGAAAATGTAAATAAAGAAACTGATTACCAATTGGATATTCCTTTCTACAAAACTTCACCAAGGCTGCTGTACATTAAACCTCCTTGTTCTGTGACTGATATATATGGCAGACTACGACTTGAAAAACAGTAGCAACTGTGTATGATTAAAGTGTGATGTTTCAGAAGTGGCATATACCTTTAACCTTAATAATATATTGATTTTGTATTTTTAGGAAATAGAATTGGTTTTCGTTCACTTCATTGGTAAAGTGTACTAAGGGATGATACCCAATTTGATTCTCTGGGGGACACAACGTTCCAGATGGGGTCTCACCAGGGCAGAGTAGAGGGGGAGGAGAACCTCTCTCGACCTACTAACCACGCCCCCTCTAATATACCCCAGGATGCCATTGGCCTTCTTGGCCACAAGGGCACAGTGCTGGCTCATGGTCATCCTGCTGTCTACCAGGACCCCCAGGTCCCTTTCCCCTATGCTGCTCTCCAACAGGACATTTCCCAACTTATACTGGTACCTGGAAAGTTGGAGGCTGATTTGCTTTATTGTAGGATTAAAATGTGAGCTCTTTTGCAGCAAGGTCTTAAACTACAAAGTATTTATTCATGCAGAAAAGATGAAAGTGTTTTAAAATTAATTCCATTAGTGTAAATAGCTCTTAATAGTGTTTTATATCTGTTAGAATTTATTTTAAGTACTGAGAAAGAGGGTTGATTAATTCTGCAGGTAAAATAAGTAAAAGTAGTTTTTGGACTAAAATAAAGTATGACACTCAGTTAATTATATCTTTTGGAGATATCAGAAACTTTTATACTTTGAAACACTAAAACCGGATTTCTGGAAGATAAAATTGAGGTATTATAAAATAATACTAAGAAATATAATGGTTTTATTTAGTTTCTTAGTGTCTTAAAAGATGATATTATCACTTCTACTTCAGGTAGTCACTGAGACTTGTCTACATACTGCACCTCTATAAACTTTTAAACAGAAAATCAATTTTCTATAGAATGTGAGGATTTAAAAAAACACAACTCTAGAAAAAAAGACTTTGTGTTGTGACTTAAATCATAAATTTGCATAAAGTTTAGTATGTATTCCTTTACTAGCATGATTAACCAGAATGTAGGGTCCTTTAATAATTACTGTATGATTCCCTAAGAAGAGGTGGTATTTCTTACTTATGACTACATTAATAAATTAATCTGTTAATCTTTATAGCTCATTCTGAGGATGAAAAACCTAACAAATTAAGAATCTTACTAGTTACAGACTGCAGTTGCACACACATGCATTTTTAAAAATTATTTTCTACCCTCAGGTCCCAAGTCTTTTCCTATAGCTTATAAACTCTGATCTCCTGACCTGGGTGGTGTTAGCCTTAGCAAATTGTATCAATGCAAGAACAGTATGAAAGCAAATTAATACATGCTAGCTAGTCTATTTATTGAAAAAAATAAAATCATGTATACTTATATTACATTAAAATTAAAATAACTGTGGTACAGTTCTGATAACTATTTCATTAAAATAGTTCAGAACACATGAAAATGTTTTCTTTCAGAATTTCTTTGATCTCTGTGTTGTTTATAAGAAATTGATGAGAGTACTGAAAATATTAGGATCCAAATATGTTCACTGCATAAGTGTATCTATTACTGCAAACATACATATCTAATTTTTGGTTTTCTTTGAGTAAATGAGTAGAACTAATTTTTCTTTATTTTAATTTTGTTCTTCAACTGTGTCATAAGTAATATTAGTAAAACGAATAATAAAATTGATTCTGACTTATTTCAGAGGCATAAGTGGAGGGGTTTGCCCATTCAGAGAAAGGATGGAAGAAAGGACTACTGTGTAGAATAACACTGAGAGTTTGTATATCTCTGTTTAGGTTTTTAAAATTTGGAGATATATAAAATGAAATACAGTCATATAGAACAAAACAGAGGACAAAAAAAAAAAGATTTAAAAAAAAAAAAAAGGACAGGTTTTCTTTCTGCAACTCATGGGAGCATGACATTATTCGTAATACAAGGAACAGATCTTATGGCTCAGGAAAGCAGAAACATTGTGTTACAGCTGACCTAAATTTCACTACAGATACTCTGATGGAGAGAGAAAGAATGTGTTAGAGCCACATTGATCTGTCAATCGGACAAAAGCATAAGGTGCTTCAAGTGCTAAAATGTATTGTGACTAGCCTAGTAATAAGAGTTTAATAAAGTATTTTCTCAGCTTTTCAACAGGAAAAAAGATAAGCAAATTATTAGAAATAAAACAATTTTGGATTTGCCATGTGAAAATTTTAATTACTACAGTAATCCAAATCAATTGCAATTTTATTTGACTTGGAATTGTGGCATTTTGGAAATTTCTAAGATGCTAATATCTGGAGAGTGCTGCTCAGATAAAACTGAAGAGTGATTTCTATTCACTTTAACAGAGATTATTATTAAATATATAATTCCACTTTTAAAGAGTTTTTCAGATAGAAAAGGGTTTATGATTTTTATTTAAAGTTATGGCAGAATAGTCAGCAAATATTTTGCTGTCATACCATCGACTTAACTTCTTTCTTTTTTTTTTTTTTTTCCTCTTCCCCCACCCCTCTCCCCTTCCTCTTTCCAAAATCTGGGATTAGAGACACCAAGGATTGACTTTCATGTGTGTGGTACATATATTGTCTTTGTCAAATTTCAATAACTTTTGCATCTCAGATTGCTACTGATGCGTACTCAGATGGCATCTCAGATAAGCAATGAGAGCCCTCACATTGCTTTCATTGGGAGGATCTCTGAAAACAAAAACAAAAACAAACAAACAAAAAAACAACAACAAACAAGATGAAGGCAGAAACAAGGTGGTGGACAATTTACATGTTTGTGTTCACAGCTCAAAGCTTGAAGGAGGATTGTACTTGCCTGAAACAAAATCCCTTTTGAAAGCTGCCAAAGGCAGGTTCTGCATCTCCTATAACTGAGGATACACTTGTATAGAACTGTTTACCCCTTAGTAATTTCAAAGAATTTTCTTGCCCTTGGAGTTTTGTGTCACTTTCTTAAATTTAAGTTTGTTCACATCGTCAAGATTAAACCTTTTGTTAAGGTATAGTTCTGTGGTGGTTTGCTTTGTTTTGGTTTGTTTGTTTGTTTGTTTTTTAAACCTGAAACTGCTTTGGGTTTCAGTTTTTACTGGGGAAAAGTAATATTTTTCTGAAGAAAAAAAAAGTTACATAAACTTTCTAAAACACAGAATTTTATGATTAGCTTACTAAATGTTTATATTCACATGCAACTTTAGTCATAGCTCAAAAATCTTTAGTATANTAGTCAGGAGAGAAAAAAAAAAAAAAAAGAAAAAATATTCTTGAGTCTATAAACTGCAGAATAGCGAATTCCTACATGGATACATCAGTGTGCTTCAAAATGGAGTGTTGTCTCATTGGCATATTGCTCCTGGAAACTACTTCTTGTAGATCCATTGTATATTGCTCTTATAGTATGGCATATAGATATATATAGTTAGAAATAATTTGTACATTGGAGATTTTGCAGTGTAAATAGAAAAATATGAAATATATAAGAGGAAAAAAGTATTTATATTTTATTACTCAATGAGTTGAAACTTAGACAAAATAACTGTCAAAGCTTCCAGAGAAATGTGTTGACATCTAGAAATAAGCTCTGTCTCATGAATACCAGTCCAGTATTTCTTAATAAGAACATCAGGTATGAAAAGTATTAAGGCAATCCAAAGAAAGACAAGTGATTTTAAACTAAGAGAAGTGGTGTAATGATGAAGTAACTGGGAAGAGATATCATAAGAGCAATTTCATTACTGAATCTTTGAAGAAAGCACATTATACCTCTGAGAAGACAATTCATTCATTCACTAAAGAAAGGAAGAGATGAGTACCATCAGGGTAAAAGGTGGGATAGCAACCTCTCAATACAAAAAATAGTTATCTCAGCAGCTATAATATTTATTAAAGTGTTCTTTTACCTACATAATGAATGTGCCCTAGATTTTTTTAATTGTTATTTTTATTACAGTGATCTAAGTCTATGTTGTGTCAATCAAGTTAAATATTGATACAACAGGTAACGGTATCTTGCCTTAAAATGTTTAGTTGGTGGCATTTAAGTAATATATTTCAGAAAAATAATTCTATAGGACTGATTTACATTGTTATAAATAATAAATCTTAAAGAACTATAAGTTTCATATAAGTGTTATAACTCTTTTGTTTTTCAATTAAATTAAGATTAATCAGTATTGTCACTTTGTATATAAAGTAGAAAAGGAGTCAGCAAGTATAATAAAAAGGGAAATATTTTAATAGACTCAAAACAATTGAAAGATCTGTACTGTCAGAATCATGACATTTTATGATATTTTTCAAAGCAAAAAACCACTAGCAACTATGGAATTAAAAAATGTAGCTGCAGTATCTAATAATTCAGCATTAGAAATAGCACAAATTCTTAACTATTCCATAAAGGCACTAGAAAGATATCAAAAATAAATAATTTCAGGTACAATAGCAAGGCAAAAGGAAATTAACTGTCATTTTCCAGGAAATCATAGCTGTGTGTATGTTTTTCTTTCAGTATCTCTGAATAAAATGTGTATCATTGTGATGACAATGCAAGGATACAGCTAGCCCTTATTTCCCTTTCTCTCTCACTCCCTATACTCGGCAACTGTGAAAGCAGTTTCAACTCTGAAGTGATGCTGAAAAAGAAAGGAGCAGGTGCAGGGCACCCATGTCTGATCACATAGCCTTTTTTCGTTCTTCATGACAGGCCTGTGAAGCAAGAGCAGCCAGCTTGCCATATGGCACTTTGTCCCAGAGGAACAGGAGAGAATTTAGGTTCTGATTCACTGGCCTCTGAAGTGACTGGTAGTCATTTCACTGATCTTGGTAGATGCAGGACTGAATCTTTTAATCATGGTCCATCAGTCAGAGAGGAAAATGAAAAGGGCAGGATTTTTGTCTTGGCTAATGGCCAAAGTATACTGTCAGCAATATAAAATCCTAGGCACCTGCTCTCATAGACTATTTTAGAATGTACAATGCCCTGCCTTTGATTACCACTGTATGCATCCAATTAAAAACCTCAGTTAAGGGGTTAGAGGCCTTATTTTGGATGGCAGTGTAACTCTTTGGTCATAAAATTTCAGTAACATAAACTCTGTAGCTGAGGGTAGAGGGCTGAAACAGGGTAATAGGTACAAGGGCAGGAACAGCAGCATCCAAATCTTTAAAAGTGTAAATAGATCAGGCTTCTGTGGAACTACACTTCTGTACGAGATTTACTCCCTGAAAGTAGATCTCCAGCTACTCTACTGCTTAAAATATGTCTAAATCTAGGTTTTGGAAGACTGATTTTTCCAAATCTATTGTATTCTTATCCTGGATATATCTCCTAATGAGGAATGTGTATCTACCCTGGCGAGCACAAGAGGCAGGCAATCACAAGTATTTCAGTAATTTATTTTAATAATTCAGTTTCTTAGGTTATTTCATATATTCATTACACAAATTATTTAGAAATAAACTTTTAGTTATCCTTGATAAAAATACATTTCTAGAGTATGTTTGCTACCTTGCCGGAGCAGAAATTTCATGCTGCAGTGCCTGTTTCATCCTCGCTATAAGGAACTGACAGAGTAACCAAAAGCCATGACATTCAGCTGAGACTTTGCACACTTTGCCCAGACCTATAACCTTCCTTTTGTCTATAAAATACCAGTACTGGTAAGGCCATGCTGTCACTGCCCACTGACTGCACCATTCTGTGCACAGGGAAAATAACGCATGCTGCATACACTGTGTATGCCTCTCTTTGCTGTTGGCAATCAAATCTTTTATTTTGTCAATTATTTTAATAGATAGCTGTTCTTGTCTCTCATGGAATCTCCATCTCATTGAAACAGTCTGTGTGTTTTCTTTCTAAATAGAAAACATGTCACATATGTCTCAAACACGAAGTGGGATAGCATTTAGTGTTGTTACAGTCTCTTGATGAGAGTAACCTTCTCAGAAGGCTGAAGTGGCAAAAGAAGAGGAAATGACATGGCTGTTTTCTCCTAGTGTGCATTCTTATCTTTTAGTGAATTACTCAGCCTTTTGACAAATCTTTTTGTGTGTGGATGGAACTATGAAAGTTGTATTTATGGCCATCTATAATTAATAATAATGCCACTAACACATTTTTTTTTCCTGAATTTTTTGCCAGTATTTTTTTCTTGTGTGTGTTGAAGGTATAGTACTCACTGTTGGTACTGATATCTTTTTAACTGTGTACAGATTTCAGTAACTAATGTTTTCATGAAAGCTTAGTTTTATGATTTTTTTTTGTGATTTTTAGCTGGCGTATTTTTTATTATAACTTGCAGTGCTTGTTTACAAATATTTAAAAATTTCAAGTTAGTATTCTATTATTTTCCCAGGGAATATAATTTTATAAGACATAGAATAAAACACCAAGTTTGATTTTTATTAACTCTTTTAAAAAAATATTGATTTTTTTTTTCAAAAAATAATTTAGGATATAATCTTATGTCTCTTTCAAAGTTTAAAAAAAAAAAAACCAAAAACTTAGAAACTTTTTTCCCCTAAAAGTAACTCTGAGATTTACTCTAGATAGTGAAGTGTTTTTAAAATGTTATCCTTATTTCTTTTTAATTGATGGATCTTTTATAAACAAATAATGAATATATATGCAACCTTTTGTCAAACCCAATCTCAAAGATACACACAATTAAAATTCAGCATAGCCTGAATTTACAAATTTCAAATCTGCATAGTTTGAATAACATTTGCTTAAAGTGAAATAATGCATAGTCTGAAATATATTTATGCAAATGACTCAATGCATTGCCATTTACGAAGAAAATGTTGAAAACCAAAACAAAACAAAAGATAGGGTGGTTTTGTCTTGACTATTATGCTTAATTTTAACCATTTTCTCTGTTCCCTTATTGATGTGGTTTGATTATTGGAAAGGTCTCTGAATTTATTTTGGATAGAACAAAATGGATCCATGAGATATTAAAATGAGATAGATCTTAAAATTTTCGAAGTCGTTCTGTGGAAGTGGTTGTTTCTCCTTTAAGAGAGGAAGGCCAGAGAAACAGTTTTCCTAGACTCTTATCAAAGGCAATCCTGGCTATAAAGGTAAGATTACACTTGATTATGTATTAAAAATTACTATCAGCATATACAAAAATCAAAATTGTATGTAGCATATACAATATGTCATAAAGGGAGTGCTTCATCTATATATGTGTGTGTGTGAGTGTTTGTTCACATGGAAGGTTTGTGATTTTATTTGGTGTGGGTAAGTGCATACAGCCAACACATAAACCAGTGTGTTTTGCAGTGCAATAGGAGTAAATCTACAGAGAGAAATGATGATTGCCAAAGACCTAGTATCAACATTGTACAGGTTCTGGAGGCTCACTTACGATTACCTCTAGTGACATGGACTGGAACACATTTCAGCTGAACTAAAGCATTAATTAAGACCTTTGCAAAGCACACTAGATGACAGCCTCACACCTACTAATCGTCTTGGTGACCTTATGCTAGTCATTTTATTCCCTTATGCTTCTTTTTTTTCTCTCTAAAATAAGCATAAGAATACAAGTAAGGGTGGGTATTACAAGAGTCCTGATCGTAAACACAGCTGAAGAGTGGAATGGTGCTATTAACCAGGTATAGAAGAAAAGATTGTAAACCAGCAAGATGTTATTTTCCTCACCTCTAGTTTACTTTTTCAATGGTAACACAGGTGGTAGTATGTTAGTTAAGAATCTTTCAAGTTAGCTTTTCTTGAAAGTTTAGCTTTTGTTGAAAGCTGTTTCATGTACAAGAAGTGTCTTAATCATTGTCCCTATCCTCGTTATTCTTCCTTTATGAGAGTAAATAAAAGGTTTTAACTGTTTAATAAAGAGGGGGGAAAAAAATCAACAGAAAATTGAAGAGTTGGACTACAGACTTTATCAGGAGAAGGTCCTTCTTGGATCCCTTGACCAAGCAACTGGTTCTTCCCTCCTCTGCTTGAGAAATAAGGATCTTCTCTATACAACCTTTTTCAAATTAGTGGATTCAAATCAGTGGGAAAACTCATGGCTCTGCTACAGATAATAAGGGTTACAGAATCACAGGTTTTGTAAGATCAGAATCCTTTTTCTTGAATGTGTTTTTGAATGTTGTTCTCTCCATGGTGCTGCTGTAGAGGTCACGTCATGACAGAAGGAACAAAGAGCAGTAGGATGCCAGTGAACAACTCTTCCTGCTAATACCACTTTTTTGGTGCCATATAGCCAGTGACAAGTGATTCCATGACAACAGTAAGTAGCATGGAAAGACCAGGTTCCTTCTATGACTCACAGTTTAAAATAGATAATAGTCACATTAACCACAGCAGCCTCTTGTTTAGAGAAGAGGTCAGCTCAGGTTTTGGTTTTTTTTCAAGAGCTGTGCCTATGCATGCATACACAGTGGCTGCTGCTTTGATCCTTCTGGAGCTTGCTGAAGAGTGGTATGGTAATTGGTCTGTTTAACTTCAAAATCATAGCAACAGCCAGACATCTTTTTGTATCAAAACACTGTTTTTCAGTTTATTGGTGTTCTGCATGTTTATGGGAAATATATAAGCAACAATTTCCTTTTTCTTTTGTTTGCACAAGTAAACCAGGCAAAATAATAACTTGAGGTCAGCTTTGGGAAGATTTTGCACTGAGGAAACGGGCTAAGTACTTTAGAAACATAAGCAATTGTCAGAAATCCCTTCCTGGAGATGAGAACTCTAGAAGTTTTTTCTGATTTCAGGTGCCCCTCCAGAAACTGGAGAAACTTTAATGAATAAATAGTGTTTTTATGTTGAGTGATAGTAGAATCCTTGCAGAATAATTTGTTGTACAATCGAAGAATGTCAAGTGGTTGACCTTTTTCAATTCTACAATCTGTTTGCAAAATTTACACAAAAAACCCAAAGAGCTCTTGCCACAGGTAGCAGAGAATTTGCCTGGTAAGCCTGCTTTGCACATATTAAATTTGAATATTTGGGAAATCCTAGTAAAGCCTTGAAAACACTGAGTTGAAAGCTTTTAACTGTTCACTTACCTCCAGGGAATAGTAGCTACCCTTATTCACAGAGGGACAAAAAAAAAAAAA
>VXBJ01005723.1:2203-14656 GCA_013400055.1 Nycticryphes semicollaris
CACCTGTAGGACCTCACACTTGGCCTGGTTGCTGTTTGCTACGGACCCAACCTCTCCAGGTCCCTCCTGGAAGGCACAAAGATCACAACTTACCGAAGAAGATGCGGGTGGCCTCAGTGCCGAGGTAGAGGAAGAGCAGCACCACATCCAGCACCAGGTTGGTGAAGGGGTAGGGCAGCAGCAACACTGCGGGCACAGCCATGGCTGCCCTCAGGGCCTGCACCCCACACCCCGGCCTCAGGGGCTGCAGCCTCGGGGGTGTGCAACAGGGGGTGGGGTGTGTGCCCAAGATGGGGGGTCTCACCCTTGTACACGAAGACGAAGGCCTCCAGGAGGAAGTAAGTCGCGCTGTACCAGCCGTTGAGGAAAAGCAGGACCTGCAGCGGCGCCGAGGAGCGCTGGCGGCCTGGGGAGGGGGGCGGCCGTGGGCGGGGGTGGCACCGTCCGGTTCCCCGCTCCCCGCCCCGCTGAACCCCGGCCCCTCTGCGCTTTGGCCGGTTCCCGGGCCCGCCCCACGTCCCCGCTGTCCCCCGCCCCACCGCGGCCCACCGGCCCCGCTACCCACCGCAGCCCCGCACTCACTCCTGGGCGCCATCTTCCGTCTCCATGGAAACCACCGCCGCCGCCGCCCTCGCTCCCGGCAGCGCTGGGCGGGAAAGCGGCTTCGACCGCTCTCTCCGTCCATCTCTATGGTTCAGGAGGACTTGGAAGGTAGAGCCACGGGTTCGAGTCCCGCCGCCGGCAGAAGATGGGGTGGAGGGTGGGCTACCCGGCAAGTATTTTCAGTCGCCATCCGGTTCTGCCGCCGTTCCTAAGCGGGAATGAGCGGCTCACGCCGCGAGGTGGGAATTGCGTGTGGCCGGGAAGAAGGGAAGAGCGGGGATGGGACACACGGAGCACAAAACACCGAGGCAACTTCTGGAAAATTCAGCCAATTTATTTTTCTGAACATTTAACAAAACTCACTCAAATCCCACCCAGGGGCCGTGGCACCGGGACGCACATTCCTGATGCACAACCGGGACGACGCACCCACGGCTTTCCACCGACTCCCAGCATCCCCCAGGAATCCTGGTCCCTGGGGAGGACGGCGGCTGAGCCGTCCCCGTTATCCCAACGGGGGCTACCGGGGAGAGACGGGGGGTTGCCCAGAGCCCCGGCGGGGACCCATCACCCTCGGAAGTGGGCAAACTCCTTGCGCAGCCAGAGCGAGTCCTGGTAGAAAAGGGGGTCCCCCAGGTGCACGGCGGTTCTCTTGTAGAAGTAGCAGTAGAGCACGGCGGCTGCGGGAGGGAGAGATGGAAAGAGGGGAAGGGGTGAGGGGGGGGCACCCATTTTTGCCCCCAAAAGCTCCCCAAAAAAGGGGGAGAATCCCCACCGGGGACCCTGGGATGGCAAGTCCTTACCCAGGCGCTGGAAAACAAACAGGGTCTGCAGGCCTTCGGTCCACACGAAGCGGCTGGAGTCCCTCCACCGAAGGTTCTGAGGGGGACAGACAGATGGACAGAGAAGAGCTGGGGTTAACCCGGGGGCTACGCAAGGGCCAGGGGCAACGCTGGGGGCTGGGGGAGTAGCCCCCCACCCCAAAGGTTAAGCAGCTCAGGGGATTTAGCCAACGAGCCGGGACCTATTCTGGCTTCAGACTTCAGATCCTTCTAAATCCCCCTCAATCCCCAGCCCGGATGGCGTGGGCAGACACCGGTGCAGGCACGGTGGCCTGGTCGGGCAACCTGGTGGCTACCAGCCCAGTTTGAAGCATTTCCCCCCTGCCCCCGGGGCAGCAAGGTGGGGATGGGCCTTTGCCCAGAGGCTGGAGGTCGCCCAGGGGGTGGGCAGGATGTGGGGGCTGCTCTTTGGGGCTGGGGCAGGGGACAGGAGGGATTTAGAGGGAGGGAGGAAAGGGGAAGATGATTCCTGGACACAGCCTCAATAGCCCTCGTCACCACCCAATGGCATCAGGGAGGGGACTGTCCCCAAGCTCTGAGCGCTGGCCTTTGCTGGGGATTAATTCCAGGTAAACCAGGAGCTGCTGTCACGGCCTTCAGCGGGGATTACCCCAGGGCAGGCTCCTGTGCCAGCACAGAGCTGGCCTTTCCCTGGGGAAAGAGGATTTTCCAGTGTGTCACAGAATCACAGGATGGTCTGGGGTTGGAAGGGACCTCTGGAGATCAGCTCCTCCAACCCCCTGTCAGAGCAGGGCCACCCAGACCAGGTCCCACAGGAACGTGTCCAGGTGGGGTCTGAATGTCTCCAGAGATGGAGACTCCCCCACCTCTCTGGGCAGCCTCTGCCAGGGCTCTGACACCCTCACAGCAAAGAAGTTCCTCCTCATGCTGAGATGGAACTCCCTTATGTTCCAGTCTGTGCCCATGTCCCCTTGTCCTGTCCCTGGGCACCACTGGAAAAAGCCTGGCCCCATCCTCCTGACACCCCCCCTTGAAGGATTTCCAGGTGTTGATCACATCCCCCCTCAGCCTTCTCTTCTCCAGACTAAACACACCCAAGTCCCTCAGCCTTTCCTCACCACTGAGATGCTCCAGGCCCCTCAGCATCTTCAGGGTCCTCTGCTGTCCCCTCTCCAGCAGTTCCCTGTCCTTCTGCAACTGGGGAGCCCAGAACTGGTCCCAGTGCTCCAGCTGGGGTCTCCCCAGGGCAGAGCAGAGCAGAGGGGCAGGATGACCTCCCTCCACCTGCTGCTCACCCTCTTCCTGATGCCCCCCAGGATGCCATTGGCCTTCTTGGCCACCAGGGCCCATTGCTGGCTCCTGGGCATCCTCTTGTCCCCCAGGACTCCCAGGTCTTTCTCCTCAGAGGGAAGGAGCCAGGCTCCCTTCCAGACTGATGTTTACACCGTGGTGACGCAGGGGAACACCCGGCTGTCCCTGCAGTGGTAGATAGTGGCCTTCCTCTCACGGGAAAGGGACTGCATGGCCAGCAAAGGAAGAGAACAGTTGCCTGTGCTGCCTGCCCCGGGGAGAAGGTGACAGCCCCGAGCTCACCCCAACCTACCATCACCGAGACGTGGAAGGAGATGCTGAGCGCCAGGTAGGCCGCTGAGAGCAGGATGGTCCCCTTGAACTTATGGAAGAGGAGATTGACCAGCCCGGCTTGGAAGACAAAAGTGTTGAAGAACATGAGGAAGATGATGATGACGTTGAAGAGAATGGCAATATCCTGGATGCTGTAGGAGGGGAAGAGAGAGAAAGGTGGTGAGAAACCCAGCCCTCTTGCCCCACCGCGCCACCCGCCCGGTGCTCACATGAAGAGGACGAGCTGGACAGCGGGGGCCGTGCGGAGCAGCTCCGAGAAGGAGTTGACGAAGAGGTCGTAGAAAAGCAGGATGAACTGCAGGAACAGCACCAGGCTGTAGTTGCTGGTTTGCAGCATCTTCCTTCTCCGGGGGTTAGAGGCCTCAGCCCCTGCATCCCCAGTGGCAGAACCGGCTCATGGTCCGGAGCTGAGGGGCTCAGCGTCGTCTCTCCCTAAAGCCAGGACCTGGAGGAGGGAGCGGAGGTTTTGTTTGACAGGGGTGGGATGCATCCTCCTGCACTTTTTTCTCCCAGAAAACCCAAAGTAAGATCAAACCAACAGCAGCTCCTGCCGTTTTTTAGCACCGCGACGCAGAGCTGTGTTCTCCCGCTGGGCTGTCGCGAATAAGCTGTCACCCCTCTCTGTTGTCACCACGCAGCACCCTCGTGTCCGGTCTCCTCCCTCCCACCCTGCAGCCTCAGAGCCACCCTGATGTTGGGGAAGAGATGGGAAGAAACACAGGGATGAGAGAGACATGTGAGTCCTCGGGGAGCAGCGTCCGGGCAGGTTACTCACACCTCTTGCACTGGACAAACCCTAAACTTGCCGATGGCTCCATGGGCAGCGCTGAGCAGGCCACGCTATGGGGACAGGTTTGGGCACGTCATGTCCCAGCCTCGCTCTTCTTCGCCCCACCCCAGGACCGTGCACCCCGCTTGGGGCAGTTGGGGCTGAGAGAGGGGACGAGGGCACAGCGAGGGAACAGGGTTGACTGGGGACAAGCGAGGTGGCACAGCCCTCCTGCTCCCTTCTCCCACCGCCATCAGCCATCCCGTGTGGCCTGGGGACAGCAGCACAGAGGGAGGTGACACAGAAGGAGGTAGGGTGGTGCTCGGGGGGGTGGTTCCAGAATAATGGAGGATTCCCCGTGTGCTGCTGAGCTGAAGCCTTCCTTCTCTGAAAGACAGCTACAGGGCCGGGAAGAAGGGGCAGCTCCCTGCAACCTAGGTCCCATGTCACCTCCCCTCGCACAGCCACCATGCAGATGTCACTTCCTCTGCGTGGCTCCCGGGTCCCCTCTTGCCTCCCTACGCGGCCTCCGGATCCCTTCTTGTCTCCCCAGGCATCCCCCGGCCATCCCCTTCCCTTCCACGCCAGTCCCTGAGGGAGGCCGCAGCGCCGTTGGGGTTCCCCCAGATCGTGCCCCGTCCCCCGCTCCAGGCCTCCGTGTCCCCCGTCCCACCCTCCCCCGGTTTCAATCCGGGGTGCCGGTGATCTCCGCCGCCTCCCACCCTCCGCCCGCCGGGAGCCAGCCCCCCAGCGCTGACCTGCGGCCGCCATCTTCCGTCTCCATGGCAACGGCGCGGCCACCGAGGCGGGGGCGGAAGTGGGCGGCTGGAGGAACACCACNGTCTCACGTCCCCGGGGGTTGGGAGAGCCGTGGGGCCGGCTCTCTTGTTCCCGGGGCTGGGAAGGAGCCGCGGGGCCCTGTGTTCCGGGTTTGGGGGGAGCTGCGGGGGTCAAGCTCCCTGTCCCCAGACCAGGGGAAGCCGTAAGGCTGGATCCCACGTTCCTGGTGTGGTGGGAGTCGTGGTGACAAGGCCCGGTGTCAGCAGGTCTGGGGGAGCTGTGGGGCCAGGGGCCATGTCTGCAGGCCCAGCAGAGCTGTGGGGCCAGGCCCCATATCTGCAGGTGCAGAGAGGCCACAGGGCCTTTGCTTTGGGGTAGCCGTGAGGCCAGGCCCCACATCTCCAGGGCCAGGGGAACCTTGGAGTCCAAGCTTTGGGGGAGCTGTGAAGCCAGGCCCCACACCTCCAGGCCCAGGGGAACCTTTGGCTTAGGTTTTGAGGAAGCTGTGGGGCCAGGCCCCACATCTACAGGTCGTGGAGAACTTTGAGGCTCAGCCTTTGAGGGGAAACCTGTAGGGCCAGGTCTTACGTTCTCAGCCCCAGAGGAACTTTGGGACCCAGGCTTTGGGGCAGCCATGGGGCCAGGCCCAGGGGAGCTGTGGGGCCGCTCACCTTGTAGCAAGTGGGTGGCTGAGCTTGTGATCCCCACATGGTGCCGTGGCCGTGTCCCACCCACCTCCTTCCTCACGGTCCCGTGGGGAGGCTGATCTGGGGCAGACAGGGCCATCCCCCGCCCTGGGAGGAGACATAAATATCTATTTCTGGAGGCAGATGCAAATCACCAGGCAAATGAGTGCAGCCACGCTCCTGCCAGTCACCTGCTTGAAGCCTGTGGGCTGAGAGCACGGCCATGCCAGCCCCACTCCTCACCCCAGGCAGAGCTTGTGGGGTTGTTACTTGGGGGTCCCCCCCCGACCCTTGTGGAGCAGGTGGGGCAAGGACTGGTCCAGAGTGGGAAGGAGGGAGCAGGGATGCTGAGGCTGTGGGGTTTTGGGGTGTAAGAGAATGTCTCCTCACACACAGCTGGGGTGAGCCCTGTGCTGTGGGTGCAGCTGGAGGGGTACAAGGTGCTGAGGGGGGGGACACACACAAGAAGTAGGGGGGTCAAGAGGGAGTAGAGGTGCCAATGGGGAGGTGGAAGGGGAGCCAGGGTGCAGGTTTGGGGGGGGCTGGAGAGAGTGTAAGTGCATGTGAGAGACAGGGGATCAGATCAGTGGGTTCTTGGGGACAATCTGGGAGGGGGGGCGCTGTGGGGGGCGCAGGGTTACAGGAGACACCTAGACCCCCTCTCTGCTGTCCCCTGGGCATGTCACTGGGATGCAAGATGCCAGGGTGGCACCGTGGGGGGCTGCCCAGGTGCCTGGCTCTGAAGGGGCTGGTTTCACCCCAGCTGGGGACGGCTCCAGTCCTGGCGTCCGTCCCAGGCCAGGGACCAGCTGGGCCAGGGCCACTTCTCCTCGGGGTGCCTGGTTCCCCTTTCAATCTGGCTCCTCCCTGGGGGGTGTCCGCACGCAAGTGAGAGCCGGTGCCGGCAGAAAACCCCCGGAGGAGGCTGAACCTCCGCCTTTCTCTCTTCCTCAGGCACCGCCATCCCACCGTAGAGATGCTGGATCTGTCCTTCTTACCCTTCTGTGCCTTCCTGGGCGGCCTGGGCTTCGTCTGCGTGGCCTTCGTTAGCGCCTGGTGCCAGCACTGGCGTGGTGGCTTTGCCTGGGATGGCAGTGTCAAGATGTTCAACTGGCACCCGGTGCTGATGGTGACGGGCATGGTGGTGCTCTATGGCACAGGTGAGAGGGGACGTACGGGGCGGCACGGCCCTGGCACGGCTCCTGCCTGACCTTCTCACCCAACAGCTTCCCTGGTGTATCGCCTGCCCCCTGCCTGGAGAGGCCCCAAATTCCCCTGGAAGGTGTTGCACGGTGTCCTGGCCCTGGCAGCTTTTGTCCTGGCCGTGCTGGGGTTGGTGGCCGTTTTTCGCTTCCACAACGACCACGGGACGCCCAACATGTATTCGCTGCACAGCTGGGTGGGGCTGGTCACCGTGCTGCTCTTCTCCTGCCAGGTGGGTGCTGCTCCAAGCCCTTCATGCCCGTCATCCTCTCACCTGCCATTGCTCTGTCCCCTCGTCCCTGTCCCCCTCTCTCCTTCCCTCGCCTCGTCACCTTCTCACCTTCCCTCGCCTTGTCACCTCTACCCTCACCTTTCCTCACTCTGTCCCCTCATGCCTGACCCCCTCTCACCTTCCCTCACTCCATCACCTGCTCACGTTCCCTTGCCCCTGTCCCCTCGTCCCTGTCCCCCTCTTGCCTTCCCTTGCCCTGTCCCCCTCATGCCTTCCCTTGCCCTGTCCCCCTCATGCCTGTCCCCCTCTCACCTTCCCTCACTCCATCTCCTGCTCACCTTCCCTTGCCCTATCCCCTTGTCCCCATCCCCCTNCCCCTCTCTCCTTCCCTCGCCCTGTCCCCTTGTCCCTGTCCCCTTGTCCCCATCACCCTCTCACCTTCCCTCACCCCATCACCTTCTCACTTTCCTTCACCCTCTCGCCCCATCCCCTCGTGCCTGTCCCCCTCTGACCTCCTGTCCCCACAGTGGGTGGCCGGCTTCAGCTCCTTCCTGCTGCCCTGGGCTCCTGCCTGGCTCCGTGCCCTCTACAAACCCATCCACGTCTTCTTTGGCTCCACCATCCTCATGCTCTCCGTGGCCTCGTGCGTGTCGGGCATCAACGAGAAGCTCTTCTTCAGCCTGTGAGCGTCGCGGCCGGTGTGGGGAGAGCCTTTTGTGGGGTGGGGGTGGATTTTGGAGAAGTGGGGCGGGAGGGAAGGGGGGAGAAATCAGGCTGTTTGTCACCTCTCGGAGCCAGAAGTGGCCTCGAGTGACAACCGAGCGGCGGGGCGGAGAAGGGAAGGAAGCGGTTTCTCCCCTCAGGTGCGTGGTTCATCTGCACAGCTCCCCGCTGTGCCCTTAGGGGAAGGGCTGGGGACATCCAAGAAAGCTCTTGTCCCCTCTTCTCCCAAGGAAGAACGGGACGATGGAGTACAAGCTCCTGCCCGCCGAGGCCGTCTTTGCCAACACTCTGGGGCTCCTCATCCTGCTTTTTGGGGTGCTGGTGCTGGGTGCCCTGGCCAGGCCGAGCTGGAAGCGCCCCGACGCTGACTTCCCAGACTCTCGTCAGGTACCAGCTCCTCTGTGGGGACAGGCCAGGTTGCAGGGGTGGCTTCGAGGACCCACCTCACCCCTCAGCCCTGTCTGTGGGGTGGGGAGGGCTTGGAGGGGGGAGTGCAGGCGCTGGGCTCACCCCTGCTCTCCCCACAGCCCCTGCTCACCGCTGAGCGCTGACGCCTGTCGAGGTCCTCACTGCCCTCCTAGGGCTGCCAGCCCCGAGCTCTATGTCCCTACCGGTCCCCTGCCTGCTCTGCCCTCGGCCTGTCACCTCCCTGGGGACTCTGGCTGCCTCCTCCAGCGAGAGGAACGGCAGAGAAATGCTGTGGCAAGGACGTCTCTTTGCCTCTTTCCTGGCCTCCTGCCTGCTGGAGGATGAAGGCAGCCATGGCCATGATGCTCCTGCCTGCATCCTTGGGCCTCTGCTCACCAGTTCCTGCTGGGTCCAGCTGGCCCATTATCCCTCAGTCCATGCCAAACTGGTTGCCCTCGAGCTCCTCCCCGGACCGTGCGGTGCCATCGCTCAAGGCAATGGGCCGGAGCTGTGGGAGCCTGGTTGGGTCAGAAGCCACCAGAGGAGGACCCTTGCACCTGGCAGCTGTGACAGAGGGGACCCTCACGCTGTGCCTTGCCCTTCGTCGGGTTGTCTGTGCCTCTCTCTTCGCCCCGTGGGTGCGGGGACCAGCCCAGCAGCAGCCTCCCCAGCGGGGCCCTCGTGGGCACGTAATAAAAGCACTGGCTTCTGCACTCACGTCCTTGGGGACAAAAAGGGGACACCAGGAGCTGGGGCAGGAGAGGTGGGTACCTGGGGAGCAGATCCTGGCGCTGGCCGAGCTTGGCATTGCTGCCTGGTGGCTTTGTCCCCTCTAAGGACCTGGCTTGTCCTCGTCCCCTGGCTACCTGGGCTCACGCCAGCCAGTCCCTCTGCTCACCCCAGCTGGGGGTCACCCTGTGCTGTGGGGAAGGCTCTTCCCTGTCCCCCCCCCAGTTCTTCTTTGTCCCTTTCCCAGAGCTTCCCCCAGGCCCCGTGCTTGGGGCCATGTGAGCCCTGTGGTTTCCCCTCCCAGCAGCCGGTGGGGAGGGCTGGTGGCCGGCTCAGAAGCTTCCTTCTTCCCCAGCCCAGTCACACGCTGGAGCAGAGGACTGGAGGGATGGGTTTCAAACAGAGAAGAGGGGAGATGGAGCTGAGCTGTGGGGAAGAACTTGTTTGGGGTGAGGGTGGGGAGAGCCTGGCCCAGGTTGCCCCGAGAAGCTGTGGCTGCCCCATCCCTGGAGGGGTTCAAGGCCAGGTTGGAGGGGGCTTGGAGCCACATGGTCTGGTGGGAGGTGTCCCCCCCATCATGGAACTGGAAGTTCTTGAAGGTCCCTTCCCACCAAAACCATTCTAAGAGATCTGCTCCTGTCCCCCTTCGCATGGGGACGTGTCCTACAGGAGTTGGCTGTATCCCCACCGTCCCCAGTCCCCACCGTCCCGTTCCCTCTCAGGGCAGTAGATGCTCTGGGCCACCATGGGGGGGTCCACAAAAGGTTTATTTAGGGACACAGAGCGGGGCACTGCTGAGTCCCCTGTCACTGCTGGAACCTTCAGCTCTGCAATCCCTCCAGCACGGCCCGCAGCACGGCTGCCACCGCCACCGCCCCAGGGTCAGGCTGCAGGAGCTGGGCAGAGCTGATGTAACTGGCTCTGCCAGCCCCGGCCACCATGTGCCTGGTGGCCTCTGCTGCGGCCTCTGCGCTCTGCCGGGGGAAAATGGGATACACTGGGCCAGCTGTTGTGTCACCAGGCCAGCCCCTAGTGGCAATTCCCACCCTGTCCTACAGAATCACAGGATGCTCTGGGGTTGGAAGGGACCTCTGGAGATCAGCTCCTCCAACCCCCTGTCACAGCAGGGCCACCCAAAGCAGGTCCCACAGGAACGTGTCCAGGTGGGGTTGGAATGTCCCCAGAGATGGAGACTCCCCCACCTCTCTGGGCAGCCTCTGCCAGGGCTCTGACAGCCTCACAGCAAAGAAATTCCTCCTCATGTTGAGATGGAACTTGTGATGTCCCAGTTTGTGCCTGTTCCCTCTTGTCCTGTCCCTGGGCACCACTGGAAAAAGCCTGGCCCCATCCTCCTGACACCCCCCCTTGAAGGATTTCCAGGTGTTGATCACATCCCNGTTGTTTCTCCCCAGGGTGCAGGACCCTACCTTGCCCTGGGTCCCCTCCTGCCCGCCTGGTTTCAGGTTGCCCACTCTGGCCTCCCCTTGCCCCATTACCTGCACAGAGGTGGCCAGCACCTGTAGCAGGTTGGCTCCGGGGCTACGCAGGGCGCGCAGAGCCTGTGCCGCGGCGCAGAGCGAGTCCAACTGGGAGAAATGGGGAAGGGGACTGAGAGCCAGCGCCGTGGCCAGGCTGGTAGCCCCTCCGCCCCCAACCTTGTGGCTTGTGGGGAGCGGGGTGGCTTTGCCACGCACCCCCTGTGTTGCCAGCACTCACCATCGTCCTGTCCCCTGGCGCTGCTCCTCCATACCTGCAGGGGGGTTGTGAGGGTGATCTGGGGGTCCCGGGGTGGGTCTGAGGGTCCCGTAGCCCGTGGCTACTCACCTCTGCATGGCTTCGATGCCGGCGTCCATGGCATCAGCCCACTTTGGGAGGTCGTTGCCATCGAGAAGGGGCCGGGCGGCCGCCGTCAGGAAGAGACCGTAGAGCTGCCGGGACACCATCCTCGTCACCGCCCGCGGTGGTGGCACGGACAGGGTCCCCCGGGGTGATGAGCCAGACCCACAGCCTCCCCCTCCTCTCACCCCACAACTCACCACACCAGAGGAGCCCCCCATCTTCTCCAGCAGAAGGTCAGCCAGGGTGGAGAGGAGCTGGGCTGGGGCTGCCGGGGGGGGCCGGGCACGCACCCAGTCCTGGATGGCTGTGGGGACAGGAGGTGAAAATGGGCTGGGGGGCTCCTCTCACTAAGCCCTGGGGACCCCCCCATCTCCTCTGGGGGCAGCTGGGGACCCATAAGTGCCCCCAGAGGTACCTGTGGATCCCTGTTCTTGGGGACAAGAAGGCACTGTCCCCCCACGCCATGCCTTGGGGCAGAGACACTTCAGGGACATGGCTCCCAGGGGGTGGGGAGGGACAGATGGGGGTCCCCTCTCTTGAAAGGGACAGATCGGGGGGGACCTTGTACCCCAGAGAGGGACAGATCTTGCTCCCCATCTGGAGAGAACATCTCAGGGTGCCCCCCCCCTTCCCCAGAAAGGGACATCCCAGGGAAGCCCCCACTCCTGGGAGGTGATGGCTGGGATACCCCGTCCCCACAAGTGTCCCCCCACCCCCCAGCCTCACTCCCCAAGGTGCCAGCACCCACCTCGAGCAGCCCGGGCGTGTGTGTGTCCGCAGTCCCCGTCCCCTGCCGCACGGTCCAGCTCGTTGAGGTGGTCCTCCATGGCCAGGAGGGTGTCACACACCCCTTCCAGGACCTTCTGCACCCGCGCCGCGCCAGGGCCTAAGGGGAGGACACGTGGAAACTGAGGCACAGGGAGGTGACAGCTCTTGGAGGACTCGAGGCTCACGGGGACTGCCTGTACCCATGCCGGTGTCACGCTGTGCGGTCCCTTGTCCCTCCTTCGGTGCTGGCACCTCCTGTCTCTGGCTTGTCACAGGCACAGCAGCCAGGTTGGGCCAAGCCATGGCCGTGGTGTCGGCGTCTGGAGCAGCAGGAGGGGAAAGGGGTGACTTCTGACTCCGCTGGATCCTCACCCATCCTGTCACCCAGCACCTTGAGGACACCCTCCCGCTTTTGTCCCCCCACCCTGTGCCACGTTCCCCCCCCAAATCCCTCCCCAACACTCACCAATCAGCCCCACCAGCTCCTCGTCCACCAGCATGAGGGTGAGGGAGACCCCGGCCATCTCCAGCGCCGTCATGAAGGACCCCACCAGGGCCCGTGCAATGCGGACACCTCGGCTCTCTGCAGGCACAGGCGTGTGTGGGGGGTGGTCCATGAATGAAAGTGTGTGTGTGTGGGGGTGTCACAGGTTCCTCAGGAGCAGAAGAGCCAGGGAACAGCGTCCCAAAGTCTCCCCCTGCACTCACCCAAGCCACGTACGGCCGCGCCGGCCACGATGCTCAGCTCCAGGCAGGACAACCCCCCCAGGTTGTTCACCACCAGCACCACGGAGGCTCCTGCAGGGCACGGGGCAAAATGAGACCCCCCACCTGGTTGTTTTGGGGAGGGGGGGGAGCACAGAAGGCCAGGGGGGCTCACCGGGGCTCAGGGGCAGGCGGGAGGCGTTGGAGGCGTCCGTCATGTGAGCCAACATTGTCTCCACCGCCTCGTCTGCTGGCAGCACCTGGGGGGCACAAGGTGGGGACCGTGAGGGCAGATCTGGGAGGGGGTGGCTGGGGAGCAGAATTGGGGGGCACATGACACAGCAGGGTCCTACTCACCTTCATCCTGCGCACACCCGCCTCGCCATGGATCCCTGTGGAGATGGGGGGGCATCACCCCATGCTGAGGGTGACGTCTGCCCACCCCATGGGGGACAGGGGGCACGCAGCGGGAGTGAGGGGACACGGAGGAGGTGGCTGCTCACCCAGACCCAGCTCCATCTCATCGTCAGCCAGCTGGAAGGTGGGCTTGGACCCCGGGAC
>VXBJ01005723.1:17565-34959 GCA_013400055.1 Nycticryphes semicollaris
ATTGTCTGCTGGGGGGCACTGAAGGAGTCAGGGAGGATTGAGATTCTTAGAGGGGTGCTGTTGGGGCACATTGAGATTCGTGGAGGTGGTGTGGGGCACTGGGGTTGCACTGAGGGTGCTGGGGGGAACTGGGGGTGGAGTGGGATTGAACTGCAGGGGGTGCAGTTCCCCCAGTGGAACTGGGGGATCGTGGATGGGCTTGAGGTTTCTGGGAGCTCAGTGGGGTTCCTGGGTTCGTTAGGAAGCAGCAGAGAGTTGGGGTGGTGATGACTCTCTGTGTGTTTTGCCTCACTGCAAGGTGTTTTGGGGTGTTGCAATGTCCTTGGGAGAGGGAGTGTGGGGGAAAGGGCCTCTGGGAATGGGGTTTACTGGGGAAAGATGAGGAGTCAGAGCATGGGGAAGGTGGTTGCTGAGGGGGCTTGGTGTTGTAGTAGGAAGATGTTGGGGTTTTGGGGTGAGGCTGTGGAGATGCAGGTCAGACTCCCCCAAAATCACCAGGTTGTTCAGCGAGAGCGCCTCAAGGTGCTGCCTTGTCACTTCTTTGTGGCCCAACGGTGACTCCTTCCTTCTGTTTCTCAGGCCACTTCACCTCGGCGGAGGATTTGAACCTGCTGATTGCCAAGAACACCCGCCTGGAGATCTACGTGGTGACAGCCGAAGGGCTGCGGCCCGTCAAGGAGGTGGGGATGTATGGCAAGACCGCCGTCATGGAGCTCTTCCGCCCCAAGGTGGGTACTCTATGGGGAGAGTGGGGGCTTCTGGGTAAGCGAGTGTCCTCTGGGGCCACTGGGATGGATGTGACACCTTCCTGAAGAGCCACCCCCCCCTGTTCTCCTTTCACAGGGGGAGAGCAAGGATTTGTTGTTCATCCTGACGGCCAAGTATAACGCCTGCATCCTGGAGTACAAGCAGAACGGGGACAGCATCGATATCATCACCCGGGCTCACGGCAACGTGCAGGTGAGTGAAGCTGCAGCACCTGGAAAAAGAGCAAATTCCCTTCCTTGGGGGATGGTTTTAACTTTGTCAGCGCTGAGGGTGAGCCCAGGTGATGGGTTTCTGCCTCTTTGTTTATCATTCTTTGCCAACCACTGACTTCTGTGTGATTTATCTGCCCCCACTGGTACGTTCAGAGCTTTTTTACCTGCAGATCCAGGCTTAGGAACTGAGGATACAGCTACAGCTGTCTCCCAACGGGGTAGTTAGCAGAATAATAAGATTAGTTTGAGATACTAAAGAAAACCAGTGCTCAAAACTCAATGTAAAGTGGAATTTTCCCTGGGAAATGTATGTTGTGACTGGTCTCTACTCGCTGCATACAAGAACATTGGGTCACATCAACCCCATGAACACCACAGGCTGGGGGCAGAGTGACTGGAGCTGCCTGGCAGAAAAGGCCCTGGGGGGGTTGGTGGACTGTGGGCTGAACAGGAGCCAGCAGTGTGCCCAGGTGGCCAAGAAGGCCACCAGCATCCTGGCCTGCATCAGGAACAGCGTGGGGAGTAGGACTCAGGAGATGATGGTCCCCCTGGACTGGGCACTGGTGAGGCCCCACCTCGAGGGCTGTGTCCAGTTTTGGGCCCCTCACCACAAAGAAGACACTGAGGGGCTGGAGTGTGTCCAGAGAAGGGCAATGGAGCTGGTGAGGGGTCTGGAGAGTAAATCTTATGAGGAGAGGTTGAGGGAGCTGGGGGTGTTCAGCCTGGAGAAAAGGAGGCTGAGGGGGGAGACCTTCTCACTCTCCTCAACTCCCTGAAAGGAGGGTGTAGCCACAGGGGGGTCGGTCTCTTCTCCCAAGGAACAGGCCATGGGACAAGGAAAGGGCCTCAAGTTGCACCAGGGGAGGTTCAGGTTGGATATTGGGGAAAATTTTGACACTGAGAGGGTTGTGAAGGCTTGGGCTGGGCTGCCCAGGGCAGGGGTTGAGGCCCCATCCCTGGAGGGATTCAAAAGGCGGGTTGACACAGTGCTGAGGGACAGGGTTAGTGATGGGTTTTGTCAGGGTTGGGTTGATGGTTGGACTGGAAGATCTTGAAGGTCCCTTCCAACTCAAACAATTCTATGACTCTCTGATGGCTGAAGTTATTCTTCCCATCGTGGCCATATGCTATTAGTGTTGTGGCTGTTCTCTATGGTTCTGCTTTATGGGAGTTAAAATCTCACCTCCTGAGCAGGTGAGGAATCCAGGTCTCTCTTTGGCTCTCTGGTCCTCATTAGCCAAATGATTTCCATCCACTGTCAAGCCAGAATGACCTTCCATCTGTTTCCAGGCCGGTGGAGCAGAGCAGTGGGCTACAGGCAGACATAGGTGGTTGTGTCCTGTCACTCATTCAGAGTCTTTAGGGGGGGGGGGAAACCTTTTCTCCTGCCACAGTTCTGCCTGGTGACTTGTGGAAATGCTGATATGGCCCCACGCCGAGGGGTCTGTGGAGGCTGATAACGGGGCTGGATTTCTGCAGGGCGGTTTTTGGCCGTGGCTATCAAAGCCCTTCGCAGTGAAGGGAGAGAACCCCTCTCTGCCAGCGACAGGCAGCGATGCCCCTTCCCCGAGGTCATTCCAGTAGAGAGTTGGGATGAGAAAACCAGTTGCTCCTGGAGCACCTGGTTCCTCGGAGGGAGGAAATGTGTGCTGTGGGAGCTCTGCCAGGCTCTGCCTCTCGCTGGTTTTAAATCCTGTTGGGAGGTGCGCAGGGAGCTGTAGGAGTTGAACTCTTGTATCTCATCCCCAAAAGAGGGGCATCTTTTTCTGGCACTTATTGCCCTTTTCTCTTTTCCCCTCTCCGTGGATCTCTGGCTCAGGATCGCATCGGCCGCCCCTCGGAGACCGGCATCATCGGCATCATTGACCCCGAGTGCCGGATGATCGGCCTGCGCCTCTACGACGGCCTCTTCAAGGTCATCCCCTTGGACAGGGAGAACAAGGAGTTAAAGGCTTTTAACATCCGCCTGGAAGAGCTCCAAGTCATCGATGTGAAGTTTCTCTACGGCTGTCAGGCTCCCACCATCTGCTTCGTCTACCAGGTACCGGGGTTGGCCACGAGTGATGCAGGTGGAGGTTGCTGGTGGGTCTTTCCGCCTCTCTGAAGGGCTTCCAAAGGGCTTGGAGCACTGGGAGCATCCTGGAACCTATGGAAAACAGTGCTTTGGGCAGAGCAAAAGGCTCCTGCAGGTTCGGTGTGTGGCTGAGGAAAGTCCATGTTCCTCTGTGCTGCTTTTTCCCATTTCTGGGAGAGAGGAAGCCAGACTCTGCCACAGCTGATGCTCAGGTGGGACCATCCCCCTTGGATGGACCCTTGTGGCCAAGAAGGTCAGTGGCATCCTGGGGGGCATCAGGACGAGGGTGAGCAGCAGGTGGAGGGAGGTCATCCTGCCCCTCTGCTCTGCTCTGCTCTGCCCTGGGGAGGCCCCAGCTGGAGCACTGGGACCAGTTCTGGGCTCCCCAGTTGAGGAAGGACAGGGAACTGCTGGAGAGGGGACAGCAGAGGACCCCCAAGATGCTGAGGGGCCTGGAGCATCTCTGTGCTGAGGAAAGGCTGAGGGACTTGGGTGTGTTTAGTCTGGAGAAGAGAAGGCTGAGGGGGGATGTGATCAACATCTGGAAATCCTTCAAGGGGGGGTGTCAGGAGGATGGGGCCAGGCTTTTTCCAGTGGTGCCCAGGGACAGGACAAGAGGGAACGTGCACAAACTGGGACATATGAAGTTCCATCTCAACATGAGGAGGAACTTCTTTGGGGTGAGGGTGTCAGAGCCCTGGCAGAGGCTGCCCAGAGAGGTGGGGGAGTCTCCATCTCTGGAGACATTCAAACCCCACCTGGACACGTTCCTGTGGGACCTGCTGTGGGTGGCCCTGCTCTGGCAGGGGGTTGGAGGAGCTGATCTCCAGAGGAACCTTCCAACCCCAGAGCATCCTGTGATTCTGTGATTTCCTTGTTAAACACTCAGGGGACTTCCAGCAAGTGCTGGGATTAGGTGGTTTAGAGCAAGAATCAGCTGTTTCTTATAGGAACTGCTGTGAAACTTGAGCCTTTCCCTTGAAAAAAACCCAAATAAATGCAGAATGTGTTGTTTGGGATCTGGGAGGTTACTCCAGGAGCACAAAGAGAAGCCAGAACCTGTCCTGTCACCTGGGTCCTCGCAGAGATGGGGCTTGTGGGTCTTTCTGGAAACGCCTGATGTGAATCAGTTGCGCTGTGCTGGCTCGACGAGGGATTATTTTTCCTTTGTCAAAGCCAGGACTAGGCTGGGCCTGACTGAAAACTCCTGGGCCAGGATCTGGTGTGAATTTAGTTCAGGTTTGGGATAGTTTTTGGTGGCGAACTCATACTATATCACGTGGCAGCACGTATTCCCTGTCTGCTTTCCAAAGCCCCTGTAGTTATTTCTGAGAGGGGTGGGTGCTGTGGGACACCCTTGACACTTTGAGGGTGGAAAAATCACTTTGTCACCGGGTAATGAGGGGTTGAGAGGGCAGTTGGGGTCCCCCCCACCTCACCCTGCCAGGAGGGTGCTTTTCCCCTGCCCTGTGCGTGACTTGGTGCTCCCCTTTGTCACCCGAACCTACGTCGGTGTGGGTTCTCTTCAGCCTGGCTGGGTATGGCTGGGTTTCCACTTTTTACCTGGAGACCTGACATCTCTACAGATTAAATCACTGCAAATCTGTTAATGCTTCACTCATTATAAACAGATATTGCATGAACAAAGAGTAAATTAATAGCTTGCTCCACGCTTAATGCCGTTTTTAGCCCCGCAGCAGGAGCGAGATGCGAGTTCTCTCTGACTCATTGAGGGCCCTTACGTAAAGCTCTGGTTTTCTTTTGGTCCCTGGGTGTCTGTCCTGCCTGTGTGTGGAGAGGGAGAACGTTTCCAAGCTGCTGCTTTGATCCCTCCTCCGTTGATGAATCGTCATCACAGGATTTGGATGGGATGGAACAGAACAGCAGCGGCCGAGAGGATTTTTTTTTGGTGTGGCTCCGAAAGCTGCGGGAGACACCACAAAAAGGGAAAGTTCAGGAATAGAAATAAGAAAAACAAAGGCTCAAGGGCTGATGTGGAGTCAAAAAAAAAAAAGTCCAGAACCATCAGAAGTTTCATCAGTGACTTCTCTGCCCCACAGCAAACCTGGTTCCTTGTGATTTAGAGCCTCGTCTCAGCTTCTGAGACGAGGGAATTGGTCGGTGGGTTGTGTTCAAAGCCCTCTCTGTGCTTTGGGTGCTCGTAGGTCGTTTCCCTCTCTGGGTTCCCAAGCGTAGACCCCCTTTCCCCTAAGTGGGGAGCTGATTTTGGCCGGGGGAGGACGTGGACTTTTCTCCACCCGGTGCATTTCTCGGCGAAGCTTTTGTGGCCTCGCTGCCTCCGAGACCTCTGTGCGCCTCAGGTTTGGCTGGAATTGCTGGGAATTACTGGAATGGCCGAGCCCCGTGGGGGTTATTGGACAAAGCAGATTATGTTTCCTTGGAAAACGGGGCCGAAAGAGCAGCGAGATGGGGTTCCAGTCGAGCTGAATTCCCTTGTTGGAACTGGAGGCGGTGGCGATATTACGTAGTGCCTCCTGCGTCAGGGGAATATAAATCCCAGCAAATCACTTGTCTAAAACCAACAAAAATAGGTTTTGGTCTAATTTTTGGTGGTGGGGGAGGCGCAGGGATTGGTTCAGTGGTTGCTCTGTGTGTGGCTAAGGGTAGGGAGAAGGGTAATGGAGACACGTGGATGGTTTGAGGGGTCAGGAGAGGGTGGGATTCTTCAAGAGGTCACTGGTGATGGTGCTTTTGCAGGAGATGGGGTGGAATCTCTTGGCTTCAGCCGGATCCTCGGCCTCTGGAACACCCAAGGCTGTCATCGGCGTAAGTTGTCACTTGTGGCTTCTCTTTCAGGACCCTCAGGGGCGCCATGTCAAGACGTACGAGGTGTCCCTGCGCGAGAAGGAGTTCAACAAAGGGCCTTGGAAACAGGAGAACGTGGAGGCCGAAGCCTCCATGGTCATTGCAGGTTGGTTCTCCTTTCTTAAAAGACCTTCCCTCCTTTTCCTTTCTCCTGGTGCTGTGCAGGTTCCCTAATGAGATGTTTATCTTCTTCCCCCCCCCTCCCTGGGGGCAGTGCCGGAGCCTTTTGGAGGTGCCATCATCATTGGGCAGGAGTCTATCACCTACCACAACGGAGACAAATATCTGGCTATAGCTCCACCTATCATCAAGGTGAGGACTATTGAGATCTCAAAATGCATCCTGTGGAATTCCTCCTTTCCCCCTGTTGTCTCTCAGTGGGATACTGGGCTACTGGTAGTCAACAATTCCAGCTGCTCTGGTCTCCAAGTGGGGTCTAATAACACCGTTTACTGCCTGGTGTGTGTTTTTGGGGACTGAGGGACGCGTGTGACCCTTGTTCTGGTGGCATCACGTGGCTCCAAAATCTGTGGAGGGCTGGGGAAAACCGGTGCAATAAAGCTGAAATCTTGCTGAGGTCCCAGAGAAAGGGATTAATTAGGAGGCGCTGCGTGGTTTTGGGACTGGATCCAGGCCAGAGCCTGCCTTCAGTTTGGGCAGCGAGAGGGAGGGAGGGAGCCCCTTGGAGACTTGAGTCCCCCCGTGTTGGGGCACTTGCTCAAAGGGGAAAAAGGACTTTTACAGAGTTTGTGACAGAATTTGTGGGTTTTGTCAGAAGGACGGGCCAGTTCCCACACGTAAACGGTGCAGGGAAGAGCAAATGGCGCGGCTGCGGCGCCACATGGGGCTGAGCTGTGCTCAAAAGGTCCTTTTAAGCTGGAAATAATGAGGGGCTGGGAAAAGAGGGATAAAGCAGGGGTAAAGGCAGGCTCTCACAGTGCTGCTGGGGCTCTGTGATGCAGAACTGGTTGTATTTGAGCAGGTGGAGCCAGTTGTGTGTCCTCTACTGAGATACGGGTCTGGGCCTCGACCTGCAAATAAGAGCTCAGGCACGGCTGCGCTCAAGGCCAGTGGGATGTTTGCCTACAATAAAGATCTGCAAGAACAGGGTTTTTAAACCCAAAACCTGATATGTTGAGAGGAGGCCAGGCAGCACCCACCGTGCAGAGCTTGGGTGGGGGAGATGCAGGGGGTTGGGAACTTTGCAAGTCCCCAGTAGCATCCAGGGAAGGCCCAGCGTTAGGAAAACAAGGCTTCCTTGTGGCATCTCGAGCCTTCAGCACAAGAAGGACCTGGAGCTGTTGGAGTGGGGGCAGAGGAGGCCACGGAGATACTGGGGGGGCTGGAGCCCCTCTGCTGTGGGAACAGGCTGAGAGAAGTTGGGGGGTTCACCCTGGAGAAGAGAAGGCTCCGGGGAGCCCTTCCAGCCCTTCCCAGTCCCTCCAGGAAAGCTGGGGAGGGGACTCTTGGTGAGGGGGGGGAGCCCTAAGAGGAGGAGGAAGGGTTTGACCCTGCAAGAGGGGAGATGGAGCTGAGCTGTGGGGAAGAAGTTGTTTGGGGTGAGGGTGGTGAGACCCTGGCCCAGGTTGCCCTGAGAAGCTGTGGCTGCCCCATCCCTGGAGGGGTTCAAGGCCAGGTTGGAGGGGGCTTGGAGGGACCTGCTCTTGTGGGAGGTGTCCCCCCATCATGGAACTGGATGATCTTAAAGCTCCCTCCCAACCCAAACCATTCTATGTTTCTATCTTCCCCTGGGCTGTGAACAAGGTGGAGACATGGAATGTGAGGAGATGGTTCCTAGTGACCCAAAGTTTGACTGTTTGACCACAGATTCAGGGTGCTGATACAATTTGTTGAAGGGCACATCCAGCCCCTTAGGCAGGAGAAGTGGGACTTGGCTGTGGTTCCAGCAGCTGGTGCCTTGTGGATGTGGTTATTCCCTGAAAATCCCCCTCCTCCTCCTCCTTTTCCGTGCAGCAAAGTACGATCGTGTGCCACAACCGAGTGGATCCCAACGGGTCCCGTTACCTGCTGGGGGACATGGAAGGACGCCTCTTCATGCTGCTGCTGGAGAAGGAGGAGCAGATGGATGGCACTGTCACCTTGAAGGACCTGAGGGTGGAACTGCTGGGGGAGGTAGGACTCGGCCCCGTGGCCTTGTGCTGTCCCTTGTCACTTCCTCACCGCAGGGCTGGGAGGCTCCTTGGGGGCTGGAAGTGCTCCTTCGAGGGCTGAGTGGCAAGAAGGGTGGCTTTTTTGGAGCCTGGAATGGGGTGACGTTTCACAGTTGTCACAGCTCTGAACTGTTGGACGCTGGGAAATTCCTTATCAAAACACTCTAAAAGTTGTCACCATCCTCCCAGGGTTTTGCCCTGGTGTCTGTGCACCTTCCCTGGGAGAAGTTTGGACTCGTCGTGGGTTTTGTAACCCGGGATTGAATTCCCCTCCTGTGGGGAGCTGCAGCTCAGGAGTGATGCTCTTGGGGTACTGCAGGGTCCTCCTCGTGATACTGGTGGTTCAGCTACATCTTCTCAATTCCCAGACATCCATTGCAGAGTGTCTGACCTACCTGGACAACGGAGTTGTGTTTGTCGGCTCTCGGCTTGGAGATTCCCAGCTTGTGAAGGTACGTGGTGGCCACCTCCTGCCTTAACTGTGCGTTCAGGCAGGATTTTGGAGAGATGGAGATGATGATCTGGAGGAGGAGGATGATGATGATGATGATCTGGAGAGATGTTCCTGGATCAATTTCCTGTTCTTCTCTGCCCTACCCCTTTTCCCTTTGCTCGGTGTCGCTTGTTGAAAGCCACTAACTCTGTTCATTGGTAGCTCAACGTGGACAGCAACGAGCAGGGCTCCTACGTGGTGGCCATGGAGACCTTCACCAACCTGGGCCCCATCGTTGACATGTGCGTGGTGGACCTGGAAAGACAAGGCCAAGGGCAGGTAACGTCGCTTCTGCTTTTCTCTCCTCCGTGCTGGGCTTCCCCATGGAAGGAAAATACCACAAAGCATTTATTGGAGGATCTCACGGGCTTATCCAGGTGCAGGGAGATGGGATTGAGGTCTTCAAGTGAGGAGAGAGATGAGAGGGGAGGCTAATTCTTAGATCATGAGGAAAGGTCGGCTGCCAAAAAAAACCCCTTGCTTTGAGAAGTGGAGAAGATGGATATTCCCTCTTCCCCCTCAACCCAGCCCCATGAGGAGGAGTAAAGAAGCTTCCCAGCAAAGGTTGGTGAAGTTTCTCCCTTCTTCTTCCAGCTGGTCACGTGCTCGGGGGCGTTTAAAGAGGGATCTCTGCGGATCATCCGCAACGGCATCGGGATCCATGAACACGCCAGCATTGATTTACCGGGGATTAAAGGTACGTGACCTGTTGGGTGCCACCAAATTCAACCTGCAGCCTGAGGGGACACAGACAGAGGTTGGGGAGTGGGACAGGGGACTCGCCACCCACCAGCTCTTGGAATATTCCCCGTTGGCAAACGTGGCCTCTCTTTACTGCAGGTTTGTGGCCCCTGAGGTCGGACTCTCAGCGGGAAACGGACAATACGTTGGTGTTGTCCTTTGTTGGCCAGACCAGGTAAAGGTGGGGTTAACGTTGAGTCGGGCTCTCGGCCACACGGTTGGAGCAAGAAATAACAGGAGCTCCCTTTCCCCTTCAGGGTCCTTATGTTGAACGGGGAGGAAGTAGAAGAGACGGAGCTCACGGGGTTCGTGGATGATCAACAGACTTTCTTCTGCGGCAACGTGTCTCATCAGCAACTGATCCAGGTAATGCCAGATGTCTCCGTCTTTATTAATTACGGGGTTAATTTAGATCTGTGCCCCTTGTCAGGATGTGCAGTACTTCCTTGGGCCCGTGGCAGAAAGGGAGACGTTCCGCCTCCGAGCAGAGGTGTTTGTTCTCCCCAGATCACCTCTGCTTCCGTGAGACTGGTTAGTCAGGAGCCCAAAGCCCTGGTGAGCGAGTGGAAAGAGCCCAACGGCAAGAACATCAGCGTGGCTTCCTGTAACAGTAACCAGGTGGTGGTGGCTGTAGGACGAGCCCTCTACTACCTGGAGATCCGACCCCAGGAGCTCAGGCAGATCAGGTGGGGCCGTGTTTCGTCAGGGCCTGAGGGATCTCTGCTTCCTCTGCCTTTGGGCTCAAAAGTGACATCTTTGTCTGCTTCCTCCTTCCTTCCAGCTGCACGGAGATGGAGCATGAAGTCGCCTGCCTGGACATCACCCCTCTGGGGGACACTAATGGCATGTCCCCGCTGTGTGCTATCGGGCTCTGGACTGACATCTCTGCCCGCATCCTAAAGCTGCCCTCGTTTGAGCTGCTGCACAAGGAGATGCTGGGAGGAGGTAGGGTTCTCCTGGGGCTGCTGGGTGGTGGCAGCGGTCACTGACCTGGCTGACAGGAGTGACATGGGCCTTCTCTTCTGCTCCCTGCAGAAATTATTCCTCGTTCCATCCTGATGACCACCTTTGAGAGCAGCCATTACCTTCTGTGTGCCCTGGGGGACGGAGCTCTCTTCTACTTTGGGCTCAGCCTGGAGACAGGTGACTACAAGGGCCTAGCACTGAACTGGACTCCGGTCCTTTTACTTCCTCGACATGTTTTCTTTCACTCACTCTTCTGGAGACTCTCTCTCTTTTTCTCCCTTTCTCACTGGTGATGGGGTCGTGCTCGAGTGGGAGGTGGTGGGTTTCTCTCTGGGGAAAGGAGATCACTGGTGGTTCCTTTATGTTGACAACAAGATGCCTTTACCAACCTGTGTTTCTCCCCCAGCCCCGCTGACGTCCTGCTCTTGCCAGCTCCTATGTGGTATCTCCCAAAAACCAGTCCTTCTTTCCTGCAGGTTTGCTGAGTGACAGGAAGAAGGTGACCCTGGGGACTCAACCCACCGTCCTGAGGACTTTCCGCTCTCTCTCCACCACCAACGTCTTTGCCTGCTCTGACCGTCCCACCGTCATCTACAGCAGCAACCACAAGCTGGTCTTCTCCAACGTCAACCTCAAGGAGGTCAACTACATGTGTCCCCTCAACTCAGATGGGTATCCTGACAGGTAAGTGGGTCCCTTGCCTGGTGTGACACGGGGTAGGGGGATCCTGGGGTCAGGAAACGGGGGCCCTGGGGTCGGAAACGGGATCCTGGGGTCAGGAAACGGGGGCCCTGGGGTCAGGAAACGGGGTCCCTGGGCTCAGGAAACGGGGTCCCTGGGCTCAGGAAACGGGGTCCCTGGGCTCAGGAAACGGGGGCCCTGGGGTCGGCAACGGGATCCTGGGGTCAGGAAACGGGGGCCCTGGGGTCGGCAACGGGATCCTGGGGTCCCAGATTTGAGGGATGTGGAGGAGAGGGAGGTTTTTCCTGAACCACCCACCTTATCAATGCTGTTTTCTCCTGCTGTTTCCCACCCCTCCTGTAGCTTGGCCTTGGCCAACAACAGCACCCTGACAATTGGCACCATCGACGAGATCCAGAAGCTTCACATCCGCACGGTTCCCCTCTATGAATCACCCAGGTGAGCTGAGGAGGAGGAGGAGGAGGAGGANTCTCCCTTTCTCACTGGTGATGGGGTCGTGCTCGAGTGGGAGGTGGTGGGTTTCTCTCTGGGGAAAGGAGATCACTGGTGGTTCCTTTATGTTGACAACAAGATGCCTTTACCAACCTGTGTTTCTCCCCCAGCCCCGCTGACGTCCTGCTCTTGCCAGCTCCTATGTGGTATCTCCCAAAAACCAGTCCTTCTTTCCTGCAGGTTTGCTGAGTGACAGGAAGAAGGTGACCCTGGGGACTCAACCCACCGTCCTGAGGACTTTCCGCTCTCTCTCCACCACCAACGTCTTTGCCTGCTCTGACCGTCCCACCGTCATCTACAGCAGCAACCACAAGCTGGTCTTCTCCAACGTCAACCTCAAGGAGGTCAACTACATGTGTCCCCTCAACTCAGATGGGTATCCTGACAGGTAAGTGGGTCCCTTGCCTGGTGTGACACGGGGTAGCGGGATCCTGGGGTCAGGAAACGGGGGCCCTGGGGTCGGCAACAGGATCCTGGGGTCAGGAAACGGGGGCCCTGGGGTCAGCAACGGGATCCTGGGATCAGCAACGGGACCCTGGGGTCAGGAGATGGGGCCCTGGGGTCCCAGATTTGAGGGATGTGGAGAAGAGGGAGGTTTTTCCTGAACCACCCACCTTATCAATGCTGTTTTCTCCTGCTGTTTCCCACCCCTCCTGTAGCTTGGCCTTGGCCAACAACAGCACCCTGACAATCGGCACCATTGACGAGATCCAGAAGCTTCACATCCGCACGGTTCCCCTCTATGAATCACCCAGGTGAGCTGAGGAGGAGGAGGAGGAGGAGGAAGAGGGGGCCTGGCTTTTGAGGGTCCCTGCTCTACTGCATGGGACTCACTTTGTGTGTGTGTGTTGGAGGGGGGGGGGAAGTCGGGATTCCAGGGTGAGAGCAATCTGGGCAAGTCTCCTGTTACCTGCAGAGCTTCTAGTTTTTTCCTTGGGAGTGGCCTTGCTGGGCTCTCCTGCCCCAAACACAACCCTGTTTGTCCCACAGGAAGATCTGCTACCAAGAGGTGTCGCAGTGTTTCGGGGTGCTCTCGAGTCGCATCGAGGTGCAGGATGCCAGCGGAGGCACCACCGCCCTCAGACCCAGCGCCAGCACCCAGGTGAGGCCAGGACACTGGGGATAACTGCTAAATCTCAGCTCTGGGGCCTGGTTCCTCAAGGTTCCTCAAGGTTCCTCAAGCCAAAACCCTGATGCAGATCCTCCTGGACGCATCTTTTCTTCCAAAGCTCTCCCTTGGGCAGACTGGGAGGAGATGGGGTGGTACCAGCTCTCCCCAGCGCGCTCCTTGTTCTGTCACATCACCTTTGGGTGCTGCTCCTTCTGTCTCCTGTACAGATTGCTGGGTCTTGGGTGGTTTTCTCCTCCTGGGGACGGGGGGGGACACCTCTGGTGGAAGCCACAACGCTTCATAAAATCTTCTATAAACACTGTCTCTCAGCGGTGTCACCTCTGCCATGCGTGTCACATGTCTCTGGTGGCGCAGGGAGCGTGTCCCTTTACTCAGAGCCTGGGATCTTCTTGTTTCACCTTCTCTCCCCTTAATTCTTCTGGTTCCTGGCTCCGTGAGGAGGAGCATGAGGACCTAGCACGAGGGTGTGACCCGTTTTCCTGTGTCCTAGGCCTTGTCCAGCAGTGTGAGCACCAGCAAACTCTTCTCCAGCAGCACGGCGCCACACGAGACCTCCTTTGGCGAGGAGGTGGAGGTGCACAACCTGCTCATCATAGATCAGCACACCTTTGAAGGTATAACCCCCAAAAGTTTGGCCGTACCCTGGTCTGGTTTTCTCCCCTGGGAGCGTGTGGCTGAGATTTATGACTCTCACAGACTTGGGGGAAATCTCGGATTTTGTGTGATTCCTTCAACCCAAGCGTTTTTCCTGGAGGGATGTTGGCCATAAAGGCATAAGTTTAAGGCTTAGTGGGGTTTGTGGTGGTGGGGAAGAGGAAAGGGGGTCTCCAGGCACCCAACATGACCATATCACTTGATATGGGGGTTGGAAGGGACCTCTGGAGATCAGCTCCTCCAACCCCCTGTCACAGCAGGGCCACCCAGAACAGGTCCCACAGGAACGTGTCCAGGTGAGGTTGGNAACTGGACACTTAAGTTCTCAGCTGCTCTGCCCACCCATGGTGGAGCTGCCTCCCGGGACCAGAATGGACCCAGTTGGTTGTGCCTTTTCCCTTTTCTCCCAGTGCTTCACGCTCACCAGTTCCTGCAGAACGAGTACGCCCTCAGCCTGGTCTCCTGCAAACTGGGCAAGGATCCCAACACCTACTTCATCGTGGGCACTGCCATGGTGTACCCTGAGGAGGCAGAGCCCAAGCAGGGCCGCATCGTCGTCTTCCACTACTCTGACGGTAAGAGCGAGGTCTTCTCGTGGTCCAGCTGCTTGAGGGACATCAGAGCTGAGCTCCTCAAGGCCAAGAGAGCTTATGTCCTGGCAGCAGGTGGGGTTTTTCCTGAGGGGGGGGGCTGCTGTAGGTGCTGCCACAGCTCATCCCAACACCTTCCCTTTCCCTCCATCTCCTGGAGAAGCCCCCAAAAAATCCTTCACCGGAGTTGGATTCTGGGATTTGCTTGCTCTATGTCTGCTCCTGCTGTCATTGTCACTCCTGTCCTACCTCCCCACAGATCCTCCAGGGAGTTTTTAGGGTTGTGGGGTGGGTTTTTTTTGTTTTCCCCCATCTATGTCCCCTTGGTTTGTCACCCTTGGGAGCGCAGGGCAAATGACCAGGTGGGAGGTGGCTTTATTCCAGGGAAGCTGCAGAGCCTGGCTGAGAAGGAAGTCAAGGGAGCTGTGTATTCCATGGTGGAATTCAACGGGAAGCTGTTGGCCAGCATCAACAGCACGGTAGGAAGACCCTGTCTTGATTTGGGGAGCTTCTGAATGTCACCCCTTGTGTCGTGTGTGTGTCCCCCACCCCTTCCCCAGGGGTGTCAGCGCCGTGTCCCTTCCTTCAGGTGCGCCTCTACGAGTGGACGGCGGAGAAGGAGCTACGCACGGAGTGCAACCATTACAACAACATCATGGCCCTCTACCTGAAGACCAAGGGAGACTTCATCCTTGTGGGAGACCTCATGAGGTCCGTCCTCCTCCTCGCCTACAAGCCCATGGAAGGAAACTTCGAGGAGGTATCGACGCTGTGGAAAAATGGGGGGCGTTGGGTTGCCCTTTCTGCCTGTCCCCCACCCAGGCTCTGGGCAGGGAGGGGACACACACAGGGTTTAAGGTGACAGAAAGAGGAGCGTGAGTTATCCCACCTTGGAAGCCGAGGCCGTGGGGCTGTGCCACGAGAGCGGTGTCACCTGGAGGTGCTTTTAGACAAGATCCCTGTGGTTTCTGGAGGGGATGAGTCCCCGAGCTGCCGGGGAAAGCTTTGGGAGGAGCGGGTTTTGGAACCGTGTTTGGCTCCTGCCGGGGGTGGGGGAGCTGCCATCTGGTGTCCCTGTCAGGAGAGATGGACATCTCCATCTGGGAGATGGACCAGGCCCTGAGACAATCTGTGCACTTCAATTGTTCCTTGGTTTGGGACACGGCTTTGGCACAAGCCATGTGTTTGCCAAGGCCGTGCCCTGACGTTGCCCAGGTGTTTCTGGGGACAGGGCCACCTCCAGAAGACGCTTTGGGGCCTTTTCCTCGGCTGCTTCATGTGGCAGGGAGGGGACAGACATCATCCCACCTCACTCCTGACCGTCGGCGTTTGGGGGGGGTGGGTGGAGAAAGGAAGGTGCTGGCTCACAGGACGTGCCATCTGTGCCCACCGTGTGTCCTTTCATGTCCCCTTTCCAGATTGCCCGGGACTTCAATCCAAACTGGATGAGCGCCGTGGAGATCCTGGACGACGACAACTTCTTGGGAGCGGAGAACGCTTTCAACCTCTTTGTCTGCCAGAAGGACAGGTGAGTTGGCTGGGACAGGGAGGTGGCACCTCGTGACAGGGAAGAGATGGGGCGGTGGCACCTTCTGGCCTCCACGGAAGCGTGTGATCAGGCAGGAGAGCTGGGAGGAACCTGCCCAGCTCTGAGGAGCATCAGGGGAAGCTTTTACGTCCCGTCCCCAACCCAAAGCACAAATTGAGGAGGTTACTTGGAATTCCAGTGCGGCCACCACAGATGAGGAGCGCCAGCACCTGCAGGAGGTGGGACTGTCCCACCTGGGAGAGTTTGTCAACGTTTTCTGTCACGGGTCTCTGGTGATGCAGAACCTGGGTGAGACATCCACGCCCACGCAGGGCTCCGTTCTCTTCGGCACGGTCAACGGCATGATCGGTAAGAGCCAAGGTTCCCTCCAGTCCCAGCGACCTGCCCATCCCTGCCTACTGGGAGCTACTGGGACGAGCCCTGAACCTTGGTGATCCTTGTTTTTTGGTTGGCAGGACTGGTGACCTCCCTGTCGGAGAGCTGGTACAACCTCCTCCTGGACATGCAGAACAGGCTGAATAAAGTCATCAAGAGCGTGGGCAAGATCGAGCATTCCTTATATCCTTTCCCAGTTCAGCCCAGAGCCGGTGCCAGTTAATTTTTGGGGTGGGAGGAAGGGTGGCTTGTGAACCCAGTGTGGGTTTGTCCCCTCTTTTGGGACACTCTGGTGGCATATCTGTCAGCTGGAGAAGGTGGGAGCATGTTTTCCAGGTGCCCAGGCCTTCATGCTCAGAGAGAAGGTGCCGTGTGGAAGAGAAGGGGTTTATTTTGGAGGGGTTTGAGGCCCGTCTTGGATTCGCTTCCTTGACGTTGGCACCTGGAGATCCTTCCACACGGAACGTAAGACGGAACCGGCCACGGGTTTCATCGACGGTGACCTGATCGAAAGCTTCCTGGACATCAGCCGGCCCAAGATGCAGGAGGTGGTGGCAAACCTACAGGTGAGATGGGTGACATGGACCAAACCCCCTTCAAATTCCACCGTGGAAACCCTTCTCCCGCATCCCTAAACGTTTAGGGGAAAGGGACCTGGAGGTCCTGGTGGGCAGCAGGATGCCCATGAGCCAGCTCTGTGCCCTGGTGGCCAAGAAGGCCAATGGCATCCTGGGGGGTATAAGAAGAGGGGTGGTCAGTAGGTGGAGAGAGGTTCTCCTCCCCCTCTCCTCTGCCCTGGTGAGACCCCCCCTGGAATGTTGTGTCCAGTTCTGGGCCCCTCAGTTCCAGAAGGACAGGGAACTGCTGGAGAGAGTCCAGGGCAGGGCTACAAAGATGCTGAAGGGAGTGGAGCATCTCCCAGAGGAGGAAAGGCTGAGGGAGCTGGGTCTCTTGAGCTTGGAGAAGAGGAGACTGAGGGGTGACCTCCTGAATGTTTATCAATCTGGAAAGGGTGAGTGTCAGGAGGATGGGGCCAGGCTCTTCTCAGTGACACCCAATGACAGGACAAGGGGCAATGGGTACAAGCTGGACCAGAGGAGGTTCCACTGCAATATGAGGAGCAACTTCTTCAGGGTGTGGGTGAGGGAACACTGGAAGGGGCTGCCCAGAGAGGTTGTGGAGTCTCCTTCTCTGGAGACATTCCAAACCCGCCTGGACACGTTCCTGTGTGACCTGCTCTGGGTGTTCTTGCTCCGGCAGGGGATGGCACTGGATGAGCTTTCAAGGTCCCTTCCAACCCCTGGGATTCTGGGATTCCGTGCTCCTTTCTGGATTTGGGACTGTTCTTTGGGATCTGCTTGCTGTCTCCGTTCCCTGATGCCTTTGTTTCCCTCCTGGCAGATCGATGACGGCAGCGGGATGAAGAGAGAGGCCACCGTAGACGACCTCATCAAGATCGTGGAGGAGCTGACCCGCATCCATTAGCGGGATCCCGGAGGTCGTTCCCTGGCAACCTTCCTCCCCGTAAAAACGAGGGCATCTTGTCTCCCCCACCTTGGGGACACCAGCAGCGGTGGCCCTTGCCCCCCAGGGGACGGTGGGGGAAGGAATTTTGGCAAGAGGGGTGGGGGGGGAACAGGCTTTTTAGG
>VXBJ01005725.1:9153-27211 GCA_013400055.1 Nycticryphes semicollaris
GGCCGCGCGCAGCCGCCATAGCCGCCGGGCGGAGCCGTTCCTTCGCGTGTTCCCGCGCTCTGCCCTCGGGCTCCAGGTCTGGCAGTGGCGGCAGCAGCCCGGGCTGTGGAAGCCGCTGTGAGGCGGGCGATGCTCCCCGCTCGCTTCGTCAGAGCTTCGTTGTGCGGCGGTGCGGCGGGTGCCTGCTGCCAGCGGCCTCGCTGTCGGCGCAGGCCGCCGTGCCGCGGGGAGCCTCCCTCAGCCGCTGCCGGCCCTTCTGAGGGTGAGGATGGCGGCCCGGCCTGCCCCGTCCCGCCAGGCTTCTTCGGGGACTGTGGGTGGGTGGCAGCAGCGAGGGGCTGCCGTGGTGAGGGAGCAGGGCCTTGCTGGTTCTGAGGGGGTAGGGGGGTGGCGGCTTTCCAGCGGTCGCTGGAGGCGGAGGTGGCAGTGGCAGGTGCTGGAAGGTGCTGAGCACCGGCAGATCATTGGTGCTGCTTGGGAATGATGGTTAAATAATGAGCTGTGGTGCTGTGCCTGAGAGCTAGAGAGTGAAGTAACTTGGTAGATAACGATGGTCTTGTTTTGACTCTGCTAGTAGGAGGGGAAAAAAACCAACCCATAATTAAATTAATAACCCCACCGTGGCAGACGGCAGTGCCAACACAAGGTTTAGCATATAAACAGGTGTCTGTGATAGTATAATAAAAACTGGTGATGGGTCTGGAGAGTAAGTCTTACGAGGAGAGCCTGAGGGAGCGGGGGTTGTTCAGCCTGGAGGAGGCTGAGGGGAGACCTTATGGTCTACAACTACCCGAGAAGAGTTTGTAGAGAGGAAGGAGTTGGTCTCCTCCCAAGTTACAGGCAATAGGGCAAGAGGGAATGGCCTCAAATTGCATGAGGGGAGGTTCAGGTTGGATATCTGGATAAAACTACACTGAAAGGGTTATTAAGAATTGGAATGGGCTGCCCAGGGAAGTGGTTGAGGCACAATCCCGTATTTAAAAGATGGGTTGGCATAGTGCTTAGTGATGGGTTGTTTTTTTATCAGAGTTAGGTTGATGGTTGGACTAGATGATCTCAGAGGTCCCTTCCAACCTACACAATTCTATAATTCTCTGACTTCCCACCTTCTTGGTAGGAAGATATCCTCTTTCCTTTGTGGTGGGTGACCCTTAGCCCTTATAATGAAAAGCTGAAGTTATAACATAAATTGCTCTCAATCTTACAAAGGCATTTGCTGTCCTTACAGGATTAGCAGTCTGCAAAGAGTCTGCTTGCATGTCAGTGAATAACCAGCATTTTCTCATGAAGCTTTAGTATGCCTTGCCCAAGGTGCTCTACTCTGTTCAGCTTAATGAATAATAAGATTTGTAGCTGGCTGGTTTGATGTTTGTTGTGATCCTCTTTGAGTCTTTTCAGGCAACTGTAAGCTAGATTTCATTAGCAGAAATAGCAGTGTGTTGAGACTGTTGGCAATGAGCCCCAGTGGATGTGAGAGGCAAGAAGCAGAGTATTAAAATGGCTTTAAAACAGGAACCACAAAACTTAGCAGTACTAGCAGCCTCTGTTAATGAAAAAGAAAGAGGCAACTGTCTTCCAAACTGGACTTGAGAAACTTAGAATTAAAACCAAGTAGCTGCTTTCTGATTACCTTGACCTTGGGCTGGTCTCTCCCATTGTTTGCTGTGGGTTACATTGGTAGCTTTAACAGCTGCTTGATAAGTATGAAATCCATGGAACCATCAAAATGACTCTCTGTTGTGTCTGTATTTTTTAAGCAGGTGCTACTGGTTTTCTGCCTTTCCCTGCTAGGCAGTGCCAAAACTTGAGTTACAGGGCAGGGTCTCTCTCTGCACGTAGTCTCTTTCTGTGCAGCCCACCAGGAGCTGCATGTTACTATTTCCACAATAAATATGTGGGTTTTAACAGTTACCTGTACAGGGTAATGTTTTATTTCTTTTTCAAATGTTTTTGTGCTTGAGCATAAAGAACTGCAGCCTGGAAAAAATACTGAGATGGTTTGTTGGTTGCTAAGATCTTTGGCAGTCAGTAAAAAAAGAACAAACCAGTGTGGTGTTACTCCCTTCCTGACTTCTATTTGCTGATTTTGCAGGCAGCTGTGCAGCATGGTGTGACTTGTTGAAGGCCGAGTCCCTAGTTGTTTCCTTTCAGGCAACCAACATCCATCTTTAAATGGCTTCTGCAATTTTTAGCAAGCTTGAAGCTTGAACACTGAAGCTTTGCTCAGGCTCTAGATAGTCAAAGAACAATCCTGAAGCGTGGGTTGCTACGTAGTCTAAATGGTGTCTCATCTGTACAAAAGGTTGGCAAACATGACCTCTCTCAGATTATTTGTGTTTCTGATAAGAACAGTTATCAGCCCAGAGTATTTCTTTGAGGCTGAGAGGTGTGTTGGGTTTGGCTGGGATGGAGTAAGTTTTCTTTGTAGCTCTGTCTGGTGCTAAATTCTGGGTTTCTGACCAGAACAATGTTGATAACACATCCGTGTTTTAGTTAAGGTTGAAGAGTGAACAGCCTCAAGTATTTCTGTTTCTCATGCTGACCTGCCAGTTGGTAGGCTGGTGGTGGGCAAGAGGTTGGGAAGGGACACAGCTAGGACAGCTGACCTCAGCTGACTAAAAAAACTCTCCAAACCGTACACTTGGCAGTAAGAGCTGGGGAAAGAAGGAGTAAGGGGAGCCCTTTGAAGTAATAATTAGGCACCACGAAGCCCATCTACCTGATGATGGGAAGCAGTGCATTAATTCCTTATTTTGCTTTGCTTGTGTACAGAGCTTTGTTTTATTAAACTGTCTTTATCTCAGACCACCAGTTTTCTCATTCTGTTCTGTCTCACTGGAGAAGTGAGAGGGAGGCTGCGTGGGACTCAGCTGCCATGCAGGGTTAACCCATGACAACAGGGTAGTGAGACTTTGTGGTACCACTCTGTTTTAGTGTATTGCTGTTGTGTTAATGGCAAAATTACTTATTTTTGAATAACCTGGAAAGGATCCCATTCACTAACGAAAACGTGACTTTCTAATAATTCCCTGAAATGTCCTGTAATTACTGATACAATTGCTCTTGAAATCAAATGCTGACATGTGTTTTTAAATGACAATATAAGTAGCATTTTTGTTTAATACACTGTTGATGCTAACAGATCTCTTGGATGACAGGGTCTTTATATCATTAATAGAAATTTGGGAGGCTAATAACCACTACCTTTTATGATCTGCCAGAGTAACCATGTGAAGTTGGAGATGGTGCCTTGAGAAAGTGCTAGGCTGAGGTTAAGCAGTCTACAGCTTATGGAGGCTATAATGTTGCTTAAATCTGTGGGACTTTCAAGGCTGCTTAAAGTTTGTGTGCAATTAGAAATATGCCTGGTTTGAAATGTTCCTGAGTATTTGGCAAAACTAGACTTGTGGTCTTGTGTATAACTAAGTGCATAATTAATAAAATCTATTTTTCTTCAGCTGAAATCTGTAGACTGCAGTTTAAGATGACTTGACCTAATTTAATGTCATAGCTTTCTTTCCTCTACGAGAGGCAGATACTTTACAAAAGCCGAGAAGGATAAAAATTCAGTCAAGAATGAAACTGAGGAACAGAAGGAACTCTCATAGTACAGTCTTCCTAACTAAATTATTATAAGCACTTCAACTCTTGAAAATGGTCTTAAAGTAAGATACCTTCTCCTAAGGAAAGCATTGTACTATGGTTTTTAACACTCATGTGTCTTATGATTTAAGTTTCTTGGTATATAAATAATGGCTGATTTTTTTTTAATTTAAAAAAATACATTGTTGATTATAGTTGCAATTATTCTTTAATTTAATTTTCTGCAAAAATATTTTTGCAGGACTCTCTGCTGCTTCTGTAGCAAATGCGGATGAAAATGCTATGCAGCAGTGTAAGCCAACTGATGTATTTCCATGTGAAAATCAGGATGGGATTTCAAAGATGTCTCGATTTAGGAGTAGACACGTATCCACAAAGAGGTCAAGAAGCTCTTCCCTGCTGAAAATTGAAATAAAACTTCAAGAATCTGATGAGGAATGTGACCTTGTTATTGATGTGTCACCACAAGCTGTCAGAAAAAAGCCAAGAATAAGTAGGAACTGTACAAGTGGGAATAAGGACAAAAAACTGTCTGCTGTAATACGTGCAGGAAAATTACATGATGTTACAATAGGAGAAATGCTTGAGTGTACAGAAGAAAAAACAGAGCAAATTATCACTTTGCAGAGGGAAGGCAAAGTTTTAAATACAGCTGAAAAGCGGGGAAATGTTTTTCAAAAAGCAAATGAGATTTATTTGCCCAATGTAAACACTGATGCATTGGAGGTTTTGAAGGAAAGAGATGCCCTTGCTTGTAGTAAGGAGAAACATGTATTTCCAGCTGCTTCTGTTGAGGCAAACAGACACCAGAGAATTCTGAAGAAAGCGAATGCAGAAACCAATATATTGCACAAAGCATTTGTTCAGGAGCGCGTTACTCATGAAGATCATGTGAGCAGTGGAAAAGTAATACAGTCCATTTTGTGTACTGGACACTCATCGAAAGATGAAATTACAATTGAAAGACCTAATAAGGAAATAATAAATACAGAGGAAAGCCAGAATGTAGAAGAGGATGGAGATAATAATAGCCCAGAAGATACATACCCATATCCTACTTCTTACTTAAAGGAAGAATGTGAACTAAGTCTGAGTTCATCCACTGAGGAGGTGGAACCCAGTGGCCAGGACGTAGAGCTCTCTGAATCAGATGATGCTTTAGAGGAGTGTCGGAGAATTTTTGATGAGTTTGAAAGAGAAGCACAAAAGAAAAGTGTTAAGCAGGTAACTTGTTTCAGGGCTTGGGTTGTTTTGTGAGTGTAAGATGTGATATAGTCATGTTCAGGGCAGTTGAGGCTAACAAGTATTGAAAAGTCTGATTTTTGAATCAAGTCTTGTACCATGAGATGACAGATACAGTACTTGGAAATCCAAAGTGGCTGTTGCTTTTGCTGCCTTTACAGTGCTGTACGTGGCAATGTTAACAGCAGGCATAATTCTCTAAGCCCCCTCTATCACCCTTGAGCTCTTTGTTTGGTACTTTCCTTACAGCAACAGCATGTTGAGCTCTGAATTGGATAACAAAATTCAGTTTTAAGAAACAGTGTGTAGACTTTAGTGCTATCTTGCCATGATTTGGATCTGCTTGAATATTAACTCTGGGTTTGTGTCTGCGCTTCTCAGGTATGTAATACAAATGGCACGATGCCTTTCAAAGCATCTCCTTGGCAGAAGGGTCGTGATCCAGAAATTCAGCAGGCACACTGGGAATCAATGGAGTTTGCAGATGCAGTTAAAAGGGGACAAGCTTTTATTGCCCTAACTTCTGAACAGCAGAAGACTACATCTGGATTGTCAGCCACTCCATTTCAAAGCATTGGACCATTGGGTATGACAGCTTGATCCATAGGCTTCTTAAAATCACAGAATGGTAGGGGTTGGAAGAGACCTTTGGAGATCATCTAATCCAACCTCCCTGCCAAAGTAGGGTGACCCAGAGCACAGTGGGCAGGAACACATCTAGATGGGTTCTGAGTATCTCCAAGAAGGAGACTCCATAACCTCCCTAGGCAGCCTGCTCCAGTGCTCTAGCATCCTTGAAGTAAAGAGGTTTATCCCCATGTTGAGATGGAGTTTCCTGTGTTTCAGTTTATGTCCATTGCACCTTGTCCTGTTGCTGGGCACACTGAGAAGAGTCTGGCCCCGTCCTCTTGACACTCACCCTTTAGATATGTTGACTTTGGTTTGTTTTGGTCAGGCATTGCTTGAATTTGCTCCTGTTGTGGTGAATGTGAGTTGAATGATGGTGAGCACTTAGCATGTGAAGATATATGCCCTGTCAAACTACAAAGTTATATCTGAAGTCTTGGTAGCTGTAGTGTTCTTTGAACATGTACAGTTTTGACCAAAATCCTGAAAAGCATTTGTTTTGGTGAAAGTCTTTTGATACGTGAGTTGAAAGAATAAAAAACAAATTTGGTATCAGTATTAATAGGAAACTCGCCAGGTGTTAGGCTTCTGATCTGAATGCTTCAGACCTTCTGAAACAGTTCTGTTAAGTCTTGTGATTTGAAAATCTTTAAAATTTTACTTTCACCCTGCTTTAACAAAGGACCTGTGAAATACCTGTGTTTCATATTAACATAATTTAAATAATAAAGCCTGCCATTAGGAATTTGATTCAGTGTGTATCTTCTGTGTGTTTCAGTCCATGTGAATTTGCTTGAAGTTCAGTCCATTGACACCAGCAGTGAGCAACTGCTTATAACTCAGAAGAGAAACATAGCAGGAATGCCCTGTGAAATTCCTATGAGTTCATCTGGAAAGATCACTCCTGTGCCACGCAAGGTACTGTAGACCTACTGCTGCTGAACTTGGATATATGAATAGAAACACAGATGGAAAAATTAATTTACTGCACTTAATTTCAATCAGGTTTTGTAGATCTAGTGACGTGATATACTGGTATAGCTCTTTAAAAGATACTTTTTTCCTATGTATTTTAATGAAATTGTTATACAAATTGTATTTTCCTTTTCTTTGGTCTCACCAGCCAACACTACACAAGTAAGGAAGTAAATATATAAATTGTTAATCAAACTGGTTGTGATGGGAGAATTAAGTTAATTTATTTTCAGTTTTCAGTTGTGCATTGTTTATAACCGTATTGTGAAAGCAAAATCTCTACATTGCATTGTCTAGCAGAGGTTATGGGTTCCAAAAACAAAGCTCATTTTTTTTCCATCTAGTTCAGTGGGTTTTTAGTTTATGTTGTGAGTGAAGTAGTGCCTGAAATAAAGGCAAGAAGGAGAGCGTGACTTAAATAGTAACTGAACTGCCACTGCTTGCTGAAGGACAGAACTGTCACTAAGGGAAAATAAGTTAGCGTTCTGTGAGGTATTAAAAACATTTTTTTGAACAGAAGACTATTTAGTTCAAGCAGGGAAAATTTCTATAGCTATTATGCCTTCTATAGCTACTATTTTTGATGATTGTTTCTGACTCTGTCATGTGCAACACCAAAGGTTGAAAATGTTTGATTTTATTTTTTTTAGCTCTGAGGATGGGCAAAAGAATATCTGAATGCTTGTTACATATTGACCGAACTAGTATGGGGGTATTTGTTGTGGTTTTCTTTTTTTTTATCTTTTCACTCAGAAAAGGCCACCTTCTCGAGAATCAGGATCCTTCAAAGTACCACTTGAGACAAGACAGCGATATGTCAGTTGTTTTTTTTCAGAATGCCTCAAAATTTGTAGCACAGTGAAGGAAGCTATTCACAAGGTTTGTAATGTTTTGTAGATCTTTACAGTTTGTCTTCTGAATTAAGTCAGTTGGTCTTATTTTGCACAATGTTTTGGTGGGATTTATTTTATTTTTAAGGCAAATACTTCAGGCTTTCAGTAAGCAGAAGTTAAAAACTTGTACTTGCCAGTGTTATTAATCAGTTTGGTTTTCTCCAAGTAAAAGCATTTGTCTTTTGGAAACTAACTGGCAGTGCTAAAGACATGTTATTTTGCTATTAAAAAAGGAAGAGCTTTTCTTTTGCCAGTGCAAAATAAAAATTGTCTTGTGAATACTGGAGGGTTCCTGGAACTTAATAATGACTTTGAGATGTATTCAAGACAAGAGGAAGATACGTTTGAAGAACAATTGTAAATCTATCAATCATTTTGAGCATTTGTTCTTCTGTTTACCGCTTACACCACACCAATTGCTACCCAAACTTGCAGCTAACAGATACAGCCTGGCAGGCACAACTATCCAGAGCTTAACCTTTAGACAATCTAAATTTCTTGCATGCTGGATATTAAAAGACTTTGGAGGTGTCCTGATAAGCCTCTGTATGTGTATTTAATTATATGTTGAATGGTAGCTTGTAAATAATCAGGTGTTACTATTCTAAGATTTGCAGTGTGTTCTCTGTGTATTATGCAGCATACCTTGATATGCCTAATTCTCATTATGTAATGTTTCCTTTAGCTTTGCTTTAACTTCCTCCTGTGTTATTTCTCAGCTTCATCAGTTCTCCACTTCCTCCTCCTTTCTTCAACCTTCTTAAAGGTTGAAACTTGCGAATTGTACTTGCTATAGTCATTGTTAAAAGGCACTGTTTATGTCTGAAATGTGCTTCTCTTGTTGACTATGCAGGCAGTGTAAACAGTGAAATAAAACCAGGGAAAAAGTATTTTTATTCCCTCAGAAGATTAATTAACATACTTCTTGTTTTGAGTGTGTGTCTTCGTAGTTAAAAGATGCTGGACCTTCCTCTCATTTCTGTTGCTTGCAACATTACAGAAAGAAAATTAAGGAAACATTTTTTGTTCTAAAAAAAGGCAATAATGCCTCCTTTTAAAGCAGGATCAGAGAAAGTTGTCTGTACGTAACCATGGGAATGGTTAGCCTAAAGGTGTTCAAATTACCTGATGAGTTTTAAATTCTGTCTTGGAGCACTAATTTGCCTCACAGATATTTGCTTCATAACTAATGAATATGTGTACTGTTTCTGTCTCTCCATTGCAGTCAGGTTTAGGACACTATCTGTATCTAGCTCTAAGTTCAGGATCTCAGATTCTAAATGGCAGTGCTTTTTGTAGAACATACAGTACTTTGCTAACACTCAGTCTTTTCTCTTCCTTTTAAATATAGGCCCTGCTAGAAGAGCAATCTGTTTATGATCGTTGTGGCAGTAAAAAAATGTACCTGAATTTTGCTGTGAAGACTCTCAAAAAGCTGAGAGATCATGGTAGTTTTGCTTTCAATTAAGAGTTGGTTTGTTTTTTTTTTTTCCTAAGTAGGTTGTAAATGTAGAATATCAGAGAAACATCTTAAAAGGTTTATTTAGTTTAACTTTACTAAAGATATTTCTGTAAGTTTAAATCTTGTATAAATGTGTCAGTGAAATTGGTGTTTTAATTTTGAAATATTTGCTTAGGATATTAACAGGAAATCTAAAACTGAGAAGAAATACCAAAAATGGTGGTTTTTTTTTTTTTTCTCCATCCAGGACAATTTGGTAACAGCAGCTCCTCCAGTGGCACTGAATCCATGAAATCAGAGGAAGATAAAGGTAAAGAAAGGGGGAAGAGTGATGAGTTCTTCACTTAAGCCTATAAATGGGCTTATATAAGCATGAAAATGTTGCTCTGTTTTTGGTCAAGCTTTTATCTGTTATCCACTGCAAGGGTTTCTAGCATAATTCCCTATTTACATCTGAAGGCTCACTTTTAGGGGGAAAAATGTTGATCTTGTGTTTGAAAAGAGTATGTTCTTCAGTATTGCATGCCTAGCCTTTCTGAGATAGCTAGTGAATTAACTTTCCTATTGTTCAGTGTCTTTGTTTTGAATAATACTTCATCTCTATTCACTAATTGCTCCAAGGTAGAAGCTTATAGTTGTTGCATGAAATAATGCATATCTCGTAATTTCAGTTTTATTTTAATTTGGAAATACTAGGATACTTAAGTGCTACTTGTATTTGTTCTAAGGCTTCTTAAGTTTTGGGTCTGTTTACTTCTAGAATTTGTTTGTGGGTTTGTTTTCTTTTTTAGCTTTTACAGATGGTGCTCTATATGAACTTTTGAAAGACTATATTCTGACTGAGGAACAATTGAAAGAAAATAACTTCCCTCGACCAGATCCTGAAAAAAATGGTAGTGCTATACTTACTCGGGTTGTAAAAAATGTTGGATATAATGGTGAGTGCCTACTAGATTTGCAACAAAATTGACTTTTAGTCAGTGGTTCACAGAACAGTAAAATGTACAGATATAAAATTATACATTACGGTCGTGTTCTGTATTTAGTGCCTGGTCTAAAAGTGAATTCCCAAGGTTTCTAACTAAATCAGTTATCTTCCTAAGTGATTTCCTTTTTGTTTCAACATAGTAATTGAAAACGTCGCTGATAAACTTCAATTTATTATTGTGCTATAGAGGAACTAGTTTGGTGAGGTTGGGTGTTTTTTGTTTTTTTTTTTTTTAATACGTGACTAATCTTGGGAGTCTGCTTATGTATTGATAATCTGCTTTCACAATGACTGTTCATGTAACTTTTTTTTATACTTCATTTCAGCACTTTTTGGCTTAATGGAAAGCCAGCTAGGAAATATGCTCTGTTATTTTACTTCTTTTTTTTTTTGCTTTTAGCTTTAAAAAGAGTGTGCTGTAGATGTGGTGAAATATACACTGTTAAGTCTTCAGGAGAGCATAGACGTAAAGAAGAATGTAACTATCATTCTGGGAGAGTGTTGGAACAAAGAGGTAGGTGTCCTTGGCCTTCAGTCTTTGCAGAAGCTGTTGAAAGTTACATCTCTTGTCAAAACTGAACAAGTTCAGAGTATGAAACTTTCTTGCACAATATTCAGCTGAAATACATTCTGCTGTACTTTTAGGAATGTGGCTAGTTAGTGAAGTCTATATTCTCTCTATATTGGAAACCTGAAGTTAGTAAAACTGTGTGGGAACAAGCTAGAAAAATGTTTGTTGTGTGATCTTGCACTGACTTGTAAGTGAACTTTGTGTCTCTTCTGAGACATACTTAAATACTCAAACTACATTAAATATTTCCCTCGGGAAGAACCTTCTGGATCATACTACAACTTTCTCTTTCCCATTCATTGGCTTTTTTTTTTTTTATAAAAACACTGTTTCAGGAGGAAATGTACAGTCTGTCATCTTGCATAGGTGGGACTTGCTTCTTTCCATAGTACAGTCTTAAGAGAAAATGGAAAATAAATTTGAGAGGAGGAGTTAGGGTACTGATTTGTTTGTGCCGTTGCTAGTTGCTGCAAAAACTGATCAATTTCTGTTTTCCTTATGGCAGTTCCTGGTGGCATGGAAAAACACTATAGCTGTTGCGATAAGATAGTTGGGTCTGCTGGATGTCAGACTGCGAAGGTAGAAATAATGTTTTCAGAAAGTTTGTCTAAGGTGGTATCTCAGTTTTGCTTTCAGTGTCCTTTTGACTTAAAACTGGGTCACAGCTTTCTGTGAACAGCTTGGTATAAGCCTTTTAAATTTATTTATAGCACTTAGTAAGCTGTGGCACAAAGTGACAAGTAAATAGGCTCCTAAGTCTGTTAGAGAAACAAATTGTCTGGGAAATCTGGTAAGATGTCTAACAAACTTAAGTACTAATGCAAACTTTGCAGCTTCACGTTCATGATGGAAGAAGCAACAGATTAGAAGGCTTCATGAAGACATTACCTAAATCACCACCTTTTGATGGAAACTATGGTATATATGCTCTGGACTGTGAGACGGTATGATCAGCCTGAAAAGTTTGGTTCAGTTAATGGAAAACTGATTTTTTTTTTTTTTTTTTTTTTTTTTGTGAAGCCGTTTCCTAGCTGTAGTAGTTTGGAGTTCATGTCTCAGGTCTGCAGAACTAAGTAGTAGCTATACATGACCAGACCTTCTGTCTAATCACACTGTGTGACTAGACCTTTAGTTTGGAAAATGCAGTAAGCAAAATATTTTGCGTCTGTTGACTTCATAGTCAGTTCTGCTTTATGTACAATTTATATAATGTAAGGAAACATTGCTGTGTATATGCTTGTTAAATTTACTTTTTCCTTCAGTGTTACACAACCCACGGCTTGGAACTAACTAGAGTGACAGTGGTTGATGCTAAGCTACAAGTTGTCTATGATACGTTTGTTAAACCAGATGGTAAAGTTGTAGACTACGATAGAAGGTATGTTAATTAGTCCATAATCCTTCAGGATTAGACAATACATTGACAGATAACTATATAAGATATAAATAAGTCCATTTCTTTTGTTCTTAAAGACTCAATTAAGAAGGATTGTTCTCTTTGCCTAATTCAATTTGGCTTCATCCACACTTGAAGGCTGCTCCCCTTCTTTCAAAAAAAAAAACCCTAAATTAACCTAAACCTCCCAGAACTTGCTAAATTCTCAAAGGGGATAGAAGGAAATGCAAATTTCATCTATAAATGTTGTCTCACATAAAAGCAGTATAGTCAAGCCATGTGTTGAAGCCATCAGATAGTACAGCTTAAGAAGATCTGGCTGTTTCGAGTGCAGATTGCTTGTATTTGGTCTTCCTATTGGGTTTTGGTTTTGAGAGCTGGAAGACGTGTTTTCAACTCCTGTTAGTTTTTTGAAGTTCTACCAGTGCTGTGAGAAGCAGCACAGGTTTTGAGCCTCACTAACAAAAGTTGGGAGAAGAAACAACATAATGTGTTCCTACTGATTCAATATTTGTTTGCCTAGAGCCCTGTCTTTCATCCGTGGTCAAAAAAACAGTCTTAGTTGCTTGTAGTGGTAGAACTAAGTTAATATCACCTAGCTTATTTTATCTTGCACTACCTAGGTGAAAAGGAAGAAAATGAAAGCATGCCTTAAGTTGTCTTCAACACTGATTTCAAAGCTGGCTAATGTTAACTTGAGATGCTGGGGGAATGACCACGGGAATCCTAGTTCTTCTACTCTTCTACGTGTTTCTTAGTGTCTCTTAGCTCTTCTAAATCTGTCTTTAGGCTCTCTGGAGCAGGAGAGGATGATCTGAAGAATACCACAACATCTCTTCGGGATGTACAGGCAGTACTCCTAAACTTGTTCAGTGCAGATACAATTGTGATTGGACACAGATTGGAAAATGGCTTACTTACTCTGAAGGTAAGATAACATTTTTGAAGCCAGTTTTAAGAGGTGACTATTTGGTGTTACTGTGTTCTAAGGAATTTCAGAAAATAAAAAAAAATGTTGCATTTTAGCAGATTAACATGTATAAAAATTAAATGTACTGGGTTGTTAAATAATAGATGTATCATAGACAGTACTACATTTGGAGAAGAAGATATTTATGCAGACTAAGCATAGGGAAGATTCTGACATTTGGGTTTTCTATTTTGCTGTCTTGTGCTTCTGGCTATGCAACCATACATCACCACTGAATAATATAGTCTATTTCTGGGCTCAGAGGAACCTAGAATTGTATGTTTTCTGATCTTGCTGAACTCATGCTGGTAAACGCATAAAAGGCAGTGACAATTCAAGAAATGCAAAGTTATTGTTTTCAGGTACCTGTCAGGTAAATACCATAGGTACCTGAAATGTATGGATTGTGCTATTAAATATCAAAGGCAGCAATATTCCATAAGAAACATAGCCATCTGCTCAGGAAGGTTTGTGGGGATCTTATCAGTGTATATACCTGAAGGGAGGGTATGAATAAAACTGAGCAAGGCTCTTTTCAGTGGTGCCCAGTGACAGGACCAGAGTCTATGTGCACAAACTGAGGCACAGGAGGTCCCCTCTGAATAGAAAACGGTTTTTCACTATGAGGGTGCCAAGCAGTGGTAGGGGTTGTCCGGAGATGTGGTGGAGTCTTTTTATCTTGGAGATGCTTAAAAGCCAACTGGACATGGTCCTAGGCAACCTAGTGAGTAAAGAGTTTGGATAAAATGACTTCCTGAGATCCTTCCAACCTCAACCATTCCTCATCACTAACAAAGTAATTGGAATTCAGCTTTGGGCTTCCCTGCTGATGATATGTAAAGGCAACTTTGAAGCATGGTATTGTCTATCTAAAACCAGAAGTAATCACATTCACTGTATATATACAGCTGTTGTGTAAGTGTCCATGCAGTGTACAGAAAGCACTGCGAGGTACAGTTTTTCCACAGTTCTTGCCCCAGTGATTTGCTGTTCTATAATGAATAGAGGAACACAGGACAGATGGCATAGTATTTGGGGCTCAAGAAATAGTTTGAGCACCTTATTGAGAAAGGAATGATTTAGATGCCAGGTGGGATTTTTTTTTTTTAATAAATAAAGGACTCTAACTGGATGTTTAGTCATTACTGTGGCCTCTACTATTTTTTCCAGTTAATTCATGACACAGTGGTGGACACGTCAGTAGTGTTTCCTCATCGTCTAGGCTTGCCTCACAAGAGATCTCTTGCAAGTCTGATGGCTGACTACCTCAGGAAGATTTGTCAAGATGATGGTAAGAGCTCAGGTTCTCATTAAGCAATCGTGTATTGCATTGTGAAATGGCAAACAGGAGTAACACAGAAAACCAGAAAGGCAGAAATGCGTTTGCTGTCACGTAAAGCTTGTCTTGGCTACCTTTACTTCTTCAATAATATAGTAAATGCAGAGGATCTATCTCAAGTGTGAGATGGTTGCTGTTGTAGTTTTACTCAGGACAACTATTCACCACACAACCACTTACTCACTCACCCCAGTACAGCTGGCTTGCCGAAGTGTCCATGGTACAAAAGTGTTCTAGTTTCTTTATTATGTAGAAGGAGCATTTTTAAAATTCTGAAGGTAGTGTGGTGAGGCTTCGAGATTCTCTCTTCAGGTGGAGTGTTCAATAGTAAAATTACAGTAGATTTCTTAGCTGACTGTCAAATACAAATGGATGAATCTGTTCTACAGGGCGCTTATAATACTTCTGGAACATTGCATTTGACAGTTATATTTTGCATTGACCATGCCATTCTAAGTAACTGGTTTTAATCTGATCTCAGAACAAATGAATCTGAGTATCTAATAAACTGGCAGACTTGCTTTTATCAGTGAAGCCTTCTAGACAAAACATAATATTCTGTTCTGCTAACGTATCTTCATTGCTCAGGGATTGCATAAATGGTCACATTGAGCAAATCTTGATGGCCTTTGATACCCAGTGGAGTAGCTGGGTGTTGCATCCCAAAGCTTATAATGTCCTTGGACTTCCTTTGCTCTGACAGTCTGATGTGCAGCACTGTAGTGAGGGTAAGGGGAATGTCAAAAGTTATTTCTACAGACTTTAAGATGGATATCTCAAATAGCCAAAACTCTGTCTTTAGCATATTCTTCTGCCTAAGTCTGAATTTAGTCATTCTGTATTGATCACCATTGAGCTANAGTACTTTTTCTCTCCCGCTGTTTATCTTGGAAGACTATGGTTTAAATAACTGAGTCTTTTCAGACTACTTGAAAAACATGTTTTATGTAGGTTGTACTTTCTTGAGCAGTTAAAATATGAACAACTGAAGGGTGAAATGGCAAGACAGGCCACTACATTATGGGTTGGAAAACAGAAGTGGAACTTTCTCTGACTAAAGACAGTAATGGCAGAGGGGAAGTTCACAGGATCCCCTCCCATTTTCTCATGAAAATGATGATAAAATAGTTTCTATTTGATTATTGGCAACTCTTCTGTTTTATTTCTTATGGCACATTGAGGAGAAGAAAACTGGAATCTAGAAAGTTATTACCAGCTGTCTTCAGATTCTGTGAACAGTAAGGGTTACTAAGTGATATAAACTTCTCTGACATAAATAAAAGCGATGACTCTCCTCTGTTAGCTTCCATGGGTCTTTATATGTCCAATCTAAATTGATATTGCAGGGATAGTTCTTATAAAACACACTGATGAAAGCATCCATGTACCACAGCAGGGCTTTTCCGCATGCTGCAGATGACTACCATGATTGTCTAAATTATGTATTCACTGAGAGAGAAGTGTAGCCACTTCTGCGTTCAAGGAGATACCTACTGACTTACAACAGTGCAGTATCTTAACTGCAACTTCATGTTTGTAAATGAGCACTGTTGCTTCTGAGTCTAGGCTACTACATATGAAAAGTGATCTCAAATCACTGGCATTTAAGTTTTATGCCTTCAAATGAAAATGCTAAACTGTATGCTGTCAGATTTTTTTCTTCCACAACTTTTTTTTGGTTTCTGAATAAACAGCCCCTGTCCCAAAACCTGTTTATCTCCCATCTTGTGCAACTTTATTAAAACTGGTTTACTCAAAATGGTATCTTTGTTCAACACAACTTAAACTATAGAAGATTTAGATTTCCCTTAATCAGCTCACATAGGATTTACGGAGTGACACATATTCCAATTAGTCAATATGACAATTTGATACTGTGCCAGATTTCTATGCAGATGGTGGCTGAATGTAGTAGGTCTATTCTCCCTCCACCTATCCTAAAGTTGCTTGGAGAGCCCCACCATGTAGCTTTGGCTTTTAGGGAGGACTACTCAGAACTTTCAGTAGTTAAGTGACTGTTATCCTGGCAGCCAGCATTTTACTCTGTTGACTCAATGTTAGGAGAGATATTCTGATGCTTGCGTTCAGTGCCAACTAGTAAGAGAATTGAATACATTTCTTGTTTGGATGACTACTGCTGTTTTCCAGCCAGAACACACTAAAACCTTTTTACTGTACTTTTTTGCAGTTATGGGAATCGTATAAAACATGTAGACTTGTAAGTTGTTTTTAAGCTTTGATTAAATATGTAATAAAAATGTGTAGCTATATATGATTTAAATCCTTTAACTCCACTCTGTTTAGATTTTGTGAAGCATTTCAGTGTATCAGGAGAATTAGATTGTCCCTGATTTATCACCGTTGAAATTGACTGTCTAGTTGCAAAATCAACTTGTCATCTATTACTCCTTCAGCTTTGGATTTTAAGTTGTGTGACTTGGAGAAGCTGATTTTCAAAAGACAATTATATTGAGTACTATTGAGTACTCTTGGTTACTAACCCAGGCTCCATTGGACATTGCAGATCTGGCGGGAAACAATATTGCCAGGCAATAATGGACTGCTAGAAACATGTGGTTATTAACATTGAATCCCGATACTAAGAAGTTGCACCAAAAACTCTGTGAATACCAAGTATTGTTTTAATATTCTCAACTGTTGTTTAGCTTAATAAACAAAACTACCATTCTTTAAAAAATACATACTCTAACACTTCTAATTTATTTATTTTTTTTTTCCCTCTAGTTGTTGGTCGTAACTCCAGGGATTATGCAATTACTTGTATGGAGCTAATCCTTTGGAAGGTCAAGGAGGACAATAAAAGGAAAAAATAGTGATTATTATGGCTTTGGAGGAACAAGATGGGGGTTGGAAAATCAACCTCTGTAAAGCTTTTTTTTTTTTCTGATGCAAATTATTGTTCTGATGCAAAAAAGAGAAACAGTGCAAAATGTAATAGGAAAACTCAACTGTATTTACTTTTGAAGCTTAGGATGTACAGGAAGGAGAAAACAAATGCACAAAATACATACAAATAGGATGCACTGAGTAAATTCTTGTGTTAAACAGCAAACCCGTGTGTGTTTTCATTTCTGTGAAAGGAGTATTATTTCTGTAATCATTCTTACTACTCTGTGTAGCTGAAAACTACAAGTGAAGGTAGTGATTGTTTAAAGGTCTAGATACAAATTTTGCTTTCACCTTCTTCAGGCTCTGAAGTTAATCTTGCAGCAGAAACCTCAGTTTTAAGTTTGTTTTCTTTTCCCCTTTCCTTTCCTCCTCACTGTCTCTGAAAGCAAATGAGGCAGCAAACAAACTTAGGCATGTTTAATGTACTAATTGACATAAAAAGGCAGATTGGTAGAAATGTGACCTCTTCTAGAGCAGAATCAGCTGATTTCTTTTAAATAAGTTGAGCCTTTAGGAAGCTATTCAAGTGTAAAAGCAATATGCTTTGACTTAGAAGGTTCCCAAAAAGTAAAGCATTTCAAGACGTAAATATGTTCACTGCTTCAGCTAAAACTGGCCTATGCTCCCAGGTATGATGACCTGGCTCCTGTTTAATATTGATGGTAGCAGAAACTAAATCCTGAGGGAAAAAATTTTAAGTCTGTTGCCACTTACTTTGTTTGAAGGAAGCAGAAGGAAATAAAGATGTTAGAAAGGGATATACAACACTAGATCTGGGCTGAAATCATGCATAAGCTGATTCATTAAAGAAATCTGAGATTGATAAGGCAAAAAAGATCTTGACTGAGGACTCCATATGAGAAGATCAGCATTGTAAATAAGATCTCACAGTTCTAACAGTCATGCCCTGAACAATGAGTACACTGCCTGACTAAATAGAGATACTTAGGTTAAAACTCAGTATAGCTGCTTCTTATGCATTAAAGACCTTGGGGGTTGCATCCTGTTCTGAGAGATGGTGATCTGCAGTACATTATTGTATTTAATTGCTCATGCTTTTTAGCTGTGCCTCTGCTTTTTTT
>VXBJ01005725.1:52660-64537 GCA_013400055.1 Nycticryphes semicollaris
GGGGGGTGTTGGTGGTAATTTGTGAAATCAGAATAAAGTATACTAAAGATAAGAAATGTTAGGATACAAGAGTGTGTTGGATTTACCCCACCATAGAGAACAGAGACATTTGAAAATTCCTAGTTTATGCTGAGATCCACACCTTATAATCATGGGATACCCAGTGCCATCTTCCTCTTTTGTGCTTCCTTGATGTTTTAAAAACTGAGATGTGAAGAAAAGAGCTAGCTGTCCTGGCAACAGCTAAGATAAATTGAACTTAAATCTGATTTTTTTTTCTCTCTTAGCTGCTGAAATCAGTATCAGCTTGTAGCAAAGAACCCTGGGAAAAAAAAATCTGCTGACATAAATATGACGGCAGCTTGTGCCAAGAAAGATTTTAGCCCTTATTTGGGCACAGAATAAATTTAATTTCAGATTCATTACAACTTTAAACAATCAATCATCAGCACACTTTCATGGAACTTACGTCTCACAATAAGCCTTGTGTAAGCAGAAGTAAAGAGGTTTCCTCCTATATATCGGGCAGAGTAAACCCCTGCATCCTGTGGTTGAACTTGAGAATAGGAGACTTCCAGCTCCCCTGGTACTTCATGCCTGGGCACAGAGTGGATGAAGGAACCTGGGGAAGGAGCACACAGTTACAGCAGACAGAAGCCATTCCTCCTCTACAGACAGAAATGAGTTTGCTTTGGTTACTGAGGAAGAACATCTGGGATGAACTAAGCAGGATAATCTACTTATTAGTTATGCATTTGCTGACAGCTCTTTAGCTATACTAGTTTTTGATAACTGGAGATTTGCAAGAAAAAGCAAACGATCTTGATGAAATTTAGTAGATGAACTTTGAGTTCAGTGTTGCTTTATAGGAATGTTATTAAGACTCTAATTGTTAAAAGTGTTCATTGTGTTTCTTGGCCTTTCCTGAAGCTGGGGGTGACCATCCTTAAGGAGTCTAGTGTGGCTGGAAGCTAATGCCAGCCACGCCCTATTTAATCTGACTAGCATAAAGGTTTACTTAGCAGAGCAAAGCAGGAAGAACACAGCACAGCTTTATCTTTTCATCCCAGACTTAACATGTTTCTGTGTCTTCTGTTTTTTTCACCAAGGGAGCTTATTGGTGTTAGTCTAGGTTTGCTGTAGTTCATATATGGTTGCTAGGTAAGGCAATAGCATTTGGTCTTCTCCCATCCCTTTGGATCACCATGCAACACCATTTGAACATTGGTTGTTGTCAAATAGAGCCTGCACCCAGTGAAATTCAGGACCCCCGAATCTTTCCACCCCAGTCTGTCAAAGCAAGGCTGCTGCCAGCCAGCTGTCACCAAAACACATGTTGAGGATGTTACGTGCACATCCTCACCACACGCTGTACTGACAAAGGCAGCCACCAACAGACCCACACAGCAGAACTATGCTTTTACAAGTATTGCATGCACACAGAGGGCCCACATAATACAGGAAAAACCCAGACAGCCTGATTCTATTCTCACTTGCCAGCTAGCCAGGCTTGTTAGCAGATGTCATACACTCATACACCCAAAAATGGGACTTAGCTGGCCTAGACCTACAATCTCTCTAATAGCTGGCTCTCAGACATCTCACACTACTTGCTAGTTAGCCTGGCTTAAGGTTTGCTCGTGTTACACATGCACACACACACGGATGTGCAAAAGGCTCCCTGCCATAACCGGCCTCAGACAATCCCTATGATTGCTCGCCCCAGACAACGCCTTTGACCCTTGCCATGTGTTTCCAGTTACTAGGAGTCAAAACCTGTTGTGCCTTCTAGTCTAGCCTGAAGGTCATTAGCACATATGTGCCAGGTAGAGAGCACACTCGTGTTGCAGAATAATTAATAACAGAATTTAATAAGATCAGATCAACTGTAGAGCAGAGCTTGGCTGGACGAGTGGCACTTTTTCCCTGCTTCCCACCCCATTTTCCCATGTGTGCTCTTTTCTGATTTACTTTGAACCATCCCTTTCTTGTGTTTGGTTCTTTCTCTGAATATCTCACTATTCCACAAGTGCTCACTGTCCCCCTGAATCACACCATAATAAGTTTGCTCTTTCACCCTACACCCGTGATAATCCAGCTCCCCACTTCTTATACCGATAAGGCTCTGACTGAAATGCTCAGGGCTTTTTGTTGGCCCTCACAAGTTGGAGAGCTCTGCCCTTTTATGTTTTCTGTGTCATCTGCTATGCCTTAGGGCTTGTGTGACTGTTTATTTATTACTTCTTTTGTTTCTTGTCTCAATCTTTCATGCTTTAATCAGATGATGCTCCCACAAATCAAATGTTGATAATGAAACAACTTTTTTTCACAGTGCTGAAATAATTTAAAAGGTAAACAGTGTCAGGCAGGAACTTTACTGTCTGTAATCATGCATACTATCATACTATCGCTTTGACTATAATCAAATTGCAGGGAGCCTAGAAACGTAAAACTTTGCTGAGGATCATCATCAAAACAGCAAAAAAAGAACTTGAGTCAGTTTAGTCCATGACAACACATAATAGTTCTTCAAAAAAGAGAAAGAATGAAAGGGAATAGTTCTGAAACAGGGAGGGAGAAAGTTGCTTATCTTTTGAGTTACAAGCTGCAAAACACACTGGCAGAAAAGTATTAAGAAAGCTAACAGTTTGTTAGCAAGGTTCAGGTTTTGTGGTTTGTTTTCCAAGATGGCACATGTTATTCCAATATCTTAAAGCAATCTTATTTAGCAGAACAGTTTCATTCTCTAGACAGCCCTTTGAGGATCTGTAAGGGGAAGGTGGTATTTTAAATGACTGAAGTGAAAAACTGCAAGAGTTAAATGTAACAGAACATGTATTATGTCTTCTTTGCCAGCTGCTGTATCAGGAATCCTGAGGGATGATATTTCAGCTGTAGTTTCAGGTGGAGAACTTGACCTATGGTCCAGAGGCATGGTGAATTTGAGGCTTTTTGCCAAATTTCCAGTTAGAATCCCAGCTAAGGCAGCACCATGATGTAAGCATTCCCACTCTAACATACCAGCTGGTTCTTGTATGAGAAAATGCTGACAGGAGAAAATAAAATTTCCCTGAGGACCCTGAAAGGACAAATGATGGCAAACTTTTTCCACTTTGTACTGCCATAGCTGGATAATTCCAGCCTGTATAGAAGTGCTCCAAGTGTTCAGTAGTGGAGGCTGACCCACTGCATGCTTTCTTTTGCAGTGTGCTGATGCTTCCTTATCTCATCCTCCTCTATTTACTCCCTCTGTCCTGGTAGCTCACTCTAAGCGAGGCTATTAGCAGACAAAGATGGACCAATACATTATGTGTGTTTTCGACAACCATAATTTGTTGGGCTCTATCATTCTGATTTCTATGAATGTATGAAAGTATGAAGTATGAACTCACAACTATGAGTTGTAGTGACCAATATTTTACTGCATTTCTACAGGAGGTAGGTAGTGAACTGCTCATATTTCCAAGTGTCAAGCAGTAGCAACACACAGGTGAACAGTGAATAACATGGGATTTAGGTGCCATGTTAGACAGAAAAGTTGGTGCCATAAATTTTAGAACCTGACTAATTTTTGTAGTTGAATGAAATACGGTTTAGATTCTTGACACTTTTGCCTCTCTAAAAGCAGTTTACTAGTGCTTAGTTTCTTAGCTTGAACAGCATCACATAAACTAAATGAGCTCTAACAACCATTTGAAGAAGAAAATGTATGCACTTGAAAAGCAGTAGAAATGCAAAGAAAGGTGCAGTAACTAGACCTTCACAGTGGCACAGCAAAAAAAAAAAAAAAAAAAAACCAACAAAAAACCCCAACCAAAAGGTGTTAAAATCAGCCAGGGAAATATATGAGGGGATGTAGAAAGAAATCAAAAAGTAAAATGAGAAACAAAGCAAAGGTATAAACAGAGAAATTGGCATTCTGGTGGAAGAGAAACAGGTCAGCTCAATGTATTGGATATGGCAAATGGCTCCTTTTGGGAACATTAAATGCATGAGAAATTATGTCTGTTCCACTTGCAGGTGTATGGGCATCATCAGTAATGATTTTAAAATAGTTACATGGCACTTGGCTAAGCCAATAATAATAAGAAGAGAAAAGACAAGTGAGAAAGGTTAATTACCATTTTTGTAGATCACTGCATCTTCCTCTTTTGCTGCCATTCTGATGAAAGATATATTCACATGCTCTCCCTTATTTGCTGTAACAGTTAATGCAACTGGGTGGAATGAGGCTGAAAACAGAACAGGACAGAAATATGGGATAAATAGCAGCAGCTATTGTCTCTATCTGGTCTCTGGGCCAAAAACTGAGAATGGTTTATAGCACAACCCGAACTCAGCTTTTGACACATTTCTTTAGGGCACACTGACATTATCACTTGCAAGCTCAGCTAAGTGTTTTGGCAAAGACGGGGTCTCACCTATACCCTGAAACAACGAACTGCTACTAGAGCCTAGGTCATGAAGCAAGCAATCAAACAAACAAGAAAAGGATTATGGCTGAGTAACTGGAAACACCCCCTAGCTGGGGGCTCCAACTCTCTGTGAAACACTTTCCTAAGTTTCTTCATCCATTGAGACATTTTTATAGCAGATTAGGTAAAGTTCTGGACAAAGCATCGTAGGGAACAAGCTGTCATTTGCAAACAAATAGCCTGAGTGACTCAGTTATCTTCTGTTTAAACTTTATGATGCAGAACAGTCAAGATAGTTCAGGCAACCACCACCATGCAGGGTCTGGGGGAGATGCAGTTAGGTGCATTAGGTCTGTGCTTGTGTTAGTTCACCATGCTCCCCGTAAATACCAAAAGTGTTGGCCTGCAGTAAGAGCAAATGAAAAAATCAGATTCACAGCTGTTTTTCCCGTTCCTTATCAATAGTGAAAAAAAAAACAAAAAATCAAAAGGTAATTGGGGAAGGGACAGAAAAATCTTAAAAAACAGTGCTTTTTGAAACCAGTAAAATGATAATTTAAATTTCAACATTACTTTGAAACAACCTAGAAGTTAAAGGCACTTTCTCTCACTTCCAAAATTTCAGGGGAAAGCTATGAGTTTTTTGAGGACAAATTCAGACCATTTTCAGCTGAGTTTTTATGCCGTACTATCACTGGTGTGTTGTATGGCAAAAAAAAAAAGACAGAAACTCTTCTAAAATTAGGTGTAGGAAACTTTCAAACTATTCAGCTCTTTATCTGAGTGAGAATGTAGTGCCTTTTTACTTTCCCTTTTAGAACACCCAGGAGAGCGAGGCATTGATTTTCACCAGCTCCTTTTCTCTTTCTGTTTTTTGAGGCTGTTTAGCCTTAGAGTTCCTTCTGTGCAAGTTCCCCTTGAGTAACTCTTTCATGTGTCATTTTTCTTTTGTTCAGAGGCTGGGATCCTGGTTCTGCTGCCACCTTCCTCCCCAGCAAGATGAGTGGGTACCTTGCAACAGAAAGACCCAACTGACCCTCAGTTGGAAAGGAATCCTTGAAGAGCAAGTTATTTAATAAGAAATATTTTGTTTAAAGAACACATACACAAATTACTATGAACTGTTAGAAAACTTACTCATAAAAAATTGCCATTTATAGTCATGACTTTATTTTTCCAGTTAATTTTTAGAAAACTGTCAATAAAGCATACTAATGTTTGCAGAAAGCAAATTTGGAGTTTGTGGCTGAAAGTTGGTGGCAAAGAAATACGGAGAGAGATGTTAAGAAAGCAGAGAAAAAATGATGAACTAAGTTTCTGTTATATTGGGCCCCTTACCACAAAAAAGACATTTAGATGCTGGACCAGGTCCACAGAAGGGTAACAAAGCTGGTGGAGGGTCTGGAAAGTAAGCCTTATGAGGAGAGTCTGAGGGAGCTGGGGTTGTTCAATCTGGAGGAGGCTGAGGGGAGACCTTCTCGCTCTCTACAACTACCTTCTCCCAGGTCACAGGTAATAGGACAAGAGGAAATGGTCTCAAGTTGCACCAGGAGAAGTTCAGATTGGATATCAGGAAAATTTTTTACAGAGAAAGGGTTATTAAGCATTGGAATGGGCTATCCAGCAGGTAACTGAGGCATCATCCTTCAAGGTGTTCAAAAGGTGGGTTAACATAGTGCTCAGTGATATGATTTAGTGATGAATTGTTTTTTATCAGAGTTAGGCTGATGGTTGGCCTAGATGATCTTAAAGGTCCCTTCCAACCTACACAATTCTATGATTCTATGATTCCATATTATATATGTTGTAGAGCTGTAAAAAATGAGCAAGGTAGGTGCTACGTCAAAGTTTCCTTAAGACTAAAACTTTGTTAGTACCTCCATAATATGATTTTGTAAAACCTAAGGGGAAAGAAAAGGGTAATATTCTTGCAATATTTGAGGAAATAACCTTTTAATACTTCAGTTTCAGAATGGCATCTAAAATAAAAATAAAAATGTTTGTGTTGTTATATGATGTAAAATTAAAGAAAGAAAATTTGAGTAAAATGAAGAAATTTATATCAATACAAGCCAATATCTCTCCCAAAATTTTATTTCGTTGAGAATGTTCATATTTTAACATCTTATTGCTTATTGGAAATAAGACAGCTTTTGAAAACTGGCAGATTTTTGCCAGTTGAATGGAATTTTCACCCCCTGTACAGTTCTAGTGTTTAGGCTCTGAGCCTCTGCCACATGTTTTCATTCACGTATAAGTGCTATTCAATTGATTTCAGGGGGAATTTTCCTGCATTATATGCACATGTATGGGAAACTACTGAGCATTTGCCATGGTACCTAGGAGCTGGTATCTGAACTTATGTCTTAGAGAAACAGAGGTTTCTAATATAAAGTAATGAAATAAGATCTCATTAGAAACAAGCAAACAAAAACGGAAAGCAATCCCAATTTACTGTCAGCTCCTGAGTTAGAAATTATTTATGAATAACAAATACATGGTGAAAACCATGATCTATTTAGGAGAAGAAAATTCAATAGCTTTCCCAAAAACGAATTGCTAGTTACAAATGATCCTAAGTGTAAATCACTTGCAGTGGTTTTTGAACCAAATTTAGTGAGGCCTTATTAATCTTTTTAACAAGTTATTAAACTTCTGTACTCCCATTTTCTTTTCTTTGTGTATTGTTTAGCTTAACCACAAGATTTTTTCTTCAGGGTATAGTTGCCATAGAAAAGGACCCACACTCTCTGGTGGGCCCAGTTCCAATGTATTTTTAGACTGTGACTTGTATTTCATGATTTCACTTCTCAAGTCTGCCAATTCCTTATAGAGACATAGTGAACCGAGTTGCGTGGCAAGTGCCATAACAGTCTGTTTCTAGCATTTCCATTGTTGTCCCTTGGCCCACTCTAGAGAGTTTCTGTAGGGGAAACTCAATCATATACATGAAAACACATGTTTATTGTATACAGAAATTGCATAAATTATATTTGACTAGACGCAGAAACAGGCTATATAGTATTCTGTTCTAGATATATGTGCTGCATACAGTGTATTACTCCACATACACATAGAGAGCAGAACCTGTTCCCTCTCACTGCATATATGAATATTACATGTGTAACCATAATGTTAAAACATAAAGAATTCTGAAGAACGGACTCATTACTTTCAGAATGACATGTGTAGAGTAGAACAGAAAAATGAACCTATTATCCTTCCATATTACAGAGCAAAGACCTTCACTCTCGCTGCATATCTGATAATAGGTACATGACCTGGCAGATGACATGGGGGGCTAAAGTGAGTGGGGCTACACAAATGATTAATGCTTAGTGAGTGTTTCAGCAGCCTCTTGCCTGAAGGTTGTAAAAACAGTGGCTCGATTTTCAGAAGGGCTGCTCCTTCCCGTGCCTTTTGTGTCCTCAATGGGAAACTGCACATTCCAACTCTTGCTCAATTTTTTGGTGTTGAAAAATACACTCTGACTTTAAAAATTATTCAGACAATAATAATAAAGGGGGAAAAGGCCTGTTTTCCAGCTACAGATGCTTTGCCAAACCTCACAGTCCTTCACTGACCTCTTCTTCCTCTTGCTGTGCACTTTAATAGCTTTGAGAATTTCTGTTGCGCCTCTTTCTCACCCATCTAGCCTGATTAGATTACACGCCTTCACTGATGAGTTGTTAGCTCAAATTTCGTCAGTGAAAGCTTTTGCAGGGAAAATTTGAGAAAAAAACACATTTCAAAGCTAGAAATGATTCAAAGAAACATACCTACTGCTAGCATGAATGTTGTGTTATTTCTGGTTAGAACAGCCACTGTCATGTAGGAACCTCTCAAAAGTTTTGTCACTTTATATTGTCTGCTTTTAGGTCAGCAGATATGAAGTCCATAAAAACCTAATTGATTCAGAATACACTCTTTCACCCATAGAGGTTGCTCTACACAGCAGCCAGAGATGTGTTCTGGCATTCTGACGCAGGCAATGTCACATTGACTTTCAATGGACCATTATCTTATCTTCTCCTCATTGCAGTCTCCTTTGAAACAAGGGAGTTGTCAGCCTGCATCTGCAGAGCTTTCTTGGTGACCAGTCCAACCCTTCAAAGACCAGATTAGGTCAGAGAAAACATAAGCCAAAGAAAAATGCCACTGTCCTGCCCACCTTGCTTCCAATGTTCCAATACTAAAATAAATAAATAGATGCTAGCTTAGCTCAGACACATGACAACCTAATTTTTCTAAATTTGCTATATAATTTCAGGAGATACCATCAATAATTACTCTTACTAAAACCTTATTAATAAAGATTAAATGTGTCGAGCCTTCTCACAGACCAACTGCCATGGCAAAAAACCTAAAAATTGGCTAAAGTTTGAAAACTTTATTCGTTGTAGAGAATTCCTTGCACTTTTCTGTAGTTTATGGTGATCTCTGCTTTGGAACTTGTCCCAGTAGCCTAATGAGGTCCAGAGACAAGTGAAATTTTGCACATAAGAAGATGTCATTTAATAGCGAGATTGCTGGACCTTGGAAATCCCACCTTCTTATCCCACCAGCACCCTGCCATATTTGCTTTTTCTACTGTGCATGTAAAAAAATATGTGAGTATGTGACGTGAAAATACCAATGCAGGAGTTACTGGATGTATTATATCATGGGGTCAGTGAAGCTAGTATGTACCTTATTTGCCACCTGATCTTGTGTTCCTGGCAGTAGCCAGATACAAGCAGAATACCTACAGATGTCTGACTAACTTCCACGAGGAAAGGACTAGCAGCTAGAATTGCCCAGTTGTCTCTGCATTTAGAAAAATACCCAAGGGCTTGAGACAAGTCTGCTTTGGTTGACTCTGGAGTGCCTTGCTTCCCCTGGAGCCATGTTTGTGCCCACTTGTGTCAACCTGAGATAATCGCCTGTGGGCATGCAAAATTCAGATCTGACCACTATACAGTACCTCCCAGTGGCATCTTCATGGTATGTATCCTTGTCACCTCATCCTTGAGTTTCCCTTCACAGTAATATGCTCCAATAGTTTCACTGGCCTGCTCCCTCTTCCACACCACTGTTTTGGCCGTCACTCTCTTTAAGTCTTCATTAACTTCCAGTGGTTCCCGGTGCTGATTTGTCACATCCTCCTGGTCTCGGTCTATTGTGATAGACTCTCGGCTACGCCATTTGGAAGTGATACAGATAAGTGATGTCTCGGAGTTGCCCACCAGAGGGAATGAATTGATCAGTATGAGGTCCAGTGCTGCTTCCACTTTACCTAAAGAAAAAAGGCAGCAAGTAAAAAAAATTTACTGCAGAGTTTGAGTATGTGTCCAATCAAATCACTATAGAAGCTGTTTCACCCAGTACTCAGGCCTTGGCTGGCTGGTGGCCTGTACACCTCTGTGCAAAATAGGAAAGCTGTAAATTAACTAATCTGCTACCCAGACTTTAGGATTTGCTTTTTGTGTCATGAACAGATGGGATTTGTTCTTCTCAGAAGAGGAAATAAGCCTCATGAACTTGTGGAAATTCTTTCAAAAGCTGTTGCAGAAGCCCAGGGAAAACCACAGGCTGCAGAAGCAGAGATATCCATGGACAGTAAGACATGTACGTAAGTGTCTAAAGTATGGTGCTTTGCTAGTAAAAGGGTCGGTAGATTACAAGGTTGTCAATTTAATAGTGAGTTTTTTATGTCCTTTACATGAATTTAATATATATAAATTGATGTAAAGCAGATATATCATTCAGTTATCAGAAATAATAGTACTTTGAACATTTGGAGTATTTTTTCAGCTGTTTCATGAATTTGGATTAATGATTTCATAATGATTTCATGTTAATCATTCCAAGCCCTAACAGACAGCATCAAGAACCATGGTACAAAGAAACTTTCTCAAAAACAAAGAGCAAGCTGTTGCCACTAGTAAAGCCATTTTTTATGAGGTTTAATTGCAACCAATTGAATTAGCTCCCTTTGATCAATAGAACAGCTAGAAATACATGGAGATTGAAGTTCTTTGAAAATGATAGATGGAGGCCTAGCTGAAACAGTCTCTGGCAGAGTGCTACAGATTTAGTTGTTCAAATGTGCACAGCGGGAGTGAAATAGAGCTCTCCCATAATCCAAAATTTGCAAATAACAGGCGTTTCCCTTCACTTTTGAAATTCAGGGTAAGGAGAAGGGAAACAGTAACGTTTTTCCATCTGAAACAGGAAGAATAATTGGTTTCTTTTATTCATCACATCTATTTTCCTGCTTTGGATACAAGTATATTTTGTATTTGCACAGACAGACCCAGTATTTAGTGCTACTCAGCTTCCAAATGTTTTTCTGATTGGAAGGAAGGGTTATAGTCTTAGATAAGGGAGGTCAAAAGGTCTTCACGCTGACTTCAGCCTTTGCGTGTGTCTCTGCAGTGCTCAGGGCCAAGGGAGGAGGTCCTCCTCTGCTCTCAGTGCCAGCAACCACTCTGGGGACTGAAGTATCTTGACAGCCCACTGATACTCACCACACCCAGCCAGTCTACCACCATTACCACCCTTTAATGTGCCAGCACAGATAACTTGTACTTACATAATGGAGAAATGAAACCTCTTGGAAAGGATGCAGCGGCCATTAAAGTAAATATTACATAAAGGTGCAGGTCAGCAAAGTCAATGTATCCTGCTGCACGTTACAAAAATAAATCCTTTGAACAAAGTTAAAGGAGTATGTGATAGAAATGAGGCCAGACTTTTCATTCATTTCATAGGGCACTAAATGCAACATTTGTGCTCTTACTAAGGGTCTGAGGCATCAGCTGAAGGCAGATGTAAATCAAGTCACCAACATTAAAAGCAGGGGGCTTCGGTTTATATCTGCAAGGATCGCATGCCAGGCAGAACTATCTTTAAAATCTGAAATTGCGAGGTCCTGATTTCTGCAAACTTTTGTGAAAGTCAGAACCAATCTGAATCAGAGTCCGTGACTTGACATGATTATCTGTGTTGAGGTCTGGCACGGTGCTGCAGATCAGAACTGAAATATTGTGACATTTTTGCCTAGCATGCTCAGGGACAGAGCTGCAACTGTATTTCCAATACAAGTTGCTGCAATCCTTCAGAGGATGGCTGCTCGTCCAGAGCTCCGGTACCATTTCCTCTAATATTTCTGTGTTCTTCTGACTTCCNAATACCACCTCCTTCCACTTCCCTCACCCCTGTTCCCTGCCACTGCATCTCAAGCTTTTAATAGGCTGAGAAAAACTAGTAAAAGTCTGAGTGTTGAGAACTAGTTTTCATGTTGCCTTTGATCCCTATACAAGACATAACAAATTAATATAATATAAAAAATAATAATGATAATAAGGATGATGTGGTAGCTAAGGTTTCACAGCTGAAATATATTACAAACAAAAATTAAAATATATCCAATTGCACTAAGGAAAACTATATTGTAGGTGTATTTCAAAAAAAAAAAAAA
>VXBJ01005725.1:70315-95178 GCA_013400055.1 Nycticryphes semicollaris
AATACTGTTGAACCACAGTTCATAAACAGTCAGGTTTGCCAATAAAACCTTTCTTGTTGTTCATGGAAAGAATCTTACTGCTTGTATCTTACTTGATGCTACTGTGAGTAGCTGTGGGACAGCTCACAACCCAAAGAATACTGAGACCTCTTGCACTTAGAAATAGGGCATTAATTGTGGAGGGAAGGTATTGTGAAACTAACAAGAGACAAAAAAATTAATGGCAGAACATCACTACTTTGCTACTCAGTAGTAGTGGGAAGAGCAGAGCAAAGTGAAAAATAAAATAACCTGTCAAAGCTACTAGGGCTAATGGTTTCTTACTGGCACTTGGGAACATCTAGAGTACCTGAAAGAAACGAAACTGCCACCTTGCAGAGTAGCTTTCTCTACATTTTGGTTACTTCACAAACCACCAAGCAACCTTTTTAAGATGATAAAGCTAGAAAAGAAGCACTGTTACAGCTTGGTTGGGGGTTTCCCAGTGAGGGTAACTAAATGTCTGTGTGTACATAACCAAAACGTAGAACACATTCCAGCCTGTACAGGTGTGTACCCTCACTTTACCACTTAACTGATTTTTCTGACTGGAGTAGCAGGAGATGTTTCTTTTGCTAAGCACACTTTGTGACCAATGAGGCTCAGGTCCCTGACCAGCAGCAGGTCTGGGATGAACAGAGAATAACACAATGAAATCAGAATGATCAGAAATGTAGATGAAACTGCATTGTTTAACATTATCAGTGCATGTGCTTAGTTTGGGTATTATTCGGAGAACAGTTATTAAATCTGGGCCCTAGAAAACAATGAGCATCCTAAATTCATTACTAAAGAGTCTCCAGTTCAGACACAGGCTGGTTCTTTGCTACGTGTCTCCACTAAAACCACAGTGGAACAGTATCCTAAATATGATCTTCCCACTAGCACAGGGTAGACACTGTCTTTGGAGGGCAGCTCTCCGTTGCCATTTCTCCGAGATTTTCATCCCGGACAGATCTTGATTCACAGTGGAAGCCAACCATGGAACTATACGCCTGTCTCATAAGTGAATCCATTTGTGCTTCATTCCTTCTGTACCTACCCAATACCCTCCACACCACAATGACTTTCCAAGGTCTTCCCTCGAAAGCTGAACAGAGGTTTTGTGTGTTTAAGAGACAGGTCAGGGCCAAACAGGCTCAAGTCTATGTGACCAGCACAGAGTAAATTTCCATCCAGGTAGTTCTCATTATGGGCAAATAAAGGATCAAATCCACATCTTCCCTGCCCTAAAGCCAGCTGCACAGCTACAATCAGTCTGTCTGACTTCTATATTACCTCCACCTAAAGCCTTCCAGATGAAATTCTTGTTGGTATCAGACTATCTCTGCAAAATGTTACAGCTTGTTTTGCTTTTTCCCTGAAATGAAATTTCAGAAAAATAAGAAATCCATCCAACCAGTTTACTTGTGACTAAATATCCAAACAATCTATTATACATACATGTGTATAAATATATATGAAATCTGCATCTAAAACAATAGCATATGTTAACACTTTTGAATGTGGTGTGATTTCACTTCACCCTTTCGGATTTTATTCCTTCGGGTCTGTCGCAATGCCTTTCACTCCTGACTATTCCCAGCTGCTGAAATGGCCTTTGGGAACGCAGGCTTCCTGAGAGATACGTTGCCTCTCATGAGATCTGAACCAGGCACACACCAATAGAAAATTATAAAACTAAAAAAGAAAAGAAATGGAGAGTATCAGCTAGCTTTCGTAATTCCACTGAGGGTAGGTGCACAGAGCTGCCCACACAGGCTGAAACTGTTGTTTTTGTCTTCCAGCTGCAGAGTCAGGGAGTGAAGAATTAGGTCACAGCTGGAACATTTTTCCTTTGCAAACATATAACTGACAAAATAACTAAACCAGAACATCCCTCTTTCACCAATAGAACAGATCAATCAATTTTGTAATCAAGACCATCCTAACAGAACTGCGCAGCAATACCAACATTCAGCAGGTCGGAGATTCAACTAATGACTCCTGTGCCAGGCCCATCGTTTGTGGATTACACGAAGGCTACATCTCAAGAGGAATCTAAATTTCATGCAAATTCCAGGCTCATGAAAAAAGCACCAGGGGGCTGTTACCCCTGGGTAAATAACCTAAGCATGAAAAGCAGATGCAACTGCTAGGTCTCACAAAGCAGATACCCTTCAGGAACAAGGATGAAAACTTCATTAATAGTTCGATAATTTAGGTGTCCAAAATTCTGTGTGTCAGTGTAATGTCTAGTTAGCATAGTTTTAAAATACCTGAAATTAAACGCTCAAACATGGTTTGTGTCCACCACTTCGGCTGTGGGAGGCTGAAACCCCATCTCTGCATCCACAGAACAGGCTGACTGAAGTTCAGGTGCCATTTTGGCCTGAAAACAGCATATCTGAAGATACTTACAGGCTTGATCCCTTTAATTATGTAAAGTATTACATTCATGTTCACTGTCACAGGCCTTTATTAACTAGAGGTTAATACAGGTTTTCTTTAGTCTAAGCTTCACAAGAGAAAAACAAGTCTTGAAACAGAATAATTAGAGTTTTCCAGTCCAAATAAAAATTATGATTTCTTGAAATTTTGAAGACCCTACAGCACATTATAAGTGCGCTTGTGTGTCTGGTAATGTATGCTAAAAGCTGCTTAACTTTCTAAATAAGTAAATGAGTGACATAATAAAGATAATACATACAATTTATGGGTTTTTTTCATAACACCTCCTGATCCCAAAGAAAACACAGCTATCAGCAGGGATTACAGAGAACTACAACTGAATACCACTACACTGTTAGTTCTACTGTTACCCTTGCTTAAAAGTCTAATATAACCTTTTAAGTGTTTCACCATATATGGGTCCAACAACTAAATCACACACACAAATTAAAAAAAAAATCCAGTATTTTTAGAAACCCACTAGATTTAAGATTATTGGTATAGCAAATCTATAGCACAGAAGATTCTGTCTGTCTTGGAGAATGGAGACATTTGATAATGTATTTTTTTCCTGCCAGAAATAGTCAAAGAAATGTGCTTGAAACTTACTGTTGCTGGTTTACACAAATCTCTTTCTGACAGTGGCCATCTTGCTACACTAAGCCTCACTCATGAACATTCCTGAGAGTTAGCCCACTGAGAGAAACTGCAAACAAAATTCCAGACCATCTGAGGGCATAGGTAAAAGGCAAAAGCCAAATCCTGTGAGCCTTCCAAGGGAGTAGGTGAGTCTGTGGCTCTTCTTTGGTCAGAGTTTATCAGATTGTACCTAGCCACAAGCTAGGTGGATCCATACTTCAGGATGGATGCCAGGATCATTCTGATTCTACAAAATGTTGATGGGAGTAGAATCAACCCAAAGAAGAACATGTGGTGATGCTCAGTTTCGTTTTAAGAATCCAAACAGGATTAAATTCAACACCTTGTCAATTTAATTGAATATTTGCTATGGCAAACAGTGGCCACATATACAGTGAAAAAGCAAGCTTTTGCATATATTTGAACATTGCTTTCCAAATCAGATCTTAAGCCCTATCTGTCTAGCTGTGAATGGACTACTGTTACTGAAAGAAAAAAAAAAAAAAAAAGAAAAAATTAAATCAAGGGTCATTTCTTGTAATGGGAGCCAAGCTTTCACCTTGGAAAAGGGTGGAGTGGATTTTATGCCTACCCAGCAACACACCCAAGGTATCCCATGCTCATCAGGGACAAGGTTAAGCCAGTTCACTGTCTGTGCTGAGCATAATGCCTCCCCTGCTCGGGGAATGTCAGTCCCGCTTTCCTGAACTCCGCCTGCAGTATCTAGAGGAAAGCGGACTCGCATTGTCTTCCACTGCTCGCCCCAGGAAACATGATATCATTCTCAAACAAAAGCGGGAAAGCTGACAGATCTATTGAGATGGGTGTAACTGCAGCACACACCTCGCTGCTCGGCCCCTGTGGAAAAGGCACTGACTGGCAGCTCTTCAGGACTTGGCTGTCTGCACTGTCTACCATTATAGCTCATCTCCCCAGCTGACTTGTTTTCTCCCATATGTGTGAGTTAATGAACATTGGTTGCTTTCTGTGTCAATAAGGACTATATTACCATGTAAAGAAATGGGAGAGATGAGCAAAAAGAGTTGGGGTAACTGGGCTTTCTTTTATTCTCTATCCATAATGCTTATAGTGCCAGGTATCTCCCTGAAGTGAAAAGATGGAAACGATCTGAGGGCTAAACAGTTTGAATCAATGTGCAGCTAAGCAATCAAGAAACTTAAGCCACAAAAGAAGACTTGGTAAACAATATCTAGCCTATTACAACAACAGTTAGATAAGAACACTCATTCAACAGATTCTAAACACAATTTTTTGGCCTGTATGAATCTCTAGCCTTTTATAGATGCCAAAAGTAGCATCTCAAACTCATCTGTTCACAATTTGACTTAGCTATTAATATGCTGTTAATCAAGAAGATCTGGAAATTGTAAAGCAAGTTACATGGCAGTGAGGACTTCTGCCTTTTGTTGCTGCTCTCTGGTTTTTGTTGCAGCACAATCTGCTGTGTTACAGCACGTTACTTTTTTATTGTGAGATGGACTGTAACAACTTCTGCATCTCCCAATGAAATGGTTAGGAGTGAGCTAAGAGTCTAAGATTATTGTGTGAGTTGTATTTCTCTGTTACAGATTTTTCTTGATTAGCTTGGTTTGGATGGTGAAAGCAATAGTCAAAAGCTGAGCAGCTAAGAATCCGATGGGAAGAGTGCAGGCTTCCTTCAGGGCTCTGCTTGTAGTAGCTTCAGCAAAGCAACTCTAACATCAATGCTCTGAATGCTACAAACTAAATTTGCATTAAAATAACTTTACTCTATACCTTTCTGCAAATGTCTCTTATGTCTAACTTCTGATTTGTTGAACTAATGACATTTGCTGATAATACTGTATCATTCTTTAGTTGTGTTTAAAGAGTTATTAATTCATCTTATGTAATGTGCATTATTCTGCTCTTTGTCCACTTTCATCCAGATTTCAGTTGTGGAATTCTGTCTAAAAACTTGTCTAATACCTATCTGATATATCTAGAAATATCGACATTTCCTACTGCTCAGCCAGTTCATATACTCAGTCACAGAGAAAGTCAATGTTTAATCTGTATTTAGAGTAGATATTCTTGGGGAAAGACATCAATCGTTTAATAGTAATGAGTTTTATGAAAAAGTTAATAACATGAGACAGAGGAGAAACCCTGTTGTGATGTGCATATGTGTCAACAAATGACTTGAACAATTAAAAAGAGGTAGCAGCAGACTCTACATGCAGCTAAATCCTTCCCAGTAACTTGGCCACCACAGTCCTGCCCTCACTCTCTGTGAGAGTGCTGCACAGAGATAAGTGGTCTCACTGAAACAAACACAAGTACTTAAACTTAAAGATAAATGCTGGAGTAAGGAGCAGAGAGTTAGTTATGAGTTTTGTCTGCATGTTGTATGAGAAACAAGAAAGGCATGACAGGTCAACTACAGATATGAAAGCAAAGGCTTACCTGTAATCATCAGGCTGAATCCACAGAGAACTAGATGTGCTAAAGGGTCCATGCTTTCCAAAATTTATCCATCCAGTTCTTACAGTCGCTCATGGAGTATCCTTTTCTTGGGGCAGATGTTTACCAGTTACTCTTCTCCTGCATGGTATGCTGTTTACAAGTCACAGGCAAGAAATCACAGCGCTGGAGCAGGCTGGAACAGTCTCATTGCTGTCTGAGTACAGGGAGTTTAAGTTCCTTTTTCCTGTTTCCTTTGTAGATTAGGATGGGAAAGGCAGGATCTTAAAGGCATTTTGTATCAGTGGGACTGCAGGGCAGTGCAAATCCTGTCCATCCAGCAATACATCAAAACAGTTATCTGGAGCTGCTGGAGAAGCAGGGGACTGCTGTTGGTCACAGTCAGCAAAACAGAAACAATGATGGCATCCTCCAGTAGGCGGGAGAGCGCGAGTAAACAGTCCTCCACCTAGGTGAAAAGTGTCATCCTCTTCTCAAAGTGCAGATCTGCTAATTTCTCAGGGTGCTGTCATCTTTTCCCTTATTTATTTTATCCACTTGTAAGGTATTGACTGTAGCGCATCTCAGCACACAATAAAAAATATATGAAGTAAACAGTAACAAAACAGCCGGCTGAGTCCAGCATAGACCAAAGCCAGCCACAATCCAGCACACCAGTCCATTAGTTCATGTGCTTTACTGGAAACAATTTTTCTCTACATTTGACAATTGGAAACAGACTGAAAACTAGTTGCAATAATAAATCACACCAGGAGTTACTATGACTTCAGTGGGATCAAAATGCCACATCACTCAGGGGGGTCTCAAAACTCAGAAGCTAAAACAAGACATGAGGAAAAAAACCACAAAAAATACCACAAAAAAAAAAAAAAAAATGGAAAACCACAGTCAGATATATAAATGGAATTGCAAATAAAGGGCAATCTTATTTACCACTTGACTAAATATAACCTATGACAATGTAGCATTTGAAAGTCCTGTCGTTCTGCCAAGATGCTAACACCCAGAATGACTTTTACAGAAGTATAGAAAGGCAAATGTTGAGCTTCGTTTTGGAAATGGAATATGAGTTGATACTACAATTTAATTTCCTTAGAAAGACCTTTTAGCCTTTCATTGGTGTAGATTTCACAGAGGAAGTCCTTTAAACCCAAGATCTATTGCCGTGTGGACGGAAGGGTGTCACCTACAGCAGATTTCAATATTAACCTTGCCTGCTGCTGCCCTAACCATTCCCCTCCATTTTGTCCATCTTTGATTTTTGAGAACGTTTCTGTCTACTCTTAGATGTGAAGAGGCAGTGATTATCCACATGGCATGAGAGCCTGGAATAGGCCCCTCCAATATCAGAATACATAGTGTATTACCAGATACTAAGTATTATCATAACTCCTCTTTAGTGGATAACTCTGTTCTGTTGTTCATTTAGCCTGCTTCTAACATGCCCTATCACCCTATCACATTAATTTTTTTTTAGTGTCTTTTGATTTGCTGAGAGGTGGGAAGTTAAACAACTTCAGTCAAAGTTGTGGTTCTCCAGATTGTTCTTATGAGCTTAGAGGGGTTTTTACACTTCTCACTTAAATCTCACTTCCCAGGATTAAACAGGTGATGGAGGAGAAATCAATCATGTCTCCATTTTTAATGCACCTAAATGCAAAGCAATGCATATGGCCTGGTGCAGTATGCATAATTGGTCAGGTCAGCTAATCACTATTTTTTGAAGACTCAACTTGTGCCTGCTGACTGTGTTATCTGCTGTGATGAGGGAGTTAGCTCCAGGATGAGGTTGGGCAGCCCAAATAGACAATGTTCCACAAATAGAAGAAGACTGCAAAGACTTGCTGAAGACAGAAGAGGGGAAACACATACTTATGCAAGTCAGAAATTGGTTGGATACTAGCCTCAGCAGGCTCATGTACTTGTTTTGTGTTTCATTATTTAATTTATTTTTTGCAGTAATAAAGCACAGCACCTAAGATTTGGCAAACACTTAAGTACTTGTTTATGTGTAGTAAGTTTTTAAAGTATAGATCTGTTTCTATTTGGAACGTGTTTGAGTGCTGCAGTTTGATTATTGCTCCCACTGATGTAAAAATTAATCATACAATAAGATTTTGCTGTGGTATTTAAAAGATTTCACTAGTCTAGCTTAATCCTATTCCTATCCAAGTGCCTACCGGCCTTACCTTCCATGTTTTCATCCTTTGTTTCATTTCATGGTATTGGAATATGAGTCTTCCTAAGAGTAGATCATACCAATTTTCTGTTCCACGAACTAAAAACTGTATGGTCTGATCATTCCTCTGATTACTGTCAACACAGAAGCGCAGTGGAATTGTCTATCCCCTCCACCAAGCAGCAATGATATCATAGCAGGATCCCCTGCATGAGCTCATCTCTTGCTATCCAGTCCTCAGCTTAAGTTGGTGGATCTACAAACAAGAGGAGCCTAAATCTCTGCCTGCATTCACTGCACACGAGAATTGGAAATAGCCACCTGGCAAAACCAGGATGGCAGTGAAAAAATCTGGGCTAAAAATGAGGATGGCAAGAATAGTAAAATGTGATACCAAGTTACTCTAGCTTTTCTTACATGTGAGAATAATAGAGGCTGTTGACTACCAGGCATGCCCATGACACGTCCTCAGGCAGGGATGTAGAATACCCTGTAGACTTCGCCCTTTGTCTTTTCTAAAGGTACCTTGAAAGACTCAGAGGCTGTCCAACCCCAAGCAATTTCTAAAATGTTCCCCTCAGGAATATCAGTTCAACTGCTGGTTAAGTGCTGATCAATACATTCACATTTAACTTAACACCCATCACAATGGTGTGCATAATTTTTAAAATTAGTTACAGCACAGAAACAAATTGTCTTTCAACATGTAAATATAACCTTAGCATTAAACATGGCTTTTCATAACTCTGTTTTCTGAAGGCTAATTTTATGATACCTCAAGTGCCCTGAACTCCTGACACCAGGCTTTCCTCTTTAGATAAGCAGCATGCTTTTCTCAAGGACAATCCATTCATACATGCTGTAGTGCATGGAAATATGTGAGGAGGAAAAATAAACAATGCCACGGTACTTCTTTAATCAGGTAGATGTGTTAGCAGAAAGCACATATCCTCTTGCAGTGTCTGGCTTTATTATGCTTTTTGGAAGCAAGCCATTACTTTGGCCTTGACATGATGTTAATATGCGTTAGTTGGAGGCAGCAGAGGAACTTCAGGAATTATTAATCACTGCAATCAGCTAATGTGAAGCAGAGGCTCATAAATGATGGAGCTTAAACTTCTTTCCTTAAACAGACCTTTTGTCCCCTACAGAACAGCCTATGCCACCGAGGCAAACCGCAGCCATTTATTTTGGATCACATGGAAGTGAGAGGTAGCATCCAGGTTGCCAGCCAGAGGACACGTACTGCTACTGGTCTACGTGGTCAGGATGAGAAGTATCCCTGTGCAATGCACTGGCAGTGTAGAAACTGGGAGGACTTAAGGGTTTATGCTGTACATAGTTAAAGATAAGTCATTCTAACATGGAAGGGACAGTGTGGGAGAGTGTGGTATTGTGACAGGTGGTTGTGAGAAACTTTCAGGTGGGGTAGGGAAAGGAGACTAATTCTGTGTTTTGTTGCAGCTCATTCTCTTGATTTGGCAGCCTGTGCTGAGGAAGTTCAGTTACTTCTTGCTTTTCCTACTGCCTGTCCTGCATAGGGATACTCAAAATGTAACTCCAGATTGCAAACACGGCTATGATCAGTTTTTTTGCTGAGTGGTTTTATTTTCTTCTCAAAAAAAAAAAAAAAAAAAAAAAAAAAAAAAAAAAAAAAAAGAAAGAAAGAAAAAAGATCTTCACTTGGATTTTCAGGGGGGCTTAGTCTGGAAAATGGCAGTGTATTGAGCAGTCTAAAGAAACAACCTCAGCCAAAGGTGCCTGTTACTTTCCTGTCTTCCTGGCGAGTGAAATGAAGTGAATTTACTACTGTAGGATTAAGCACAGGATCTTGTGAGACTCTCAGGTTTCTCTCAAGGGGAAAGTTCAGCTAATGAAAAAACACAGGATTTCTTTACGGCTTCTGTATCATTGTGAAAGACATCAGACTGTCTGACTAGTCACTTGTATTTTGCTGCAATAGGCTTTGCATAGGTTTTAGAATGACCTGTTGTCAGCAGAAGGACAAAAAATAGTATTTTCCCTAATTCTTTGCTGATAAAAGGGACTGAGAGTACTATAAAAAATGCTTGGACAAAGTAAGTGTGAAAAGTGAAGAGTCAGCACTTGTGATGGCCATTGATGGTGTCAAACGTATATGAATTCACATGAGTGAGAAGGTATTTATAAACCACTTAGTTTGTATGAAAAGGACAAAACTGTATCCTTGTTGTCATTGCTTTCTGAGACCATTGTTTTCTTACTTTAGTGCATGTCTGCTCTGTATTTAAAACAGATCTGCTAGAAGAGGTAATTTTGGACATGTGCTGAATTAACCCCAAATCAAGCTTTTGCCTCTCTGCCAAGATTGTATCAGATTCTGGGAGCGCAAACGTAAGTGATGTTAATACTCCTCCTGCCTCAAAGTCAAAAGTAGCCTGGAGATGAATGAGATTCTCCAGCCTGAAAGAGCTGTCATCCAACAAGAGGTAAGCAGAGCTCACACAGGATCTCCTCTATTCTGTTACTGCTTTTCTGTTTAATTTTTCTAGGATACATTTGGAAGGAGAAACAAGTCTGTATATTTATGTTTAATGATAACAACTGTATATCTATGTGTCTTTAAGGTACTGATGATGAATCGCCCCAACTGATGCACAGCAATAAAGTATGACTGCCTTAAAGCAGACCAGCATTAATGACACAAATTTCATAATCTGCCCAATTTGGAGAGGTAAAGACTAATTGCATGAGCCACTTAATGCATGTGAAGTTTGCAGATCCGACTATGGCTTCCAAGGATGAGGAAATGGGTCATGCTATTTAGATCTCAGGGTTAGTGTTTTCATTCATTATGGTTACAAAAATTCATTTGTAAAATCTTGTTCGTGGGACCCACTATCTTCCTCTGAATTAACCTTGCGCTGTTAGTGTGATTCGAATTGTAATTTTTATTTGATAATTGCATTATTTTACTTTATTTTACTTAAGCCAGCCTTCAAGAAGTGCAGCTTAGTGGCAAATTTGCTGTCTACCTGGCTCTGCTTCCAAATTTATGTCACAATGGGATTGGCTAAAGTCTGGATATAGGAGAGCTGCGTGCACACTGTTGGTGAGCTGCAGTGTCACAGTTCCATCTCTTGAACACTTCAGCTTTAACTTCAGCGTTCTCTATCAAAGAAAGGTTTCTGAATGGCAACATTTTTTTAAGAGGTAGAACAACATAATTTTCTCAATTCTTGAAATGTGGAAATGTGAAAGATAGGCACATCTCATCTCAACGTGAGAAGTTAAAACACAGGGGTGCATATAGATAAAGGACTTCATTAATTTTCAATTCAATAGCCCTAAAAATATGAAATACAGTGATCTTGAACACAAGTGCAAGCCATTAGACTCCCTCTTTTCATTTAATTTGGAAGAAAAAGAAGTAACAGTAAGGATACTGAAAATTTGAAGACTATTTGGCATTTTGTCCCTCATGCATAACTGGTAATTACTGCTATAATAATTACTTTGTTTTTCTTTTTAGTATTCAGAGGTGCTGAATCCCCTTCATCTCACTTGAAATAGTATTGTGAGCAAATTCATGTTCTAGGTGGAAACAGAGGTTGTGCACCTTTACTCATCCTTTATTGCACAGCAGAAATCCTGGGCCTGATACAAAGATACCGGTGCACAATGAATTAAGCTCAGTCACTTTAAATGAACATAGCTTTCAAGGAATTAGGTTTAAAAGAGGAAACAGGAGCGGATCATTTTATATTTCTGGCTCTTTTTTTTTTTTTTTTTTTTTAAATGTGGGGGGTTTCCTCCATTTCACACATTTGGCATGTTGTCCAGTTAGTCCTCCTTCCTGAGAGCAGAACCCGCAAGTGTAGACCACAAGTCAGGGCAAGGAACACTTTTTCCTCTGCTCCAGACTTCTGCCAATCCCAACGAATGATTGATCAAAGCTGGGATTTGAATTCTGTTCAAATTTCGTAACTCTACAGTTATGAAATGCTTAAAGGCTTCCTTCCTTTTTATGAAAGAAGAACAAGATGACAACTATTTTGTTTGGGAGTAGTTCTGTTCCCTTTCCCAGTGATTAACCTGCGTTTCACAGCATTGCTCCAGCTGGAGTTGTCCCCCGTGACAAGTGAGCAGTTCGGTGGTTCAGCTGGAATTCTTCATTGTGCATGTGTTCAAGTGAACTCCCATTTTATGATCTCTTTTGGAATCTGAGGGTTGTTTTTTCATGTCCACTTCACTCAGATGCCTTATCACTACGAGACTTGTTTCCAAGGAGTTCGTTCAAGGCAGATCGTTTGCAGAACAGTTATAACGTAAGCATTTTACTATCTTCCTCCTCGCAGTAAGATGTTCTTACAGCTACTGCCTCATCATAAAGTCTGCCTTATGGCTTATGTTCTTCTTTTGTATGTGCAGCAGAAAAACAGCAGTGTACTGAAAGACTTCTTTACAACCACTTCACTTCGGAAACGTATTCCTCCGATTGTGAAACAGCACATGCCAGCACTAAGAAGCATTAATTAATATCATCAGGCTAAAAAAGAAACCCTAAAACAGAAGCTCAGTGTTCTGCCTGCCTGGAATTGCTTGTGGGAGTGCTGTGAGTTGTCTCCTAAGCTCACTAATGCAGGTTAAAAACACAACCGTTTTTGAAAGAAAAATAAGGTTTTTCCATCACAATGAAAAGCAGTGAAGGTAAGATGAAGCAGGAAGATTAACTCTTGCCTGCAGCTAAAATACAGTTTGCATGGAGAGATGATGATATCCCTGAATACAAGAACAAGGGTGATGCAGTGTCATCCCAATGTGTGCTGGGAATAATGACACACTCACCCTCGCGCACAACCATAAGCACAGAATTAACATTCCCTTTGGTTGAAGATTTTGTAACAGAAAGGCTTATTTCCATGCTGTGTGCCAGCGAAGTGGGGTTTGGAGTGACTGATGCTGTCAAACCCGGTCTCCTAGTGCTTCAGTGGCACCTTCTGGGAGGCAGACTAGGCCAGGGAAGTTTTAAACAAAGACATAAGTAAATCCATGGGGCATGTTGGGATGCACCCACAGGTGCAGAGGGAGCTGGCTGGTGGCACTGTGAGGCCATTCTCGATTACCTTTTTTCCATGATGACAGGGTGAGGCTTCTGAAGACTGAAAGAAAGCAAATGCCACTCCTATCTTCAGGAAAAGCAAGAAAGGGAACAGCAAGGTGGTCTCAATCCCTGAGAAAGTGATGCAGCAATTTATGCTGAAAACCATTTCCAGACACATGAAGGATGGGAAGATAAGCATTATTAGAACGCATGGATTTAAGAAGAGGTAAGTGTGCTTGCCAGCCTTCCACAACGAGGTAATTACCTCAGGCAGCCAGGAGAGAGGTGTGGATGTTGTTTATCTCAACATTAGCAAGGCATTTGATAGAGTTTCCCATAAAATCCTCATAGATAAGCTGACAAAGTATGGTTTGGGTAAGCAGACAGTGAGGTGAAGTGAAGACTGGCTTGGGGCTCACCCTGTGATCAGTGGCCCAAAGTCCAGCTGGAGGAAAGCCAGTAGTGTCATACCCCAGGGGTGGATACTCATGCCAGTACTGTTTAACCTTTTCATTACCTGGATGTAGTACCACAACCTGGATGATGGGTCAGAGTGCACCACCACCAAGTGTGCAGGGGACAGGAAGCTGGGAGGAGAGGCTGATGCACCAGACAGATGTGCCGCTGTTCAGAGACCTCAACAGGCTGAGACAGGAATCTTACAAAGTTCCACCATGGCAAATGCACAGTGCTGCCCCTGGACAGGAACAAACCAGGCACCTGTACGCAGTAGGCACACAGTGGCTGGAAAGCAACTTTTCTGAGAAGGAATTTGGGGTCTTTCATAGCGGACACCAAGCTGACTGTGACCCAGCAGTGCATGGCAAAAAAGGCCAACAGTATGCTGGGGTGTGTTAGGAAAAGCACTGACAGCAGGCTGCAGGAGGTGATCCTTACCCCTGCTCATCCCTGGTGAGACACACGAACGGAAAAGGTTTTAAATTTCTCCACCCCAAAGAAGCTGCCACTTAATTGATGTCCTCTCAGTTCAAAGTCACAGTACAAAATGCACAAGTATTGAATGTGCAGAGGCACCTGTGTCACTGAATTTGCATCTTTATGTACACACAGGAGCTTTGGTGAAATAGTACTATGTGTTTGGTACTTAAATTTGTATTAAAAAAGACTTTAGGAGCTGGATATGGATGCAACTTACTCAGCTCACTACTGGGAATGAGTTATTAATCTCCTAGGGGGAGATCAAATGCCTGCTGTGTAGATAACCATTCAGAAAGCATACAGTACTTTTCAGTCACGGGTACTACAACCATGATCCAGAACCATATGGATGAACTGTGAAAAGAAGGAAGGATTGAGAAGATTCTCAGACAGAACCAGGTAGTCTGGAGATCCTTCAGTAGAAGAAGAATAAAAACGGCATGCTGGAGAGAGGGGTCTTGTGACAGGGACCTACTAGGGAACACAACACAGACCTGCAAACTTTACCATGCCACTTTACAGAATCACCACCAAGGAATTAAACCATCCCCTACCCTGTGTGAAAGCAAATTTGAAGTGGTCTGTTTATTCAGTCCGCAGCTTTTTTCCATTGTTCGTTAAAAGATGTTATTGCAGCACAAGTGGAATTCAGGAGGTGATCTCTCTGGGTGATGGTTTGATTGGTGAGAATACTAGACTTCCACTTTATCTCAGCAAGTAATGGTCTCTCTCTGGAATAGCTGAAACTTCGACAGGAAGGAAGAGACATTAGTGGGAATTTCCCCTAGATAACAGTCCTAGGTTTACAGAAATCCTGTCCCATTATCTCCAAATATTATACAGACATAAGTATACAGAGCAATAGCATTCACTGTGCTGAATTTGGAAACACAGTGCTCTCTGCAACAATCATCAATATTTTTGTTTTACGTAACTTTATACTCAATATGACAACCACAGGTTTGGATAAATTTAGAGACAAAAATACAGATCTTCTGTTTTAATGGACTCAGTGCATTTTTCAATTCTCTGCCTACCCCAGTTCTATAAATTGAAGCATATAGTCTACTTCTATTTTGGAAAGGTTTTCTAAGAAAGTTGAATGTCTATACATCCAGACTCCACTGTTTTTTAGTAAAAGTTGTCAACTGTGCTTTTTTCTCTTTGATCACGACTAGCTTATAACATACCAGGTGGAGGAAATTATCAACAGAAGTTTATAATTACATGTAGAACGTGAGGGAAATCTATACACGGAAATTTTTATGTATATATTTTCTGTAATTTCTGTATCATTAAGCACTTTGTTTTTTCTGTATCAATCCTGGTTTTTGTTCTATGTTGAATTTTTTCCTACATATTTTTGTTGAAGTAGAAGTTGCATATGAACGTGCAGCTTGAAACTTGAGGAAATAAAACACTGCAAAAAATATAAATAATTTTATGTGTTATTTCCTTTATTGGTGAATACTACAAAAGTAAAATGCTCTGCTCAAGGTCAGTATTAGCTATGTTTCACTACTTTTTATCACAGTTCTCCCCTTACAATTCCATTAAAAAAATATAAAATAAGGAATTTAATCCGTTTTCCACTGGGAAATTAAAATTTGCTGGCAGATCCAAAGTACATTTGGTTTTATAACAGATTTTACATTACGAAGCAATTCTGCCTTAGAAGGATGCTTGAAATCCTTAGATGTTTTCCTTACTTTTAAAAATTGCTATACAAATAGGGATAGTATGCTGTATCTTATTACCTACTTCATTTAAGCTAATGTGTAGGAGAACCTGTCAGGCAGTCCTTACTCAGGGAAAACTTCTATTCTGTTTGGTAGGGATAGGACTACAAGACAATTTAGAGATTCATTATGTAAAACTGAGTGAAGCTTCCCATTTGAGATGCAATCCAGCAAGGTGCCTCAGTAAAACATTCTGATGATTTTACACTCATAGTGTAGCATTTCCTTTTTATTTCTACAGGTTTCTAAAATTCAGATGTTTAAAGATTTTTAAATGTTGCAAAAAGTGAGATACTACTAAAAACCATGAGTTCTAAAAACCTGGAAAAATACTTTTAAGAATATCTGTCTCTGTAGTAGTGGGCAAATAAGCTCAGTGATCCAGCTTTCCATGCACATCTTTCATTGTTGGTCCACTGCAGTAGGAAGGAAGTGCCCAAGTTCAGTTCTTGGTGTTCTGTAAAGCTTCTATGAGAGCTTTGTTGTATTCTGTGACCAGCTTTCTCACGTTCTTCATTATTGGCTGGTAATCACTCTCCTGACTTTTGGTTGCTATGACTGATTAAAAGAATTAAGGAAACAAACTGCCAGTATAAATATTAGCATAATTAGAGATCACAAGGGAACCACAATACAGGAAGATTCCTTCTGTGAACACTGTCAAAGGATTGCAAATAATGGCAAAAACTCAAATTGTTTCTAAAAGATCTACAATAATTTACTAGTTGTCATCTCATGCCAAGCATGGTAAATTAAATGCATTACCTGCCTGAGACGGTTTTGTTTTCACAACAGGTCCCTCGTGCAAGACTCTATTGTTACACTGCAAACAAACCAATTTCAAGGCTTTCAGCTCTTTATAGCCAATATAATTTGGCACTTCAGAACTCTGGCTACATAAATTACAGTCCTGGAAAGCAGGGCCTTTCTTTCCACTAGCCCAAGAAGGCATAAAATACCGTGTGAGGGTCTGCACTTGGGTAGGTAACGCACTGTTGCAAGTCATAAGGCACTTTTAGTATCCCAATCAACTTTTCCCCTTGGTTTGTTTTAGAGCTTTTTTCTGTTAGAAAAAATAGGATCTAAGATTCTTGCCTTAATAAAATATTCCTGTAGAACCTTCTTCATAGAGGAGGTGGCTCCAATTACATTATGCTGTCCAAGTCTTTTTCAGATTTTTTTCTAAAAATTTGAGCATATATAAGAAATGGGATATTTGGTACATGAAAGAGATCATGCTGTACGCAGATCCTATATATATATTTTTTCCTCCTGATGGCTAGGCTACTACAGAGTTGGCTGAACAGTGTCATTTTCTGAGACACGTCCATTGTCCAACATGTCATCACACTGGATGACACAGTCTAGTTTTGCTGTTACTTTTACCAATTACATTTGTACTATAATCATCTAACAGTGATTCTATGCATCTGTTTCAGATTTTTTGTTTCCCAAATCATTTAAAGAAGTGAAATTATTGCAGTGAATTCAAATCCTGTAGAATAGAAAATAAAAGTGCAAATATGCCTCTACAATAACTATGGAGAATATTAAAAGATAAGAAGAACACGAATCCTAATTAAAAACAGTGTTTCCTCCTAATTAAAAAAAAAACTACCTTATAAAAGTCACTTGTAACAAAGAAGATTTTGCTGACATTCTGGAAGGTCTTACATCATTAGTGGAAAGCAAATCTTTAATTAGCATCACACAATGCAAGCACTACAATGCTGCTCCCCCGTCCCAGCCCAATTTGCATGTTCTTGTCAGATCTTATTCATCTATCACTTTTATCTGATTTTCTCCCTCCAACATGCAATTCCTCTTTTATTTGGTAAGAAATACTTTAAAAGCATACAGTTAGTTTTTTACTTTTTCATCATTGATATTATTTCTGTTTCAAAAGTGCAAAATGCCATGAGAAGTCACCATGCTGTAGAGATTTTCAAACAGTGCCACACTGGCTGCATAATTTCAGATAAGACTAGACATAGGTGACGATGATCTTTGAATAAACCTGATGGCAAAAGTGCCCCAACAGGAAAAACTCCAGACTGCAAGATAAATCTTAGGTGTTAGGATCTGGTAAAACTGTTTCAGACAATACATGCAATTCTTGCTATATATAATTTCCATCAACTAACCAGACACTTGCAAAGCATCACCTTTCCCCTCCTCTCATGTCTCCTGCTCCCCATTCCGTCCTGTCTTATTCTGCTGGAGGAAACAGACTTCTTCCTCAATTAATACAGTGCATGAATTTTACTGTATTTCTTAAAGAAAAGGATACATTCCTTCATCATAAAGTTATTTTGCTCATGGTGCTGCCACTTCCTCTCCAAATTTGTAAGCTGAAAACACAAAAAGAGCCAAAAATGAAAACAACAATTATTACACACTTACTGTATATGAAGAATCTCCAAAACAGGTTGTATGAATATCTGGTGTTCTGTCACCTGACAAGATCAAAATTATCTCACAAAAATCCCACGGTAATGACAAGCAATGGCAACATGATTTCTAAAACTCTCAACAATTAACCCATACATAACTTAGCAATTCATACATCTGCTTACATAAAAATACTGCATGAAACTGCAGTGGTAGATGGAAAAACTTGGATGAGAATTCAAGACTTGTCACATAGGGAAATGTGTAAGCAAGTCACAGGTAAGAAGGTGAACACTGCAGGGAGATACTAATTCTCGTTATACTTTGCATCATTTAAATGATCTCTTTTTAAAATCAGTAAGATCTAAAAATCACTAAAGATACAATATTTCCTGACACAGTCTTGGACTTTGAGCTATACAGAAGAAACTTCCTTACTTCCATAGTCAAGCTTCCTGTCTGATGCCAGAAGCTGTGATAAGAACAGAGCTGCAGCGAGAAGATTGTAGAAGTGTGGGTTAAGTGCTGGCACTTCTTCAATACTTTCAGCATCAACAGGAAACTAATGTGGACATTATATCGATGGCTGCTTCCTTACAATACAACTTTATAATATTTGTTTTTCTGATGCTACTGTTCAAAGTTCTGCATTTCAAGATATGCAGATGTTATTTTTAAACGCAAAAACATGAAATCATTCTAAGACTAAACTTTCAGTGGAAACTAAGGTAATAGATTAGGAAAATACGACAACATTTTACTTAAAGGATTATTCTTAAGAAGATAGAAGATATGAAAATAGTTGCTATATTACTCAAATCTTACAGTGAAGAATCAGTTATCTGGTGTACTGGATCACAGTAAACATAGCAGTCATTTATTTCCAAGATAAGATACAATAGTTTTTCCCAATTATAATTTTTATTGACCCTCCTTGTGTAGATGTAGATGTTCTGTAGATGTTTTGTAGATATGCAGTGCAGCTGGTAAAGGAGCCTAGGTTTAAAATAGTCTGATATATACCAAAGGAAATATTCAGTGCATTTTTATATTTATAATAACTCCTTGAATGCTGCAACTCATACAGTTCACTGCTTACAAAACTGCCCCAACCCTCAAGTTATCTAAATATTATTTGTACTTCAAAATGCTTTATTTGTGTCTACTAATATTTTATGATATACCTTTATTCAACCTCATGACGTTTACACTCACGACATAATAAGCAAAGAAACAAATCCTTTTTGCACACATAGAACTGCCACAGTTTAATGAACTGAAGAAATGCTGTACAACTACTACTTTGTATAACCAGCATCATTATGCAAGTATCTTAACACTGGCTGGGTAATTGTTTCTGATTTACATAATCTCTAGGAATAAGAATCTGATCTTGGCATAACAATTATACTGTATCTGAAGTCTTGCACACTTTGGCGTGTAGCTGCGGGGACTTCTGTCATCACCCTAGAGCTAGCCCTCAATCATCACATGCTATGAATGTATCCATGTACCTCCTCATCTAGAGCTATGCCCTCTCATCTGCACTCCAAAGTTCTCTCCAGAAGAAAGTCAACTTAAATATGTATAAACATCACCTTCAGCTTTTAATTGAGTAAGAAAAAAGTTACAGTTCTACAGGACAAAGATCTCAACAACCTGAAACAACAACAAAAAAATCAATGAAATGCAGAGAAAATAACAAATTTCCATTTTTGAGCTTATTTGGAGGTTTTCTATTTTTCTTCTGTGCATTCAAAGCTATATGGCAGCCAAGTTCTGTTGCCAAAATGACAGCGGTTTACGGGTATTTATAATGGAAAAATCAAAGCTGCTCAAGAGTTTATAAACACCTTCTTTCCTGATTCATGTTTGAAATATAAAAGTATATATATTTAAATACCAAAGTTCCTTGGGTTTAAAGAAGTCTGAACAAATCCTAAAACTTCAGTGATCTGCAAGGAACACAAGGATTGGAAAAAGGGAAATGGAGTAGTATAGATTGTAAGAAAAAAACTTACCACCATAACTTTAAAAGCAAAAGGGATCTTATCTAATTAGTAGTGAACTTTTTTTCCTGTAGTAGTTTTTTTTCTAAGTTGGTCCTCAAAACTCCTCAAGCAAAGGAAGGGCCAAAGGGGGAGAGATCTGAGCAAGATTAATACAAACATTTAAACTAAGGATTCATGCAATTTTTAAGCTCAGAAAGACCTCTGCCTAATAACTTTGAAATCCAAGGCCTGCAAGAAATTTATTGTCATAATACTCCCTTTTGTACGAAAACAGAAAAAATATATATAACACACAATTTATAACACACAATTTAGAAAAATTGCTGAGAAGGAATAAACCAATTGTATCCATATGATGCCTCGTGCATGTCAAAATAGAAAAAACTGGAGAGAAAATATGCAGTGTAAGCTATACCTGAGAATGTGTCTCATTCTCTTGCAGCTCTCTCTTTAGTGCCTCATACTCTGTATTCAGTTGCTCCATTATTTTCTTGAAAGCCTGGCTACGTTTTGTTAATTTTGCTTTGTCATCCTGGAGTCTCTAGTTGGAAAAAAAAACCAACACAAACTGATTAATGGATGAGTTTATTTGCTGTGGTCTACTGACTAATTATTTTAATTCAGCTCTCAGGATGCTCCTTTTTCTTCCTTTCAGAACAATACCACATGCATAAAGAACTCATAAGGCTTTTCTCTAGCAATGCATTCTCTATCCTAAAGATAATATTTAATAGTTATAACCAAGCTTAAAGCTTAGACAATATTATATCAACACATGTGGGAATGTTGCTCCTAAGAATTTGTAGGAAACTTATCACACGTGAAACAGGAGGTGCTCTAGCTGGAGTTTGTCTTACAGCAAATACATGCAGGATAGATTTTTCTTTTTTGTCTGGGTTCTGTGGTTAGATTGCTAAATTCAAACCTACGGGTAGTCAGTTACAGCAGAAAAATTCAGATGAATCACTAAAATAAATAAGAAATTTTGTGGAATGAAGTTATCAAAAGGTATCCAGGTGAAAGCCTGCTATATGTACCCAGTGAATAAATCCCACATATAAGCAGAGAAGCATTTGGATTCATTTGCAGTGGCATGGAAGCCCCATTTTCAGCTATCAGTCCAGATTCCCAGTCACAGGCCTGGATTCCCCACCACTAGGTGATCCAGCCCATGTAAATTTTGTATAATCCAATTTTTCATTCCCTTCATTACCTTTTTCTTCTCTTCTCCCGATGCTTTCAGTGCTGGCAAATTATTATAGACCTCCAACTCGGTTTTTGTTTGTTCAATTTTGTCTTTAAGAGAAGCCAGCTCATCAACCATCTTGCCCTCCAGTAGTTCCATCTTCTGTAGGTCCATCTGCAGTTTTTGACTCTCTAGATCACCAGATACAGAATCTCTAATTAACAGTGCACAATACTTAAACAATAAAACAGCTCCTACATATCTTTCCGATTTTGATATTCACGGAAATGTTAATGTGGATGAAAGAAAAAACAACCTGGTGTTCACAATCATCCCGTAAGTCAGATTTCTTCATTACAATTACTGTATTATACTCTGTAAGTGAAAACTAATGAAAATGAGGTGATTTTCTATATCACAGTGTGGTATTTCTGTTGTTAAAGTTGTTCATAGTATCAGTCAATGTAAAGTCCTAAAGCAGTGGCAATACCTCACAAAAAACTGACTGCAGATAATTTAAAAAATAACTTTTTTTTTTTAGCTTTTTAGTATCATGTTGTTTTTATTTCTATTGCTTGTATATGATAAAATTTAGCTTTATAAGAGTAAATAGCTAAGTGTGCTTTAAACATCTGCTCTGTACAGGAAAACACTTCTGTATTGCCACAGAATAAAAACTGTCACACCTTATAAAATGAGCATGTGCTACAAATACACCGCAATTACTTCTGACAAGCCATTAAAAAGAAACAACAGAGATACAGGTAATTGAAGGAGTTAGAAGCATGAATGGATTCTTATATGAATAGAGATTTAAAGACTGAAACTGTTGAGACACGAGATGCTTAACAGAGGACACAATAAAGATACACCAAAAAAATAGACTTTTATGCAGTTTTGGGGATACATTATCTACCCTGAGTGTGGAAGGACTAGATGTGGCTGGATGGACTTGTTTTTGATGGTTTTCTGACCTGCAGCCTTGTCATTGTATTTTCTTTATGTTCCTGAACATTTAAACACATGGCTACGTTTGAGAGCTGTGTCTCACTCAGAAGAATAATACAGATAATGCCGGGTTTTATTACATTCTAAAATAGCAGGCAAAGCAGGCTATTGAGAGGGATGAGACTGCACAAGGAAACCTCTATCAGCATAAACTGTGTATTTTGTATCACATATCAGGTGATACTTGTTGATCACCTGGAAAAAGGGTATTACCCCCAAGCTTAACGTAGGCAGTAGCGATATTTATGGCAGAAGGGAGTGGAGGTGCATATGAGAGTTTACTTTTCCAAAAACTGTGGACGTGGTTTCCTTAGAGGAATTCTTTGGGAAAACCTCATCTGATCAAAACCCTATAGTGGCAAGATATTGGCAGTCATCTCTCCTCTTGTGTATTTATGTCATCTACTCATTTTTTGAGTGAAATATTGGCTCTAGCCAATATTTCTGTCTTATTACAGAGCGCTTTGGGGATTTCTATAGCAACCTCAAAATAAAAAAAAATAATGACAATTTTTTGTGTACAATATGTAATTATCCCAAGGAACACACTTCGGTAAGGTAAGATTGAAAGGGTGCTGTAGCTGAAAAGAGCATCTATATAAATACAAAAAAAAATCCATACTAGTAAAAAGAAGGGTTAAAAAAGAAAAGGTTTGGAACTGCATTGTATGTCTGTGGTTTGACCTTTATGCTGCCTGCCACACTACAGGACTTAAGAAAACACTTTCCCTATGTCTAGAATATTTTATAATTGCCCATACTTTCAGTCTGAGGTTCCTGGTATTGATCAATGTCAGAGCCTAAAACACGACTGAACAGACCACATTTCTACTTCTCTTGTTCCTATGGCACTGTGGTTTAAAGACAGACAAACGTTTAACGACCTTGATAAATCTGGGCCTTAACATTAAATGCAGTAAAAAAAAAAAAAATTATAAAATCAAAATAATTAAAATTGTGAAGAAATAGCAGAAAACAACTTTAGCTTTTCTTAAGGATTTATTTAGGCCTAATCACAACAGTCTCATATTTTATAAAGTTGTTCTAAAATTCATGTTTTTTAATTTTAAAATAATACATAGTTGATTAATTGGTATTTATTTTACATGCAAAGAGTAATAACAACATACATGCCAAAAAGCCAGGAAGGATTCTTAGACTGTTCTATTAATATATTGATAAAATCTATGGTGAGACAGCAATGGGCTATTCCTATCCATTCACACTTTCTCGAGAAAAGGGAAAAGACTGGAAGGGGTGAATTTTATCCTTATCCAGCAACAGCCTCAATGAAAAAAACTCCTCAAAACTAAAAAACCTCAAAACTTCTCTAGGGGAAGAGACAGGAAAAGGATGCAGTCCAGTTCCTTCTGATATGCCATGAAGTTGCAGCGTCTAGCAGGCAGTGTGTACGCAGCAGCAAACCCTCAGACCAAACTACAGTGACCCAGGGAAATGTTTTTGGGAAACTATGCCATCAGCACTTCTGTTTACTCTTCATGGTTTCCTTTTTTTTTTTTTTCCCCCCCTAAGAGTTCTGCTGGTGGACTTTTTGTATATTTGTTATGGCAAGAAAATATAGAAATCCAGACTTCAATAACAACAAAAGAATCCTGAAGACGACTGTGCTATAATTCAAGGGTTAGGAAGAACTTTCACTGAAACTGAACATTAACTATATTTTTTAAAGAATCTTAAGTTGTTTATTACAGTATTTGTGACACCTTGGTTTCAGAAGTTTACTTATGAATCATTTAAATGACCTGCTGAAAATTATGTACTGTCAATTTCTTCTCTCCCCTTGTGAAGAAAGAAATGTGTCTTTCAATAATGTCTCTATAGTGCTATGTGCTTCTAGAACATCTTTTGTAATGTAACAAGAATTAATGTTTACATGAAAGAACAAAAGTGATATTTGAACTTGTAATGCATGGCCTAGCTTTTTAAACCACGCTAAAACTGCAAAATGAGTATTTGCGGACAAACGAACATTAAATGTTCAAACACAAAACCAGAACAAACAGTTTCTGTAACATTCTATGCATAACAACTTCTTCACTGCACATAAGTACTTTGAAGTTACAATACAGGCTCCTATTTTGAAAATTACTACCAAGTACAGCACGTAATAGCCCTCTGAGAAAATGATTTATGGTTCTTAATTCCTGCCCCTTCCTTTCAGGCAAACAAACAAGGAAAGGCTTGCTGAACCAATAATGATACTGGCAAAGGCTTAGAATTATGAGAACAATTCTATTATAAACAGTGCTAATGAAAAACTAAGTAGATACTTGTTACGGAAATGAAAGAAAAATATTGCCTGCTTTTTGAAATTACAGGTAAGATCCTGCACTTACACTTAATTGAGTATTTTCAAAATGAAGTCAAAATGAATATTCACTTTGCAAAATCAAAGCCTGAGAATTTGAGAGCTATTCACTGTTGTTGCCAGTTATTCTCCCACAGTACATACCCCTTTAGAAAAGCACAAACCATAAGTAAGTGATACTAAGAACTACATTTACAAATAATACATGGTTGGATACCTGTAGGAATCTCTACTTCAATATACTATACACTATTTTAAGACTGTGAAAAACGTTTATTTCAAGGTGAGTATTAGTGAAGTCAAACTTCTAGCCCAAAGAACTTTGTACTCCTGTATTAAAATATACATATATCTCTGCACAGAAGCTCACAATTTTTTTATAATAGGAAGCGAAATGCTCCTGAAGAACGCAAATAACCTGTTACC
>VXBJ01005725.1:95199-110337 GCA_013400055.1 Nycticryphes semicollaris
CCCAAGAGTTTCAACTTGTTAACTTGCTACTGCATTTGTATATTAATATTTGGAGATCACTGATCTTGTTATTAGTGCAACAATTTTAATCTTTTTAAGGAATGAATTTGAAAATTCATTAGTGATCTCACCTGTAAGCAGATTCTTAGCAGTACTCTGTGATTTCTGCATTTCACTTGATTTGAAAGTGAGGTCTTCCTGCATTATCTTCAGCTCTTGATTGGTAACAGATGAAATTTGCTTCATACGATTCACATTCTGCATGTTACCAAAACCAATAATGAGAACATGCTGTATCCTTGAAACAACGAACAGTAACCGGGCAAGTAAAAATCTCTCCTGTCCTAGTATGTTGTCTATTATTTGGCTTTTCTACTACAAAGACTGAAAATACTGGAAATAATCTGAAGTCATTTAAATATGAAAGATTGTCATTCTGCCAGCTTTTGATAAAAGAGGCCAGTCAGGATGAAACAAAAATGCAGCAAGTAAATATTGTGTTGCTATCTTGATTTCTCATAAATTGTCATTACCTGAAATATATCTCACGCTATACCATACTGGAAGAGTTAGAAGACAAAGTAATGATATAATCAAAGTATTACTTAGCTGAAAGATTTATATAAGAAAAAATTCCAAGGGAACCAAAAATGTTAAAAGAAAAAATGTTTTGAAAGTGAAAAAAAAAGAGGCACACTGCAAATGGAAACAATTTTTAAAGAGTTTACATGAACTATTACACAGCAGGGTAATACTGCAATTTATTTAATAGTACTGACAGAATACCCATGAACTGAGAGGTATAGACTTTAGGTAAACAAAATATTGTAGTAGTTTTACTTGCAGTATTCTGAAATGTTTATTATGAATGGAATAATGTTCATTATAGCAATGATGATGAGTTAGAAGAATTATGCAAACGTTTCTTCTATCCTGGTCAGAAGTATTATTTAATATTCAAAACTCTTTCCCCAGAAATAAAGAGAAATAATTTTTTTTTTAAACTACAGCTGAACGTAGTTTAAAGTTTAATCCTTTTAAAATATTATTAGATAGATATTGACTGCATAAGATACAAACCCCATCATCCTTCTTTATCCATTCATTTTCCTGTTCTGTGCTTCTAAATTCCTAGCTTGCCACAGGAGGAGGGAAATGCACTTACCCTGCTTGAGTGCTCCAGGAGTGCAACAATGTTGGCTTCTATTTGGGCCTTTCGTTCCAATTCCTGGTTTTTCACCTCTTCAAAAGTCTCGAGAAAATCTAGAAATCAACAAACATGATAAAGAAGGCCACTATTTACATGAGTACAGCACAAACCCTTGTCATTTCCAGTCAAAACCTTGTATTAAATTGATAAGCCACGATTTCAGACAGTTTACTTACATCAATGGTTTACTTAAAGAGACATTTGCTAGAGTCTTTGAAACTTGTCAGCTTATGGGTGGGAAAGAAAAAGAGGACAATTTTTCCAGAGACACATATTTCACTGATTAACAACATGAGTTTTTCTCTGGTATTTCTTCAACTATCTATGTATTACCCCTTTTCTATCCTCCACGTATACGTGGAGATGGATTATTGACTTACTATTTGAAATAGCCTGTTTGCACAGTTTATGACTGTCATAAATTCTCTAAAAGAAAGGCTTCATCCTTTACTATTTTCTTGCAGGTTATGCTTTCTGCATCCTTCATCAGTCTCTCTTCAGGACTGCCAGCCTCTACATGCAGAACTAGAGGTAATACACCAACTGAAGCTGTCTTCAATATACAGAGAACTTCATGTATCTGACAAATTCCACTCCTATGTAAACCTACTGCTGTGGTACTGCCTCTTCCATGTTAGTGTGACACTGCTAAGCCACGTTCTAACTCTAAGCCATGTGACAGATCTGTGCCTAATGAATTGCTCTCTATTCTGAATTTGTGCTGCTGAGTGCTCTGCCCACATGTGTAAACTTACACTTAATCCATTTGAATTTATTGTACTTAATTTCTAAATGGCCATATTTTAAATTCCCAGCCTGTCCTCCAACATGATTTCAGCTTTTCTTTTTTTTTTTTTTTCTTTTTTACCTGAAAATATGCATTTACTCTCTGTCATCTAACTGATTAATAAAAATATTGACTAACCTGAACATCCAATACACTGCAAAACTCTACTCAATACATATTTCCATCTTGGCAGTGAAGTCTTCATAATTATATTTTTTTAATCAAATGCCCAGTAGAGGTTAGTAATGGACAGTATTTCCTTTGCTTGCTTCCAAGAACACCATGGGACATATACTAAGTCAAAGAATATTTCAACTGCTGCTCATTCCTTATTCTGGAAGAAAGTCTGTTTTTTGTTCTTGAGAAATTAATATTACTATTACTTCTATGACTGTTTCTGCAACGTTTACAAATTGCGTGCTTTCTTTTCCCACAATCTTTCTGGAAATTGATACTATGATGACTAGTGTATACATTCCTGCCTTTTTTTCTTCAAAACAGGTACCATATTTGCTTTTTCCATTTTAAAAATTCCTGCATGTTTCCCAAATCTTTCAGTTAAACATCTCTGGAACTGTGTCAATATCCTCTGATGAAGAGCAGAAACAGAACAAACCCCCAAAAGTCAGAAGGATCATGTGGCCCTGCTTTCATGGCCTGAAAATCAAATTCAAGCAAGCTTTTGCCATTCTACTTCTCAGGAAATCGGGTAACGTGAAAGCACAGAAACTCTCTAAGTACACTCTCATGCATCTTTCTTTATTGTAAGCCGACGCCTTTCTTTCAGCATCATGGCAGCCATACGTTACAATTAATATTTTTAGAGAGTACTATTACAAAATGGTATTACATACTTTGACCTTCGTGATATATTTATTGATCTTTTCCCTCTTTTGCTTAGTTATAGACCAACTTTTTCTGTAAGCTGCCTACTACAGTATACTATCAATAGGCTATATTTTAAAAACAAACAGTTCTATTTTCATTTTCTGCTAGTTGCCGATGAGGTGTCTACAGCATTGTAATATTTTAATATGGAAGAAAGCTTTAGTAAAATTCATCTTGAATAAATAGATATAAGAAGTCTTAATTTTGAAGAATTACGTAATGTCTCTGTCCATTTTGAAGTTCTGCTTTTAATTAACCTGAACAGTTGGTTTTATATATCTTTCATTTAAATTAATTTTAAAATTAATTTCAGCTTTGCTTTTATAAAAGAAAGCTGTGTTCCTAAGACCTCAAGAGCTCTACTGTTTGATGAAAAGCCTTGAAAGATGGTACAAGGATTTGTGACTGACACAAAGATATCAATTATCTTGTACCAAAGTAGGCCACAGAAACTTTATGCAAAGATCAGTTCTTTTCAGCTCTAATTAACTGAGTGTTAGCAATACTAGAAAACCTGTATTTTAGTGGAACTAGGCCTAATTAAAGTATAGTCTATGACTTACTGTCCATGCTTTCTTCCCTCTTCTTCAGTTCCTTGTATTTCCAGTTTTCCTCTCCTGCAAGAGATATAACATTCATTTAACTTCATATTGTTTCAGTCCTGGATTCCTTTAGGGAGGCAAAATGTCAGTCTTAGAAATAAAAATTCTACATGCCTAGAAACTACAGGACTCATCCATGCCATGTCATTTAATGTAGTCACTTGAACTGACTGTTATACACACTTCTATATGAAAAGAAATATAATTACCTTAATAAATCAGCCTCAATGCAATTTTTAAAATGTTTTAAAGGTTAGAACTTTTGATAAATAAGAGTGGCAGAAATATTTGGTTTGACCAAAGAGAGTTCATAGGATTTTTATGAAGTCAGGTGAATTTCAATAATTGAGAACAAATGCTTTTGTGTATTTGGATGTCATGGTTACTTAAAACTTTCTGGACCTCTGTTTAACATACATGCCATTTTAATGGCACTTTTGCCTAGTAGAATGGACTTTCAGAGGGATACTCAGCTTGTGACAACATCAGGGAAATAAACAGGAAAACTGTACCACCAGTGCTACAAGAAAATGAAATGCACAGAAAGCTTTCTAAATTGAGTTTAAAAAAACATTTCCATTCACATTCTTTATAGTGGTTTTAGGAATAATGACTACCATATAATACACAATTCCCTCCATTTTAAAATCCACCTACTGACAATAAATAGCTCTTAATTAAAATGTATTAGTAAAGTGGAAGACCTGATATATTTGTCACAAGTTTCAAGAAAATGAGAAAATTCAGTTCCTGAGAATAATTTTAAATTTCAAACACTTAATTTTTGAGTCTTGGTCATTGGCTAATTTTCAGCATAATCTTGTAACTTTAAAGAATACAAAGAAAAAGAATGAAGTAGATATGGATGTAACAGAGCAAGCAAATTTCTCCAGGTCTTTTTCCTTGTATATTCCCATGCTTTCCTTTTTACCTAGTATATACAAACAATAAGCACACCCATGGGCCCCCTAAGGGACTGTGGTTCTGCTTCAGCTTCCGTGCAGCTGTGGCTTTATTCCTTGCTGGACTCTCTTTTTCATCTTGCAAGGCAAGTCTCCAATACTTAATAGTCTAATACTCTGTCTGTTCTGCTCTTAAAATGCCTAGTTACAGTGGGATGTGAAACAGAGTGCTACACGATCTGCCAAGTGTTTAAGGAAAAAAAAATAAATAAAGACCACAACCTTTAAAAATTATTCCAAAGAATTTTTATTTGAAATATAGCATTATTAGCCCTACTAGCCTGTCATGCAATCATAGTGTTAAGTCTATTCCATTATGAGTTAATTTTGCTTTGACTAATCAGTTAAAGGTAACTGCTAATATATGGAACAGAAAATAAACATGTTTTTAATTTAGACTTTCTTAAGTGAAAACAAAAAATAGTGATTTTTATTTCGTTTCTCCTGCTCAAAAATGTTGCTAGCACTGAAATATTTATCCTGAAAAGTTAAAAACCAAAATCCTTAGTCAAGGTCAGAATAAGATGCTGATTTAGAGCAGAAGTATGAATGGCCCTCCAGAATTCTCTCTTCATTCACTACAGAAGAGAGAGTTGGGTGTTTAGATTTAGATAAAGCTACTCCTTATGAATATATTCATTATTCTGTCTACATTATATCACAAGGTAACTTTATTCTGAATATCCTGACTACTCCAGATACAGTGACAGAGAGTATGTGCTATCTCCTACATATTCTTTAAAGTCTTCTTTAACATAGGTCTTTTTCTAAACCAGTGAAAGACATACAGTTCAGCAATGAACGACTGTGTGTGTAAACCCAACTATAAAATGTGAAAAGCAACTCACTTCTTACCTTCTGCATTTCTCCAAAGATACAAAAAAAAAGAATTGCAAGCCAAACAAAAAGGAAAAAATAAAGCAGAACAGTGAAGTTGGCAATGATATTATCTAGAGACAAGAAAACTAATGAAACAGTCTTAATAAATTACTTGCACAAAAATAATTAAATATGTAGTGAAATATGAAATATTTTGTAATGCAAAAAATGAGAAGCAGATGTATCAAACATCTGTTTAGGGTCAATTTTAGAAATATTTGTTCACTTTGAAGAAATCTACAGCTAAATTTTCCAGTGATTGCCCAAGAAAAAGTAGAAAGTAAAAAGGACACAAACACATTAATTTGTTAGTCCTATAGAATTTAAAGAACTTGTTAGAAAGTTTTCCCAAATGTATACACATATTTATGTAACTTCTATCTAAACAAAATTTCTTATTAGAAGGTTTTCTGTGGGATGAAATTCCGTTTTAAGGAGAATCTTACTGTTAAGGGCCTACACTCAAACTAAGGAACTTCCTCCAGAACCATACCTTCCAGTGCTAGGACAAATCCCAACCTAACCTAGCCTAATGTATCGTAGCAGGTGTTTGCTGGAGGTAAGTTTCTAAGCTAATGTCATTGCTAGGCAGCTCCCAAACTTTTCTTGCAAAGATTGAGTCAAGAAGTAGTAAAGACAGATAGAAATAGTACCGAATTCTGTCTGCTTTGCACATTATTGTTAAACATTCTCAATTCCACATTCACTGCCAGTGTATCACATCACGTGAAAGGCAGAATAAAAAGAAGTTTTTCTAAAGCTAAGCTGGCTCTGCAATGTTGCCAGAAACTTCTATTCCTCAAGTAGTCCTAAAACTGAAATTGCAACAGAAAACTGGACAGCTGTATTTCATTTTATAGGGCAGTTTTACTACTCAATATGAACATGATGAATGTAACACTAAAGGTGGATACTTCCCTTTTCTCTCATCTGAAAAGAGACCTGTACCCCCAGAAACAAAATCTTCTTCTGATGGTGAATAATGCATGTTTGCATAAGCCTAAAAGCTTCAAGCAGCTAATGTCCATAACAATACGTGTTATAACATGAACAGATGTAGCTCTGCATAGTCTGCTGCAATTCTAACCGTATTACCTTGATGATTCTCCAGATCCATATCAAGCCGTTGAATAACCTTTTTAAAATGGCTTATTTTTTCTTTTACTTCTGTCAGCCTGAAAAATACATAATGAAATCCAAGGTTAAAAATGTGTCTTAAAATACTTATTTTTTTAGGCAAAAATGGAGAGAAAAATCATGAATGAAAATCGTAAACCTAAGTTTATCAAAACCAAAAGCAATCAGGAGGATTGCTGTTATTATAAAAGGTGTATGTAAACCACCTTTCACCTTAGTCCCTATATGTATTAAATATAAATACTGCTGCTCCTTTTCACTAAAACAGTTTTTGTTGAGCCATCAGTAGTTCTTAATTTACTCAGCTGGTCCCTCTGCTGGTTGCTATACAGCTTTGCAGAGGTACAACACCACAATCGGTAAACGAACAAACTATTCCTTAAAGATTATGTATGTATTCACTTGAATCCATTAAGAAAATTAAAAACAAAACACTGTATTACATAATCAATGGAAGTAAGAAAGGAAATTACCTTAAAAAAATTCTATGTAGATTCTCAAATATAATTCTCTGTTACTGTTCCTTTCCAAAAAGTCTGTTAAGCAAATTACTACTCAAAGCTGTGAATATATGAAAAATTAACCAATGACTATGGTTGGGAATACTGATTAAAACAATTTAAAATTTTTTCAAGGAGATTTCAGGATTTATCTCAATTTTTCTGTACAGAGAGAGAAATAAAATGGCTCAAAATCACAAAGATATTGTGATGGTTTTTATCTTCACCCAAAAGCACTATGGTTTACTGTAGCATTTACCAGAGTTTCTGGCCAATCTGGGAAAGGTCAAGTCCACAAGAATCAAGAAGCAGTGCCCCGTTACTCATTAGAATCAAACTTTCTATAAGCAACTTTGTAGCTCTTCTGTTTTAAGAACACATAACCAACTCCTCAAAATGTGATGCAGTGTAATGTAGGCCCAGCTTCGTAGATGTCCCAGATCAGTAGCTCTTAATTGATAAATGTCTTCATCAGCCTTAAAGAAGCTTATGCCAGTGCCACCATCAATTTATATTCTGAAGGCATGCTCATAAGGATAGGATGTATCTTCTTATGCATGTCTAAATGTCCTGTGACTATAAAAACTGTTTAGCTGAAACAGATGTACATATCTGTTCTCTGTGGAAGGTTAACAGTAGCAGAGGCTCATAAATGTGGTAATGTTCTAAAAGCACATTTACATGCGTGGTGGAATTCAACTATTTGACTTTAGGGTCCAAATATAATTTGTAGCAATAGTATAATGGGATTACTCACTGTCTTTCCATGCTTGCTATTTCTTGACTATCGTCCTTAACCTGTAAGAAAGTGTAACAAGTTCAATGTATTAAATGAAATCCACAAATGAAAAAAGGAAAATCAAAAAAGATGTCTTAATTCAGCACGCATGAATAGAAACTCAGCATATGAAATCACAAACTTGCAGTCACATTGTCCACTAACCACTCTTCATTGAACAGAAGCGATAGAAGTGTTATGTCTTCTAAATGTTTTCCTCCTTTCTCAATGTGCATTAAATAAACAGAAACACTTTACAGTGCTGTTCAGTCCAATAATCTATATATAGTATATATGGATAGTTACATAACACAGCATAGCTCTTTGTAAACCGACTAAATTGTTTCTAGATTAGTACATCAGCTCAGTATCTCACAAGGATACTGTCTGGAGTTATGTTATAGAACCGCTCAATAGGATCAGTTTTCTCATATGAAAATGTCTGATGAATTGGAACAAGTCAACCAGCTGAAAAGATGGATATGCCAATTTTGTTTTGGCTGAACCTAAAACATCCCATTCATCCAGTTCATTAACTGTTCTTAAATTCAAATGTCACTTAAAGAGCGAATAAAGGCAAGATTCAAATACAAGTATGTTCAAATCTTATCATCCCTGAAAATACTGACTCGGAGAATCTTTTACATGGTAATGTTTTTATATTCTTGCCTGCTTTAGTAACCTCTCTCTTTCCTCCTGTGGAGATTCCATGTTCTTATCCTCAGCAATCATTTGATCGCGACGCTCCTCGAGCTCATGGAGCTTTTCATACAGCTGCACAGCCTCCTGTTTCACCTGGGAGTGTGCTATTTCCTGTTGAGAAAAGCAAAAACCCATTTTCAGATGGCAAAACATAATTGCAGAACTTATGCTTTAGCTAAGCAACACTTACCTGTACATTAAAAGTGAATTTGTTGCATATAGCACAGAGACAGTGTAAGCAATAAACTTTATAATCCATACACTCAATATTGCATTTTCTGGAACAGAATATTCCAGTCAGCTACTTCTTGCCTTATGAATTCATCCTCAGGCCAATTTTCTGAGTCGATTTACTATTTTGTCATTTCTAGGGGATCACAAGCCATATACAATATTCAAAAGGACTGAAAAAATGCATAGTAGTATTTGAAAAATTGACTTTCAGAATAAAATATACATGGCTGTATATTTCAGCTAATAGATCCTTTTATCCATGAAAGACCCAATACAAGAAAATTCTCCTCTATCTAGGAATATAACAGTATATTACAAGTTTGTGATCATATTGAAGATTGTAGGTTTTTTCTACTGTATAATTTTTTACACTAGTTAATGAATATGGGTACAGAGATGACTTATTATCATACATACAACTCTTAGAGCCTCCTCCTTTGCACTTAGCACATCCAATTCCTGCTGCTGAACATTCAATTCCTAAAAAGGAAAAAATTGCAAAATTCGAGTAACAATTACTACTTGATTAAATTACTTTTGTTCTGCAACTTAGTATTTATAAAAGGCTGCAAAACACCTCATTGCTGCTCTTAAAAATCTAAAGGAGAAGACTGTGTCCAGCTTTTCCAAGTAACTCAGACACAGTATCCACTTACTTTCAGCATTCAACTTCCCCAATAAACTCACCATTGTTATTTGCAGTTGGGCTATAACCAATGAACCATTTGCCCTTTTTCCACTATTTTTCTTAAAATCAGAACTGAGAGTGGAAATATAATTTCTCAGAAGTTTAAAGTCATATTTTAAAATCTGAACTAGCCACCACAGTTTCTTCATAGTCCAGAAAGGGACAGACAGGCCCTGACCAGCGATGCAGCTAATCCTAAAACAGTTGGGAAGCATCAGCTTCAAAAGATGCCTATTTCTCTGTAGAAGCTATACAGAGAAACTTTCTAACACAGTATAGCTGAAGCTAGATGATCCCAGAGAACCTAGAAATTTGCTTTTCTTAACATTAGGATTAGTGAATCCCAATTTTTTTTTATACATTCAAATGTACAACACAAACAACAAAAAAAACCTGGTCAGATTCACTTATGTACACAGGAGGAAAAACTTTCTACTCAAGCGAACTGAAGAAATTGCTGGAGTTTTTTTTCCATTTTGTTGGTTTTCACACATGATGACACATCTAAGCACTACAGTGGTGCTTAAAAGTTGCATGTCCGTCCCCAAATTTAAAAGAAAAATGATGGAACATCATTTGATCTTAAAATAAGAAATATAAAAAGGCCAAGTATTTGGTTTTAGTCAATTGCTCTACTTATTTTTCAGGCACTTCTACAATTGATTAAGATACCAGCAAATTTTTAATTGTATTATTCCATTTCAAGCTCTTTAATACTTAAATTATATCTGGAATCAATGAAGCCATATCGAGAAACATTTTAGGTAAGTACAATGACACAAACCAACCTGGGAGAGCTTTTCATTTGCAGCCTTCATCTCCATATATTTAGCTTGATTTTCTGGTGACATGTCTTTTATTATGTCATCTGCTACAACCTTTTCACGTTCAATATCTTCTTCTACAGCTTGAATTAACTTTTCTGTGCTGTAAAAATAGAACATTTTTCCAACTCTTACTAGATGATGTTTATTTTAAGCACACATTTCAAACTCTGATATTCCTTCACTCTTACTGAAATGATCCTTTAACACAAAAACTCCACAGACTTGGAAATAAAAAGGGGTTACCTACTTGCATCTAATCTTCTTGGAGTGGATTAACTACATAACATTCACACCATGGAATGCAGAAGTATTCACACAGTACTTTCCAATACTCTCATGCTGTCTGCACAGGCCCCTACACTGGCAAAAATATACTATTCCCTCTCAGTTGCCCTCAATCAGTGAATTCCTGGAATAAGAATTTATGTCTAGCAATTTCTATGAGATTCCTAAAAGCTAGAAAGTCAAGCAATTTGATGACATAGCTAAAGATAAAGGAAATTAACAAAAAACCATGAGACCCTGAAGAGGATACCTTCCTTTCACAATTAATGAAAGAGAGCAAAAACTGTTCACTTGTTTCCAGAGTATCTTCTGCGATTAAGAATGACAAAATAACCTGGATATCTTCCTTCAGGATTTTTGTTTTTTTATTTTTCATTAATTTTTCTGAGCTACATGATGCCAAAAAATCTTAAATTGTGTAACTGACACTATCAGATCCATGATTGCAGCCAAGAATGCACTCAGGACGGTTCTAACATGGCCTTAAATGGTACTCCCTCCTGAGAGTAAAAATAGTTTGTTCAGATTGAGTCCAAAGAATGAGGCCCTCACTGCAAATATTCCATTTTGCGAATGGATAATTATGTTACACTTGTCAGTGGAAAGGAGTAATGTGAAGCATGTTCTTAAACTGTGACTGTAGTTTGATTCAAGACCGTCTGCAAGGCACAGAACTGGGAGCTGGCAGGGAGCTTTCATGTTACTTCTTTACTGGGGGCTCCTCATTCTTCAGTCTGGGCCCACAAAAGCTGTTGCATGGTCTCAGCAGTGAGAGTTTCTCTTAAATCAAGCCCAACTGAAGACATGACAGAATGAAAACAGACAAATTGCAATGAAGAATTCAAGAAAACTTCAGGGTTACTGATTTCCAGAATAAATGTCCACTCTAGACGTAATTCACCTGGAGAGACTGTCAGCACTGATCACAAGGAGCTTGTCTTTAAACAGAGTGCATTTTCCTGAAGATCATTGGGGTATTTAGGCAGGGAGAGAAACTACCACTTGCTACATTTCTCCTGTGTTCCAAACCACCTTATGGAAACAGCTGCCATGATTGAGGGCAGTGGTGTCTCCCAGCTCTACTGGATTTTTCTCATGTATGCACAAGACTGCAAGTATCAGTCAGTAGAGGAGGACAGAAAGTCTACTTTTCCAGCCACACCAATGCAGAGCATGTGTGGACTGGTGTGGACACATTAGAGAGTAACCCCTCTACCTCAGGCAAGACTCTTTTTCTTATGTTTTCATGCCTCTTGGCTAAATACTTCAAGATGATCCCGTGTGTCCTTGAGACTAGAAATGCCTGACTTAGCTGTGATGGTGCTAGAAACCATTTGACAGAAGGTTTAAACTCAGTGTTTTTCTAAGAGGCAATAAAAATATCAGCAATGGCTGTCACAGGAAATCAATCCATTTTAACAGGTAAATTGAACACTGCTGATGAATCTGAATCAGGGATGAGGCTTAGAAAAGTTGCAGATTGTTTGAGGTATTATGCAAAAAATCAAAGTTGCAATAACATTGAAGAGGGATAGTGAAGTAAAATTGTTTCTACAGTCATAATTTGAGAAGAATGGAGAATGAGAGGGGACTGAACCATGCTGTAGTTTGACGCTGTGCACCGTACAGAATGAGGCTTAAAGAATGAGCACAAATCAAGGAAAATACATATTGGACATAGTGTTTGTGTATTAATACAATCCCTCTTTCAACCTGCATATAGACATGCTCTTGAATCATAGCAAGTATATTTTATTTTTAGAATTTCTTCCTGAAATATAGTCCATGTAACAGATAACCTTAAGTGCTTGCAATTCTTCGTAAATAATGAGCTTTATATTTATATATCACACCTTGTAGCTCCTCTGACGCTGGTGTTTCCAAAACACAGTAACTAACTACTAGAGTTCTGTACTTCAGTATGCAATACCTTGAAATTTTCTTAATTTAGTGGCTGATCATATAAAAAAATGCAAGTCTTTAATTGATTATAACCCAGCTTGCTTGTAAATTTTCAGTGGCATTTTAACTCAGTGCTTCTTAGGTCATCTGGAACTTGACATCTGAGCATACTACTACTAGACTTCCCTATTGGCTGCAAATCCAATTAAATCCAAGATGATAATAAGAAGTTGCTCAACCTAGTCAATCTTTTGCTAAGGATTTTCCAGGTTTATTATTTTTTTTTACACTGCCTGCTTATTCATCAGGTACAAAGGTTGAACAAAAACAAAGTGCTGTTGCACATTATTTCTTGTCAGTGCACTGAAAAATCTACATGTGTACATAGGCTGCCTCTGAGAAGCAACAGAAAGGTAAGGCACTTGGCACATCTTTTTCAAAATATAGGCAGAGATTTACTAATATAAGTGTTGCTAGACTGGAAACATATACATCTTGAGACACATTAAAGGTTCAGGAGTTACTATGAACCTTGGACATATCGAGTTGTTAAGTAAATTGCACTTCAGTAGAAAGTCAGGGAACAGTCAATTTCTTCTCTGAAAAGCAGAATACCCTATTATATAAACTCCATTACCTCCCCATATCTGCCTTTTTATGTACAAAAACAATAGGAATAACATTATTATTAAACAATAAAATCTTGAAAAGTTCTCCAGGGAAAACTTTTTAAGAAAATGCTTCAAGGAAATGTCACAGTATTACTAATGCATTGCCAGGCTCAGTTTCTCTCCAAAGTAACTACTATAAACAGCAGTTCTAGTAAAAAGTTAAACTGCATTTAAAATTACAGATGTTTTGTCTTCTTCTATTGATTATGTGGGGTCCCAAACACACAATGTAGGAAATCAAATTTGTAAGAAACTCCCTAACTTTTCAGTAGAAACTGAAGTAAAAAAAACAGGAAATATGTATTGTACTTAGAGATACATATAGTGAAATTTTAGATAGGAAAAAGAGTTTTCAAGTTAATTGCATCCCCTTCATTCTGAAATGTTAACTTTTTGCTTGAAGTTTTCAAAAACTTTTAAATTAACTTTCATTTTCAACCTTACTGCTTTTTATTGAGTTACAGACTAACTTTAAAAATAATATTTTAATATATTTTCCCCATTAAAGACAGTATTTTTCTTGAAATCAGTAAACTACACTAATATTAATCTGTATTTCTAGATTGCCTGGTTAGGGTGTGTTGTGATACTGAACACCTTTGGAAGTGACATATTTAAAGTCCAAGTACGGCATGAGAGGCAACTGTTAACGTCATCTATATCAGGAATTCTCAATATGTATCATCTTCTCCATTAGCAACATAAAAACTGGCTCCAAAAACTATGCAGGCCACCAGAACACCACTGACAAGTATAATAGCTAATACAGAACATAATACCACATTGGCTGCTGCTGCTAAGGTATGACTTCTCCCTGCCACTGATAGTATCGAACAAAAAGGTTTATTAATTCTTTTTGTACTTAATGCACATTTCCAACAGCAGCAGAAATGCACAATGGATCAGAGCAGCATAAGTGGCATTTATAATCTTTTTCTTCCTAAGAAGTTAGTAAGTTTCCAGGCTGATTCAGCTAGGTGAATGAGGTCAGTCCTCAGACACACAGCTGTTCAGAAGAAAACAATTAGACTTTATCAGTTGTTCTGTGACCTCATCTGCTCCATACTGATAAGGAAAGGCCTCCTGGCACTCTTTTTAGCGATTGATGCAGTTTAAAATATCACTGACTCAGCATTGCTCATGATTACTATGTAATCTACTCAACTTTTCTCTGTTAAATTCAGTGAATACTCTCTACAGCTGAAGATACAACAGGCACTTTAAACACCTGACCCCCTGGGTCTTTTTTAGTCTGGAAAATAGAAATCTGGCAAGGAGATACTGAGGTTCACTTAGCCCACTATCTTTTCAGATGCTTAAGAAAAAGTGTAAAAATGAAGGGGGACTGATTTAACACCTGACAGAGACGGTTTCACATGCCTGTTCAAAATGAGTCTATCTTGCAATTAACACCTGATTCAAAGGGGATGGTTAAGTGACACCTTCTCTGAGAGAAGTTAATGCCACAATGAATATAATTTGTCAGAAAAGCTTTGCTGAATCTCAAAAAGTAAGGTTCAAATCTGCACAAAAACTCCAGCACAACAGACTGAACCATGTTACCTAGTTTGAAAGATCAGAGCAACAATTACATCTACAGAGGTACAGGTTTATGCCATATGATATATGTTATATTATGGATCATAAAGAGACTAGAAAGTCAATCTACTAATTAAAAATCCACAAAAAATGCTTAGTAACTTACACAAAAACACAGGAGAAATGGGATGGATAAACTAAAAATCCATGTAGTTCAGTATTATGCATCTGCCAGTGGCAATAACAGAAATCATTTAGGGAGCGCATGCAAGCCTGAAAACTTTCTGCAGTTTACTCCTACCAATGCTTTCCAGTAACCATAATTGCTTTAACAGGGAAAATAATGAGTACATCCGTGTCTATTTGTTTTATCCATTTATGAAATTGTTGTCAATTAGCTTGTCAAATCGCTCCCTTTTCTTTTTGCTGATACAGTCTGCTCACTGGATCTTAACTTTGGGTCAGTTAAGTGAAAGGTGAATGCATTAATTCTGATAACCTGTTTTTCCTCTTAATTTTACTTTTCATAGTACCTATATAGGACAAA
>VXBJ01005725.1:110366-124348 GCA_013400055.1 Nycticryphes semicollaris
ATTATCATTGAAATACCTGTATGCATTATTTTGTTAAACTACCACTACAGAAAACACTGGTATTCTGGTCTTGGTATACAAAAGTGTTGTTTTTTGCTAGGTTCTAAACATGAAACTCTCTTGGCTTATGATCTTGGCTGGAACCCTGTTTTTGAATCCAGTCACTGCTGACTGCAACATTACTTCTCAAACTGTAAGTTTTATGTGTATGTAAATGATCCTTATTTTTGAAAGATACTAGAAGCTAAAGCCATCTGAAAAACTACCTAGTAAACAGAGAATCCCTGAAGCAAGAAGCACATAGAGGCAATTAAAAAGGCATGGGTTTCTGCAAAACTGACAACTAGCTGCAGGTAGTCATTGTAAATGGGTAAATAATTCTGAAACGTATTGGAGATAGTTTTATATCCCAGTCTAAATCTGTCTGTAGACAACAGGAATGCCCCATTTATATTTTTGGAACAGACCTAAAAAGCAACGTTTACTTGGACTGCTGTTACTAGGCCAACTACTGCTGAGGTTAAGAAAGATTTATTGAGTTAGCACTTGCCCAAGTCAGGTCCAAGTGTATATAAGAAGTTTTGAAGGTTTTTTTTTTTCAGAGATTAATTTAATAGATTTCAGATGCATTGGGGAATGGAAGACAAGGAATAAGACTTGATTAAATCAAGTGATAAAATTGGTATTGCACTATTTGCTCTGACTCACTGCCTACCGGTCCAGTAATATATCTACTTCTTGTTCATCTTTGGTACAAACACAAATAACAAAGAAAAACACACAATGGCTATATACAGTGTAGGAAAGGCACTGTTGACATTTGTCTTTAAATGCTACCTAGACTCAATCTGGTCACACCAGTGACAAAGTGAACAGAAGTGACTTATTTAGGAAGAGGCCCAACACAACCAAACTGTTTCCACTGCTTAGAATCTCCTTTAAAGCCAGTTCCAGTATCTTGACACTAAACTATAATCTGCAGTGATGCATACATATACATATACAGAAACTTACTGTTTTCAGAAAATAAAAATGTTTCAAGGTATTGAGAGTAAACACTCTCAAACCTGGTACGAGTGCAGCCATGCGAAACTTCTACCCAGAAAACCCAAATGAATTTAATTGCTGCATTAATTATAAAAATATACACAAATGTTTTGTTGAAGGTCTGCTCCAAAGATGTTTTAAAGGGTAAATATCACAGTTTTTAAAACAAAACATTACATTTAAAAAAGCATATTTGAATTAATTTTCATCCTTGAATCCACTTCCTCTAAGACACCTTCATTCCAGAATAAGTGCGAAAGGAATCCTTTTTCTGCCCAGCCAAACTTCACATAAAATTCTAAACCAGACAGCTCTACTAATTTCAAAATAGCATGCCAGAGTGTTTATATTTTGGACGATCATCACATAAAAATCCTTACATCTCAGAGTTTAAGGACTAAGTGATCTGGAACTTCAAGGTCTGTATACACTAGGAGGATTTGTTCTCCTGTATCACCAGGCCACATATATATTAAAAAGATAAATAAAATTACATGAAGAGAAGTAAAATTTTTCTTTTAAGGTGCTGGCATTAAAATAAAAAAAATACAATAAAGCTTTTTTCCATGCCTTCACAGTCACCACTGAGACACCTTTATCATTAGACTTCCCTAGAGTATTTAATTGTTGTTATTCTTTTTTTTTTTTCAACAGGTCACTTGTGAGAAGTCTGGAAAGAATCTTTCCGATATCCCCACTAACCTTTCCCGAAATGTTACTAAATTAAGCCTCAAAAATAACATCATCACTTTAAAAGATAGTGACAAAGATATTCTTCAAAGTTTTATTAACCTCACTGAACTTTATCTGAACGAAAATATCATTACTATACTACATAACAACAGCTTCTGCAACCTGACAAAACTTGCAATTCTGGATATCAGCAATAATCATATTAGCACAGTTCATAAAGCAGCATTTGCAGGATTAAATCAACTGTCAGTGTTGAATCTGTCCTATAACATGATTACTCAACTAGATTCAGATGTATTTATCTCTCTAAAGAGTCTGACAGTTTTGAATCTACAGAGTAACTTTCTCAAATCTTTTCATATAAAATCACCTTTTAAATTGATTGAAATAGTTTTAGCTGGAAATCCATGGACCTGCTCCTGTGACTTCCTGGATTTACAGATATGGCTAAATGCCTTCAGTGTGGCAATCGGTAAGTTTTGGTAAGGGAAGTATTCCATACTTGTTTACATCGAACAGCATTGTTTTTTGCTGACCTGGATAATACCCACCATCAATTTATCTGTATTTTGCAGTTATATATTAGTTATCCAGGAATTTTTTTTTTGGATTAGAGAGCCAATTGATTATCTCTCATAACCTCTCCACTGCTCACATTCACAGCAAATGAAAGCAACACTACATGTACATTCCCAGACACCACGGAAAAAATGTTCATCAAGACAGCAGCTTTCCAACCAGCTGACTGCCAAACTGAAAAAGCTTCTTTAGAAAACACTGTAACCGCCACTTCTGCCATTAGGCTTAAAAGCAGAGCCTTGTTATCAGTGCTGACTCCAAACAACATCACTGGAAACAATGAAACACGTGCAGGTAACACACCGACTTTCCACCTTCCTGCTTACAAGCTCTTTGACTTACTCTTCCATAATTTCATATCATTTTGTATTCCTAGTACACTGTAATTCTTCCATAAAAGCCAGGGCTACTGAACAAGCGTATTTCCAGGTTTTGGTAGACTGTACATGCATTATGGTGAATGTTAAGCTTTACTGAGTAAACGTTAGAAATGGATAAACCTCACTTGAATTTTCAAATGATCCAGATCTCTTGCCTAACAGAACTAGAGAAGCATCTTCACAAAAATTCAATTACTTCTTCTAAACTAACTGCTTTCTAGACATAGCTGTCTCTGTAAAATGTGAAAGTGTAAATTAGTTAATTTTACTCCTGCCCTCAACTACATTCAGTGCAAAGAACACAGATGTAACCAACCCATACTCCTTGAAAATTTCAGTAACAGGCTCCCTACTTTTCCTCACCTTTTGATGTTAATTCTGGCACCACTTCGCAACACTCTAGCTTTTATTTTGGTCATGTCAATTATTATTTTTTTTTACATGCAAATTAATGTTCTTTCCCATTGTTCTTTATTGAAATGCTTTACTTGCTTCTGACTAAAGCAGAAGTAGTATCAATCCCCAGAAAGCCACCACTGCCACATACTTAATTTGCTACTGAAATTTTTATTATAAATGAAACAAAATTGAAAGGATATGCCAAACAGAAGATGTAATGTTTTAGGGTGCAGACATAATCACAGTACAGAAATTAAAGCCTGAGAAATAGAATTTGAAGTCAATTACTGTTGGATTTTTAACCCCAAGGCCTGTTTTGGAATTTAAATATTAAAAAATAATTATTTTACCTTTTATATGTCCCCAGAACTTTATCTGACTTTGAAACTATTATTTTTGATCCAAATGCATGGTGGATTTATATTGCTAGGAAATAGAGGAGTCGCAAATGCATTTCTGGTCTGAGTTATGTTACTGACTCCTTAATAACATAGAAATACCATTCTACTTAAGCTTTAGAGACACTCAGTAATTCCTATATTATTTTTTATTTTGTGAGTTCTCAAGTTTAGCTATGAAAAAAATTTACAATAGGGTTCTTCCTGGTATTCCTCATGAAGATGACTCTTCTTTTTTTTTCCTGTCTGTTTTAAAGAGTTACCACTTCTTGGCAAAAGTTGGACCTTCCTAGGGGGTGTCCTAGGGTTTGTTCTAAGCACTACACTCCTGATTTTTATTGCTATAAAATGCCCAACATGGTATAACTATGTGAAGAGCTACAGTCACCGTCGCCTGCAAGAAAATAACTCAGAGATGTTTGAAGAGGAGTTCTCAGCTGACATGAGTTCTTCTCCTACAGTATCGGGAACAGACAATGAAGAGCCCATAGTAATATTTGAGAAAATTCACGCATTTGTGCCTGCAGAAGATGGATTTATTGAGGATAAATACATAGACTCTTATGTAACCGAGGAGAGTTAATGTCTCAAGCAATGGACAATGAACTGATTTTTCAAAACTGTAGTAATTTGTACTTCCATATTACACTACCTACGTACAATATAAAATGACGCTAAGCAGCCCATCTCCTTTCATCTCGTCAAATCCTTAACAAGGTATTGCTGTGGGAAATCATGAAGCTGAAAAGTGTGGTGACATGCATGCTGCATACTGTCACAACAATTATTTCAAAACATGCAAAAAGTACTCATAATCCACCTTCATAAAAACCTATTTGATTATTCATGGCAGGGTGGGAGAGCTTACTGCATATTGCTTAAAATGAACAAGTCTTCACATAATCGCCTGTGATGCTGGCAAAGTCACTAATGCTTTCTATGTGAAGAAGTCCAGAAAGGAAAAGTAGTTTCTCTAAAATGTTGAAGCACACCACAGCTAGACTGGGGACTAAGAACACCAAATCAATGGTGTCACAGATCGGTAGTCTATTAAGCAAAACTAACACAATCACAGAACAGAGTATTTGGGGTTTTTTCACCCAAATTAGCAGAGCAAGAAAGACCAAATGCTCCATTCCCTTAAATGTTTCCACATACAGTACAATGATAAATTATTATTGTTGCATTTCTAGTGCCTTTATACTTTAGTTTGTTACGGAATCAAGTTTTTTCTCATCATATTTTCTTAAAAATGCATTCAAGGGTAGAATAGATACATCTGGGAGTTGCTCATAACTGAAGTATTATTTAAAAGTAACTTATTATTACAATATAAATTATTTTTTAAAGTGCTTATTTATACATAAAATTTCGTGATTGAGATTGTTCTTACTGGCAACAAGCAACATCATATCTCTTCTGTGCATCTTCTGTCCTGAAATTAAACATCTCAGAAATGCACTCACTCAACCTATTGCTACACAAGTCATTCTCACAGCTTACAAATTCTTATTGTAAGCACCTCACTCTNAAGAAGCAAGTACTTCATGTACTTACGTTTGTCTTTCTGTGAAAATTTTATCCACACTCTGAGCATCTCGGTCATTCTGAACCTTTAACTTAAAAAAAATAATATTTAATATAATATATAATAATAAAGATACAAATTTGACACTCATAGTTTCCTTTAAATGAGCAAGAAACTGCTCAAAATGCAGTAGAGAAAGAGGCAGCAGAGGCCAGCTGCTCCAGAGGTTTTTCACAACTGAAACTGAAGAAAGACCTTCTGAAATTGCAGTCTTTCAGTAGAAACCAAAGGAAGTAAGACAATAAAAGAAATGCCATCATGCTTGTAACAAATCACTGACTGTGGGATCTATTCCTGGAACACTTAGTAAAATACTATTTAAGCCTACAATCAAAATGAAAAGGTAACACTTGCAAACTATTCTTTTATAACACACTGATTGTGACTTTGTTTTTCAGTCAAATGCCGGGGAGGTTGGGGAGGGGAAGTTGTTTTGACCAAGAAATATCCAGGTGGTTTTTCAAGCTAGCAAAATAATCTTTTCTAAAACAAGTTTCTTTTGCTTATGGATAAAGTGATCATGGGAAACAGAATTTGCCTAATGCTGCTAATGCCTTAATACTTAGAGGAACAGCCTAACTGTGGTAGAAAATAAAGAAAGAAAGTTGAGGAAGAACAAAGTTAATTAATTTTCTGATTGGCAATATTAGGTTGACAATAAATAATATTTATCAAGTAGAGTCATTTTAAAGACAGAAGATATTAAAGAACCAAATTTCCCAAAAACCACATAGCTTTATAAGGCAGTACAATCTAGTGAATTTGCCTCTCATAAGGGTAGTGTTCTATGATTCCAAGTCAAATAAAGAATGTATTTTAAGACTCATAATATGGGTTGGGATATCTCAAATCTAAAACACAGAAAACTATCATGGGGCTGATAATGCAACACTTCAGGCAATTGTTTCACTACGAACATATTGTCAATATTACAGTTAATTTACCTGAGAAAATGAATAATTTTTAAATTATTGCTGTTTTTTTATTTATGTCATATGTTCAAAGCACCAAGAACATAACACATACTATATCACTGTTCAGACATAGCAAATATCCTAATTCTTACCATGTTGTAATCTCGAATCACTTCTGCTATATCCGTATTGGTGTTAAGTATATCCACAACCTGAAAGGAGACAGAATCCAACCTGTTATTGCTCTCCTTTTTCTTAATTACAAAAAATAAAATCAGACAAATGGGTAGCAACTCACGAAGAGCTCATGAAAACAGAGCAATTTTCTGTTATAGCAAATGGAAACAATATGATTTGGATATCTTAATGTATTATATGCAGTTTTCAGAAGTAATCATCACTATATGTAACTCTACAAAAGTCACAAATATTACATAGCAGTAATTTCTTAAGTCCATATACAACTGCTTCTCCTAATGTATAGTACACTTTGGTTTTTTTTCCTGTTTTCCTTAGTTTCCATCTTTTTTCTTTCCAAAAACTGAATAAAAGGGAATATTAGCCAGCAAGTTTTTACAGATAAATGTCAATTAAAAAAAAAAAGAAAGAAGCTGACTTAAAGCAAAAGCAGTACAAAGTAAATGAGAGAAGGGAGAGCATTTAGTACCAAAACCTGACAGCAGCATACCATGTTGTAGTCTGCTAGCTGACCTTGAAATTCTTTGATTTCACCAGCTAAAGCCTCTGCCCTAAACACAAAACAAAAAGCCAAACTTAATATGGGAAGGTTTGTAGATGTAAAGACAACATAATGAAAAAAAGAATTATTTAATGGTTCCTTGAGGTATGCAAAAGACCAGAGACTAGACTTGTGACTGAGAAAGTTAACACTGTATTAGCTGCAATACATCTCACCTTTTTTCATATGACAAGTAGACAGATTTCTCTTGCTTGTACATTTCTACTTCTTCCTGTAACTTGTTAATTTCTGTTGTGAGTTCATTTGTTTTGCTTCTGCAAAACAACAAACAAAAAGAATCATTAACATTTGAATGTACAACTAAAACATAGATAGAAATGGTATTTTACTACCAGAGGTATACAGTCAGTATCTCTTTCTCACACTGCACAGTGTTTCAAATCAGTATTTCAAAGAAGACCTCGATAAATGAGGAAAAAAGCAGACTGGTTCTATTAGATAAAGTCACAAGTAGTTGTTAGAAAACATGAATATGAAATAAAATATTTTAGTTAGCTTTTTGTCCCCGATAGTGAAACAGATGTGAATTATTCTCAAATAGTCAGGAAAAAAATTGTAGTATCATTTCACAGTATGTGGGTATCATCCGTATTTAAAATGGTGTATTTTAGGGCTCATTATTCAATACTGCAAAATAATCAACTGACAAAGTAGCATAAGCAACAGGCCTTGCCTTGGTCAGTATTAGGTCAATATATAATCCAGGTAAACCACCTGAAATCAACACTAAATACTGCTTAGTTTGTGATGGTAGTTCTTACAAATAGAGCTATCAGACCTATTAAGCATTACAAGTAGAAGCTCAAAATCACTGACTCTCTTTTTACTAGTGCTGTGGGAATGCGTTTAATTTAGCAAGCCTAATAACAAAGTCAAAAGAATCTACTTGTACTTTGACATAAGCATAAAATTCCTTTCCTCCTACAAACTATATGCAATATGACCATAACCTTTATAGCAGGACAGATTTCATTTTATGTGATCATTACTTATCCTACTGTATTGTTAAGCACAACAAACTTTGTGTCAGAAAGCGAACAGAGCAGTAAAACTTCTGCCATATGAATGTGTTGTTAAGACATACCTCAGTAGTCCAAGGTAATATGTTTTATCCATTATCTGTCTCTGAGGACCTGACAAAGGAGAGTAAGATGACATTTTGTCAGAAAACAACTAATTTGGATGAACTGTAAATTCTGAAAACAATCTGCAGAATTTGCAAGCAGAGAACTTAAGAACTACCACCTTCTCAGTGTTCTTAAACAGATTTTACCTCCTTGAAACAAACAAAGGCAGAAATTAATTTTAGACTCTTGTGAAGGTAAACATTACTTTTTCAGCAATATGTACAACACAGTATTTTAATTATTCTGCAGTGCTGGAAGAAGACACAATTTATCCTAGTCTATTCTTTTGAATGTTTTTAAATACAGCTGAGGCACAGAAAAGCCTTTGTATAAAGCAACGAAAATTTACCTTTAAAAACATAAATATTCCTTTAAAATACTTGCAGACACCTTGTTAGCTATTTTCAAAAATACCTTTCATTGCAGTTTTCATTCCACTTAATCCCTGTTGAGTCACTGGACGGTCTGCAACTTTAATCTGAGATGACAGGACTCCTCCAGTAGTTGAAGAACCACCACGAGAGCCAGGTCTTGATGTACTAGGAGGCATCTATAAAAAACAAAAAAATACAAACATCCCAACTCTGAATTATGAATTTATGCAATTGCCATAGCAATTAAAAACTTCAGTTTGTCTCTATACTGTTCCTACAAGAATCTTCTAGCATTTACATCTCTTCAGGTAAACAGCTTCAGTCAAATGTCCACTCCAGCACGGTGGGAGATTACCTTTGAGCAGCTGTTCATTGTTCCATCTCTCTGCAACATCAATGCTATTAAGGTCTCCCAGGTGAACTCTTGATGCAAAACCTCCTTGACCCCTTTCAGTCAAAATTAGAAAATAAAACTCTAGAAAATTAAAATCTTAAAATTCTTCCCACGAAACTATCACTTCAGTCATGGTAATAAAAAAAAAATTACCCCAAAAATGGATAAAAACCCAAATAAATCAAAGTTCACATTCAAATTTTTTAACATACCCCTGTTCCTATTCTGGTTGCTGATGGAGTCCTTGATGAAGAGGCAGGCCTTGCAGTCAGCCCTATTCCTGCTCTTGAAGAAGGACGAGATATTGGAGGTCTGTGACTGCTGGCCATATCTTTTCCCTTTTGAACTTCTCCCTGGAAAGAGGGATAGAAACAGTTCTGTAACTTGCACGAGTTCTTTAAAACTACCAGAAGTCAATTCTTTAAACATTAATTCTCCACTCCATTAAAATGTTTTGTTTTCTTTCTGTAAAGCACTTCCCTACTGGAAGAGTACTGTACAAGACAGAAACAGTGGTCAGAAAGGACCACAGAAGCTCTATCAGTAAGGTGAAACAGCAGTCCCTCTTCAGTGCTTAGTCAGTCCTCAATATATACAGTTATACAGATAACTCCTGGTAATTCTTGTGGCATTTATTGTTTCAGCATCTGCCCACAGAATTCAAGCCTCCCATGAAAGAACTTGGAAGTGAACAGCTGTTACAGATGCCCATTTGGTCTATCTGGGGACAGTCCTTCGGGCATGANGGGCGGCGATAGCCCTTTCCCTTCACCGGCAGCCATTAAAGCCTCAATAAACAACGGAGACGGTATCACAGCAACCACCCACCCCAACCACACCAGCGCCCGGCTATCGCGATAGTCAGAAAGAGCCTTCCGGCCGCCAAGGGACGGACTANAAAAAAAAATTACCCCAAAAATGGATAAAAACCCAAATAAATCAAAGTTCACATTCAAATTTTTTAACATACCCCTGTTCCTATTCTGGTTGCTGATGGAGTCCTTGATGAAGAGGCAGGCCTTGCAGTCAGCCCTATTCCTGCTCTTGAAGAAGGACGAGATATTGGAGGTCTGTGACTGCTGGCCATATCTTTTCCCTTTTGAACTTCTCCCTGGAAAGAGGGATAGAAACAGTTCTGTAACTTGCACGAGTTCTTTAAAACTACCAGAAGTCAATTCTTTAAACATTAATTCTCCACTCCATTAAAATGTTTTGTTTTCTTTCTGTAAAGCACTTCCCTACTGGAAGAGTACTGTACAAGACAGAAACAGTGGTCAGAAAGGACCACAGAAGCTCTATCAGTAAGGTGAAACAGCAGTCCCTCTTCAGTGCTTAGTCAGTCCTCAATATATACAGTTATACAGATAACTCCTGGTAATTCTTGTGGCATTTATTGTTTCAGCATCTGCCCACAGAATTCAAGCCTCCCATGAAAGAACTTGGAAGTGAACAGCTGTTACAGATGCCCATTTGGTCTATCTGGGGACAGTCCTTCGGGCATGAACCATCACCAATACAAACCCAATTGCACTACCCCAGATAAACCCTAGTAGCTTTCACCATCCTCCCCTGAGGCCTCCCCCTCAACAGCAGGGCCACATAGAGACAGCCTTTATATCACTGAAGCTACCAGGGAGTTGCTCGGCGGGCCCGGTGAGATGCCGGTACGGTCGACCACGACTCAAATAGTCAGAAGTACCCCTGTTCCCCAGGGGCGATAAACACCCGCGACCAAACAGGCTGAGGGCCTCTGGCGCTGGGAAGGTGCGGAAGTCACAGCACCAGCGGCTCCAGCTACAGAACCTGAAAGCCCAGCGGAGTCACAGACAGGCGCCAACCCCGTTTCCCGGGCGGCGATAGCCCTTTCCCTTCACCGGCAGCCATTAAAGCCTCAATAAACAACGGAGACGGTATCACANGCTGTGTCAGGACACTTCCCTCGGCCTCCCGCTATGGCGGCCGAGGGCAGCGGGTACCGGCTTCGTTGCTCCTTGCTGGGACACGGGCAGGACGTGCGGGGACTGACCCGCGGTCTTTTTCCTCCAGGCGGTTTTGTGTCCGTCTCCCGGGACCGAACTGCGCGGCTCTGGGCTCCTGACGGGTGAGCGTTGGGCCGCGGCCTTCCTCGGCAAAGCCCCCGGTCGCTGAGCGGGCAGTCAGGGTTACANCTCCCAGAGTGCCTCGCGGCGGAAGAGCGAGAGTTCTGCCCCTCTCGGTGGCGCGATGCCTGCCGGAAGATGTAGTCTATCCGCAGGACCCTGGCCGGCGTGGCGAGAGACAGCTCTTCCGGTGCGGCGCTCCGCGGTTTCCGGTAGAGGCGGCGGGCTGAGTGCTGCGGTGGGAGTCGTTTCGCTGGACGCGGGCTGGAGAGTTTGCGAAGGGCTAAGGAGTGTCTACTTGTATGCCTGCTTCTGAAGGAAGGCTGTCTTTGCTCAAACAGTTAACTCTGTGTCGACATTTTATCGTGCTTTGTAGACGCTAATAACGTCTATAATCTGGTGGTCTTTTATCGGGTGGTAGTAGTGGTGTTGCCACCTCTTGGTATTCAGTACCAAAGTAGTACCGCCAAGTAACNAAAAAAAAAAAAAAACAAAAACCAAACCAAAAAAACCCCCCACAACTCTTGCTCTTGCTGAGCAGAAATCTTTGAACATAAAATGAAATATTAAAAAACTACACAGGGGATTTAAATACACAAAAGCATTGGGTAAAGGAAAAAAAAAACATGTTATTGTCTCTGATTTTTATGTCACACAGGGTTGCTTCCTACTACATTTGTCTTGTTGAATTTATTCAATGAATTTTTCAGCATATCATTGTGACCAGAAGAGGTAGTGCTAAGCAATGTGCATAGGAGATGGTGGAGATGTCGGGTATGGCAGAAAGCCACGGGATGTATTGCCTCACCTGTCTGTAGTTTCAAATTGTGAACTGCATTCTGAAGTTCTAAGAATGGATTTCTTTCCACTGCTGTGCAGTGAAACAGATAGTTGGCAAATTTGCCTGAATGCTCACACGTGTGTTTAAATTGATATATCTAGCTCTGCAATTGAGGGTGGGGAAAGACTAGTCACATGAAGTGTGTCTCATTAAATCTCTCATCACAGCTGGAGAACTTGTTAAATTGCGTAGAAATTTATTGTGGGAAAGAAAGGCTTGACTTTAACGCATAATTTTTGAGTGCTATGTGAGGAAGACAGGAATAACTTATGCAGACTTGTAATGATTAGTATGTAGGTAATGATTATGTCTTTGCTTTGAAGGCTTTGGTGTTAGAGTAGGCGGGGTTCAGTGGGTAAGCAAACTGCTCTATGTTATTTTTGTTATTTAAATTTTACAGGCAAATATGTTATCTTCATTTTTCATTTGTATCTTCAGCAGATAAGACATTTTAGAATTTAGAAGAGTATCATGATTTACCTGTGTATTCCGAGCTTTCCAAGCATTAGAGTGTGAAATATGACAGTGTGATGATATGTTGTGTTTTTTGGGGTGAGGAGGAAGCAAACAAAAAAAAAGAGAAAAAACAAAACGAACTAAACAACACCACAACCTACACATTTATTATGTGGGGATAACAAGCTTTTTCCAGTTAGTGCTGTCACTGTTGAGGCTGGATCAGGATGAAGAAATGAGGGTGCTGCTTGAATCGGTTATAATCTATTTAATTATTAAAACTCTGCAGTGCTCCTAATTAAGGGCCAGTGAAGAGATTGCCAGTGAATAGCTAGTGAGCTTTCTTCATTTATGTGCTCTGTCATTGTAAGGTATATTGGGGTACATATTTGAGTCTTGAGACAGCAAAAGATTTCATAAAGGCAAACCATAACTACTGATCAAATTCTTGCCAATGAGCAAGAAAAAAACAAAACTAAGTCCTTCCAGGTCTACCATTACCAAAAATCAAGTGGAAAGCTTTAAATGTTGTTAACTGAGTTGCAATGCTGGGATGTAAGTTTTCTGGTAAGTTTCAAATTCTTTCTAGGTCATCCATAGTATTTATTAAGCATAGTAATTAATTCAAGAATTGGAGTATAAGACACCTCTGTAATTCAGTGCCTCAAATAATTAATGTTTCTGTCATGACTCTCAACTGATTATCATATGTGTTTAGTCCTAACAGGGGTTTTACTGAAATGCACTGTATGAGTGGACACTCAAATTTTGTCTCTTGTGTGTGCATCATACCTCCAAGCGACCTCTATCCTTGTGGGCTGATTGCGACTGGTAGCAATGATCATAATATTTGCATTTTCACAGTTGACAACCCAGCTCCTCTTTACACCCTTAAGGGTCATAAGAACACAGGTATGTAGTCTTTTTGCTTTTTTTAATTTGTTGCATAAAAGTTTATGCGATTTGTTAGAGAGGAAATTAAGTTATAAAACTCAATTTTTATTTCTTTGGTATTTAACATAGAAAACTATTTAATTATGCCCTCTGTAAAACAGGATTTTATAATCTCAATTTGTGCAATGACAATTCATTTCAAGGATTTCCAAGTTTACACTGATGAATACTTGAGCTTCTACTGTATGTGTGAACGCATGGCAATTTACACTATGATTTTCCTTTTGCCAAGAGTTGGATTTTTAAGAAGCAGTTCATTTCATTCTGCATGTGTTAAGCTTAATTTTTATGCCAAAGTTGATGTAAGTAGAAAAAGTCATTTTTCTAAGTAAACTTTCATTGCCCATTCTGTTACCTAGATGGGGATCTAATATTAATTGGTGATTTACATATTTGTAAAGACTGACAGCTCATTGCAGAAATTTCATCTCTTCACTCTGCTCAGTGCAGCATATTAAGCCAACTTTGTATACCTTTTCTTGAGCTAGATAATAAGATTCAGCAATTTTCATACTACCATACTAAGTTTTTCTTCTGTGTCCTGGTTTCAGCTGGGCTAGAGTTATTTTTTTTTCCCCCTAGTGGTTGCTGTGTTTCAGAGTTCCTAAGAAAGGAATGTCACTAATGCCTATTGTTTTTAGTTGTTGCCAGGTGATTATATTTTTTGAGGACATTTTTCAGATTCTCATAGAAGCTGATAAGGACCAAAGATAGAAAGACCAAGATGGAATGGCCAAAGGAATATTCTGTACCATAGATGTCATGCTCAGTGAAGTTAAAATGAGCTTAGCTAGGGTGGGGAGGGAGTACTGCCAATCACTGCTCAGGAAGGTAATCAATTAACCTAATGGTGTGAGTGGCTTGTGTCATCATTATTGTTATTTTCCTTTTCTGTTACTGTTCTATTGAATTATCTTTATCTCAGCCCACAAAGTTTGAGGTTTTTTTTTTTTCCCTTTATCCTTCTTTTCTTCATCTT
>VXBJ01005725.1:131235-154482 GCA_013400055.1 Nycticryphes semicollaris
CCTCAAATAATTACAAAGAATTTGTTCAACATCAAGGGACTCTTGTGTGGATAGGATCGGATTTCTTTTCATTAAAAAAAAAATAAACAATAAGACATATTTGATGTTTGGCTTTATTTTTGAGCGCTTCTGTCTGAAAAGTATTGATGTTCTAATAACATCAAGCTGTGTATAGTAGTTACTGCTTTTCTTGCTGTTTCACCAGGTGCTGGACGTTATGTTCCAGGCTCTTCATCTGGGTCAAGTACAATACCTGCAGCAGACCCATTTACAGGTAATGGTAAATTCATAATCTGTCTTGTTAGCATTTTAAGATGCATATTTTAATAATGTTCAGTTGCATTCAGTGTTCGGCACCAGACACTGTTTTTTTGCAGTTCTCCATTTGGGCCAGTAGTGGGGGGACTCTGACACTGTCAAAGCGTGTCCAGACCTGTTTAGGAGAGCCCTCTAGTGTCTCATCTGCCTCCTGTGACTGTTCTCTACAGCAGAGGAATAGGTCTCTGTGTTTTGTCAAACTCTCAGATGCATGTTCAACACAGCAATTGGTATATTCATGGAAGTAGTTTTCTGTTTTTTATAATTAATTTTTTTTTTACATGACCTTTATTTATACCTTCCACCCTAAATTTTAGATTCTAACTCCCCCTGGCATAGCTAGTTTGAAATCCTCCTCACTAATTTAGCAAGCTAATTTGCAAAGACAATCCAGCCCTGCTTTGTCAGCCAAATGCTAAAATCCTGCCTGCAAAATCAGCCATGCAGCGAGTTGTTGACCCACTTGATGAGCCTACTTCTCAAGAGTTTTTGGTTTGCTAGTAGCAGTAAAGATACATCACCTAGGCCCTTCATGGTTGCCTACAGAGCTCTCTAATCACTCCAGGTACTCTCCCGGGCTTCCTTAGCAGTAATAGTGATGCCCAGGTGGAAGAGTAGTGGGGTAATAGTCTGAAGGCCCAGCAAGCTTTGCAAATCTCTCTGTAGCATCCTGGCCTACAGCAGGCACAAACCTCACAAGATACCAGGTCATGCCTCCATACCTTGCAGGAGGAGGCCTCCCATCACTGCTGCTTGCCTTTCCCTTTTTTTCAGACATGAGGTGCAGTCTCAGCTGGGTCTGATGCATCTATCCCCTGTTGTGTGTTCTCATCAGTGCCACGGCACTGTGCTTGTTCTGTATTTGCCGTGGAGCAGAAGCCTATGTGCTGTTGCCAAAAGCCACAGCCTTCAGCCTTCCCCTCCTTGACATTATTTCTTTGTTCCTATTCTACTGTGGTCTCCATCTCTCTCTCTCCTCCCTTTCTTCCTGTGGCTCAGGCTGTGGTCTCTGCAGATGCAAATACCCTGCAGTTCCTTCATGTGGGGCCTCAGTGCCACAAACAGAGTCTGCCAACCACAGGAGAGGCCTGGCCTGGGCAGCAGTGCCATCCCCTGTAGCTTCTCATAGATAAGGTATCTACTGTGCTGGGTAGCCTTTGCATCAGTGGGTGCCAGAGATCAAGCTATGGGTCACTGAGTTTGGGAATACCGTCATCACCCCCAGCACCAGCCTCACACACAGGCATAGATTTAATCCTTAAATTTCAGAAAGTGTTGAAGACTTCTCTTTAATGCCTTTAGTGCAAAACAACACCTTCAATAGTGATGTTTGAAAACTGGTAACTAAATATATGTTACCTCTTTACCATTGGTGGTGTTTAAAAAGCCTAATGTCTGTGTTCAGGTGCTGGTCGCTATGTTCCTGGTTCAGCATCAAGTGCAGTAGCTCCAGTGGGTGGCGTTGATCCATATACAGGTAAGAGATGATGCCTGCTGATGAAAAGCATTCTTCAGCTTTTGCTTCAGTTTTTCCTTTGACATGGATTCTATATTGATGCAAAATTACACTTAATTAAGTGTAATTAGTCAGATTAGGATCTCCTCCTGTCTCAGGAGGAGAGACTTACTGGTTGGATATTGTTCTATGTCAGATGCTTTGGTAAACTGTTTAACTTCTTGTATTTCCTTTATGTAGGAATGGGTGCCTATCAGTCAGCTGCAGCTAAAATTGAAAATATTTATTTTCCGAAGCAGGATGCTGTCACCTTTGACCAGGCCAATCCTACACAGATACTTGGTAAGTTTAATTTCAAGGATGTTTTTATTTTTCATCTGTTTGAAGTAACTTCACTTTTGATTTTTTAAAAATCTAAGTGATTTCCCATAGCTTTCCTACTGTTTATTGGTTTTGACCTCGTAAAATTGCATTCATTGTTTTAATGGTGCATGTATTTGAAGGCTTAGGAATACAAGTAAATTTCATAAAAGCTCTAATAATTTTTTTTTACCCTCAGCTTATATCTGCTGTTGTTTGGAATCTTTTTTTGTCAAGCTGGTACATTTAAATACTGTACTTTTGTTTCTTTTCTTAGATGCTAGATACGCAAGTCATGAGCAATTTCTGATTTTGCTTAGGAAAGTTTTAGTTCACCAGATAATCATACAATGTAATCTATGAAGTTTTAAAGTAAGGCACTCTAATTTCAGAGGTTGCAATGGTGACTTCTGTGTTTAAGCAGAACTCTGCGTAACAGAAAAAAGAAAACAGTATGCAATATTTAGTAATTGTATGCTTTTTTCTTCTTTTGGTAAATTATATTATTGACTTGTTTTTCCTTCTCTTCTCATGCTTCATTCCTGTTCTGCTCTCTCTTCCTCTATATTTTCTGTAGATGTTCCACAAAATCTCTACCCTATTTGTCACCAGTTTGTTTCTGAACATACATTAATGCGTCTAAGGGTTTTGTAAAACTAGTTTCTATTCACAGTGTACCTGCAATGAAGATCTCCATATTAAAACTTTATTGCTTCCTTCTCTCCCCTTTGTATACAGAACTTGAAAACATTGTAGTTGTTCAGGTAGTCTGATAAGGAAACTTAAAACAAGAGATTCTGCTTTTTGGAAAAAGTATACTTTCACAGTTATCCAGCTTCTTGAAGAGGGCAAGTTCCTGGCCCTACAGTCATGGAATCATAGAAACGTCTGGGTTGGAAGGGACCTCATCTAGTCCAAGTCCCCTGCTGTAGGCAGGGACATCTTTCACTACTATGTCAGTTTGCTGAAAGACACATCCAACCTGATTTCAAACAATTCCAAGGATGGAGCATCCACAGCCTCTCTAGGCAACCAGTGTCTCTTTTGGTTTAAAACCATTACTCCTTGTTCTGTCACTACAGACCCTGATAAAGTCTCCCTCCACCTTTCTTATAAGCCTCCTTCAGGTACTGAAAGGCTGCAATAAGGTCTCTCTGGAGTCTCTTTTTCTCTGGGCTGCACAACCCCAACTCTCTCAGCCTTTCCTCATAGGAGATGCATTCCAGTCCTCTGATTATTGTGGTCCTTCTCTGGACCTGTTCTAATGTCTGTCTTGTGCTGGAGACCCCGGAGCTGTATGCTGTATTCCAGGTGGGGTCTCACAAGAGTGGAGAATCACCTCCCTTGACGTTCTGGCCACGTGTGGTCATTTATTTTTTTTTTATTCAGACTAGTATACCGTTGACTTTTTGGGCTGCACATTACTGGCTTATGTCCAATTTGTAATCCACCAGTATCCCCAAGTCCTTCTCTGCAGGGTGGCTCTGAATCACTTCATTGCCCATTATTGATACCAGGGATTGCCCTGGCCCAGATGGAGGACCCTTGGCCTTGATGAAATTCATGAGGTTCACATAGGTCCACTTCACAAGCCTCTGGGGCATTCCGCTGCAGTATTGCCCTTCTAGGTATTTTTCAGGTTTCATTTTCTGTTTAAAAATACCATGTAGAATCTTCAGTCAGCCTCATCTTGTTTCCCTGAATTTTCTTGCATTCTGGTATTTGTTTGTTCAGGGAGAAGATATGGGATTCACAAACTGGATTTTTTTTGTTTGTTTGAAAGTTGTTGCTAGTAAATAGTTATATAACATCCTCTTAGTTTTGCACAGACTTTACACTAAAATTTCTGCAAAATTTCCTAAGAGGGAGAATGGCAAGGCTGGCTGGTTTTCATTCTGCTATGTTACAGCAAAGTGTAGACTTTGACTTACTCTTAAAAGCATACAGTATCAGTTTATTTTTGTCCACTATTCTTGAAAGGTAACCATATTAGCCACAGGCTTAGTGGGTTGTTTGGTTTTTTTGATGCTTAGAATCTGAAAGCTAGGTTCACTGAGCTTCCTGCAGTTTTGTTACAGCACATGGTTAAATACTTTTGTAAATATTACGGCTGGACTGGGATAGATTTAATAGCTATATGGGTTTTTTTTATAGGAGGCCTGCAGTAGATTTTTGTGCGTACTATAAGACTCATATTTGTGTACTAATGTAATGGTGCCTGCTTGTGTGTTTATTGACATGGCCCTCATAAATTCTGGAAGAACAAGGATGGGCAGGTGTTTAATGCTAAATGTATTTTAAGCAAAATTCTGTACATTACAATAATTTTTCCAAGACTTTGATTTTAAAAATTACATTGAAATTTGCATATAGGATGTGATGCACTAATATTTTGCTTATGATACTTAAGTGAAAATACAAAAACTCTGCTTACACTAAGAACATACAGTTTCTTTATTGCTTTTATTACTTAGTAATAGAAAAAAGCAAAAAAGGAATCCTATTTCAGTTATGAAAACTAATGGTCTTGGTTTTCTTCTGCATTTTTGCCCATGTGCAGGCTAAGGTGTGAATTCTGAATCTTTGTGTTACAGTGTTAGAGGGAGCTTAATGGTAGCAAGCATTGTGATGATTAAAACCTTAAAGTTAGAAAATTATATAACTGGAAAAAGTAATGTTTAAAAATCTAAATTGCCCCTAAACCAATTACAATAATTGTAACTTGTTTATAAAGTGCTTATGTAGTATTTCATTCAAAATCTGGATTTGTGAAGTTGTAATGTCAGTAACCCATGCCTCTTCTATTGGTTTTACAGGCAAATTAAAGGAACTCAATGGCACTGCAGCTGAAGAACATAAGCTTACAGAAGATGACCTGATAATCCTAGAAAAGCTATTGTCTGCAACATGCAACAACTCTGCAGAAACACCTACAGCACAGCAACTTCAGACTCTATGGAGAGCCATTAACTGGCCTGAAGGTAGACAATCACAATTATTTTTTGTACCATCAAGTCAGTACTTCACTGTGAACCAAAAGTCATTTTAAGCTGGCTGTTACACAGAGTATGTCCCAAACAATTTATAACCCAGGTAGAAACCAGAAGATGACAAACGTACGCTAATGGCACTGATCAGTAGCAGGGGCTGTGGCATAAATTACAAAACTGATAATTGGTTTTCAAGTTTTGTTTTTGGCACAACAGTAAATGTGAAGGACAAAGTTCATCTAAACATCAGATATGGTTGTTTTATTTAGCAGGAGCATCCTCAAGAAAGAAGTGTGAGTCTTGTTTGGAGATAGAGCAAAGAAGTGTGAGGTTGGATTCCGAAGTTGTTACCAAGTGAGGGATGGAATTAAGAAAAGAAATTACTAAAAAAGTCTTAAAAGCAGCTCCTGCTTAATATGGTAGAAAAGAATTTAAAACATAAACCATAATTTAAACCGTGTTTGCACAGCTGGGAGCTGGTGATTGCTAATGTCATCATACCTTTCAGAGTCTTTATATTGTACAAGACATTCTTAAGTTTCTGCGTATCTGCGGGACAAACTGCTCAACAATCAAAGGTAACCAGGTTCAGCTTTGTTTTGGTTATAAATATGGGATACCAATAGTAGACTTCAGGAGCCAGGTATATTTGAAATTTGGAAAAATAGTGGGGAACTACTAAACACTCTTTAGTTTGGTATCCTTAAAATGATTTCCAGCTGATCAGTTGAGGACATCCTGTTTTTTTTTGTTGTTCTTTGCGAATTAAGTCTGAGAGTTGAAGGTAAATTTTTTAATCTCATTTTCCTTTCTGTAAACAACTCTGTACCTACACTAAATTGTAAGATGTGGCATGAGGACAAAGGGAGGTTGTAGGGGTGTTCAGTCACTGAGATTTTTTCAGAGACCTTTTTGGATTAGTTACCATGTTTTGTTCTTGCCTTTACTCTTAGCAATTAGAGTGTTTAGGAAAAAAAATAAGATGGTTTGCAAAGCTCTGTGTTTATCCTAAATTAAGGAGCATATTTTTATGATTAATTCAAGTGTTACTAGGATGGGTTTGTCAATACCTGTGTTTATGAATTTCAAACAACTTGTGCTTTGCCTGAATTTCTCTCTGGATGAAACCGTTACTGTCTGTTCCCAAAACAAGGGGTTAAGAGTGTTTGCATCTAAAAGAAACTCACCAGTACATTTGCACATAATGAAGTATTAATACTAAAATATTTTTTTTTATTTTGTTTCTTAGATATTGTCTTTCCAGCCCTAGACATTCTTAGATTGTCTGTCAGGCATCCCACTGTGAATGAGAACTTCTGCAGTGAAAAGGATCACGTACAATTTATCGTCCTTCTCCTTAAATTTCTGAACCCTAAAGGAAAGCAAGCGAACCAGCTGTTGGCACTTAGAGCTCTTTGCAATTGTTTTGTCAGCCAGGCAGGCCAGAAGCTCATGATGGAACAGAGGGGTGAAATCATGACACAAGCAATAGAAATGAAATCGGGCACTAATAAGAGTATCCACATTGCGCTTGCCACGCTGACACTGAACTATGCTGTATGTTTACATAAAGTCAACAACATTGAGGGCAAAGCTCAATGTTTATCAGTAATCAGCACAGTTATGGAAGTCGTTCAAGACCTTGAAGCTGTTTTTAGACTGCTTGTGGCTCTTGGGACGCTAATCAGTGATGATACAAGTGCTGTGCAATTAGCTAAGTCTCTTGGAGTTGACTCTCAAATCAAAAAGTATGCCTCTGTATCAGAACCGGCTAAAGTAAAGGAATGCTGTAGGTTTGTTCTTAATCTGCTATAATTGGTTGCTCTCCTTAGCAATTGGGAGACACAAAGATACTTTTGTTCATATTTTGTGACAGACTATAATTGGGGATGAATTACACTTGATTTGTTGCAAGATACAGAGCAAATAAAACTTTTTTTTAACAGTTTGTCATTTGACTGCTTTTCTGAAGTCTGTAGTGCAGAGGATCTTTGCAAGAAGTACTTCTAACGTAGCTCAGATCAAAATAGTTCACCAGGACATCAAACCATCTCAGTACTTAAAGGTCACTGTATGGAAATGTAGGAAATGGCTGTGATTCAGTGAATGTCAACTCTGACACCCACCCCAACCATGTTTCTATGTTTCAGTATAATGAGTCTTGTTTCTTTACTTGTGTTTTTTGTCAGCAGACAAGGGGCCCTGAGAACAGTTAAGTTCAACTGTGCTTTTCACAACCTTGTTCGTTAACTCTAGTTAGTATGAACCCTTGTCAAATATCCTGGTAAGAGAATGGCTTATACTTAATTTTTCATTGGCTTTTTTTCCCACCATTTTGAAACCTAGCTGTTTTATGGCTCTTACTGTTTTTAACCTAGAATTAGGTGACTTTTTGAGGGGTAGACTCTAACTGCCGTATAGATGTCATGCTTCACTGATCAGTGAGTATATTTTAGCTTGTAAAATGGCTTGAACTTCTACAAAAGCTTTTATGTGACTTTTGACTTTTAATGACAGGCATATTACACCAATTGATAGCCAAGTGTCTTACTCTTATGTTGTGAAATATTTGATGATGTAAAAGAAAAAAAAAAAGGTCATCCTGAAGAGTGGGAGAGATGTTTAGGTGTGGAGAACAGATTGAGCAGTAGAAACTGGAACAGGTTTCCTAGAGAGGTGGTTGATGTCCCCTGCATGTCAGTGTTTAAGAGGCATTTGGACAATGCCCATAATAATTTGAGTTAACTTTTGGATAGCTCTGAAGTGGTCAGGCAGTTGACTAGATAATCATTATAGGTTCCTTACAACTGAAATATTCTGTTCTAACCTGTACAAATGTAAAGTCAAGTTTTATGAAGTAGCTTTAACATTACTGTGGTGACTATTCGAGCAGATCTAAGAAGTTCAGCTCAAAATGGGGATGTTATTTCTTACTACTGTAAATGTTACACTTTGGTTTAGAATTAAGATGAAGTCAAGATGTCCATGTTCAAAGTTAATTTTTTCATTATATTAATAGTATGGAAAATGAAAAAATGGGCAAGCTTTTCTGGCACATGAGCTCTTTGTCACATGGTACCCATCTGCCTCCCCAGTGCCAGATGGGAAGGGTTTTGTGACCAAGAGCTATAACATTTTTTTGCTCCATCTAACTGAACTGTATGAATTACTGCATTGCTTCCAGCAAACCTTGGTTGTCAGACCCTTAGTTGCACACTTGTACTGTTACACTTCTGATGAATTTGCTGATACATTTACAGAGTCTTGATTATGGCTTAGTCACAGGCTTTCTCATTTGATCCATTGCTGGTTGGTGTGTGAGGCAATCCAAGAGATTATTCAAGATTTACAGTACTTAACAATAGATCAGTCCCTTCCTGGGAAAACATCTAAGAAGCTACCTTTAGGAAACATGTCTGTGAAATAGTGTGCCTGTCTGTTGAATTTTGATTGCCTACTATAAAACTGTTCTTGAAGCTTTTTAATGTTGTGCTTTTTAACTGTGTTTGTACATGTGCTATTTTAAGAAATCTATATTCATTTAACATTTTGGTTTTGTCATTGTGGGATTGCTTTGTTACAGATTACCGCTTTATGTGAAAATTGTCATTAATTTCCTAGACCAAAAATTAATGTTTATATTAATAAACATATTCTGGCAACTCCAAGAAATGGTATATTATGAGATATTACAAAATTCACTTAAATTTCCAGGGAACTAATGGGATGTAGCAGAAAAGCCTTCATCTGCTGGCGTCTTTTTCTAAGCTGGAATGGAAGCTCTTGGAGCAGCAAACAGCACATAGTAGGACTTCACATTAAACTTCTGTTGTTGGGCCTGCCTTGGGTTTGATGACGTGGAAATACTTGGGACCTGCTTGGGTCATACAACAGCATACAATATAAAATGCCTTACTAGGGAGCTGCATGAGGAATCAAAACTGACTTAGGCCAGCACCAACGGCTGTACTTGCCAAGACAAATGAAGACTATAGTAACATAACCTGGGATACACAAATCAAAACATTCCTGTAACAGTTATTATTATGACACATATATATTATTATGACACATATATGACACATACGATACAGGCTCGTATCAGGGCCTAATCTTAAACTGATTTCAAAAACTACATAGTGGTGTTCAGGTTGCAGATGGAACTAGAATAACTTCAGTCTATAAACGTTTCATTAAAAGCATTGTACATTGAGCTGTACATTCATGAACTGGATGCAGTCACTTCTCTATTAATGTTACGTGCTAAAGTAATCTACTATGGAAGAGTAGTGACACAGATTGGTACTGAAGAAGTAACTAAATGCTTCATGAAATATAACTTGCTGGTTCTGATTGTGTGAAGCTTGTTTAAAAACATTTAGTTAAACTGTCTTAGCTGAATTTAATCTATTGCTGTGTTAAGTGATCACTTTCCTGATTTTTTCCCCCTCTCTCTTTAAACTATTGACAAATCCAAAGTCTAGGAAGACTAGATGTTTCCCACCTTTTCAAAATGTGTACGGAACAGACTGAAATTAAATGTTCAGCAACAAGATGCCATATGCAACTGCTGAAAGTGTAAAGGAGTATCTGGGCAATTTCAGTTTTCCTCATCTTCCAATGGATTTTTGTTGTTTATTTGTCATAAAGATAGAGCCTTCCATTTTGGTGGGAAATTTTTTTCTGGACTTTCCAGTTGCAAAGACGATTTGGCAAACGTGGAACATGTCACTGTTAATCTGTATCAAACATATGGAAAAAATAACTGTTAAGTATGAACTACCTCTTTTTGACACTAAATTTGGAAGCCTAGCTGTGACCACCCAAATCTCAATATAATGCCAAATCATTTTATTAGCACTATGTAGTTAGCTTCTGTACTGTGTGAATAGATACTGCTTGCATTGAAAACATAGTCCACACAAATAAAGGTGCAGGTTTTGTATAAAAATAACAGCGTAGGCAGTTACTAGCTGTTTGTTTATTCCCAATTCTCCTTTAATACTTGTCCTGTTTGCATGCCTACACATATACTCTGTAACTTTTTATTTTCTATCCAGTTGCTCAAGGGATCTCATTTTCCTGTCAAACTTCTACACCCCTAATAAACACCCTGATTACATTACCACCTTCAGAGAACACTAAGGCTGTAATTTCGTGATGATAAAGATTTATTTCCACCCATCTAGCTAATCTAACGACACAGACTAATTAGGATCAACTCTGACCCTGTGACTGCACCTCATCCAACGCCAGAGGGACTCAACGCTTACTGAAAAAAAGAACGAACGGATAATACTTAATAAACTCTTCTGACCATTTTGAAAACACAATGTCAAACACTGCATTACCTGTCATCTGGCCATAATGCTTTTGATCACTGCTAGTTTTGTACAACTTGCTGTTTGAAGATCCAACACATTGTGTAATACATCAAAGTGGAAGGCTACATACTTGAATTTTGGGAAAAAAAAACAGACCCAGAAGAAAAGAATGGACGCTTTGGTGCATTAAATAAAGAAGAAATTTGTTGCATGTCTCTGCACCGAAAAGGAGGTGCTGGGGCTTTAGGCATGTTGAGTGTTTATGAGAAGCTCTGAGAAACTACAGGCAAGGAAGTAACAAGGGAGCCCTGTCCTTGGCCCTGCAAAACAAGAAAGCAAGATAAGAGTTAAAACAAGTTTTGAGGAATTTGGACACAGCAAGCAGGATGTTGCAGGCAGTCAAGGACGATGTTGTGAGCCACCTCGGCGCCCAATGAGCAGCGAGCATGGACGCGTGGAGGGCGCGTGGGAACTGGTGTTAACCAATTGTATTGTGCATGCTTTTCGCGGGGTGTGTGTTCCGGGCTTAGCAAGGGAATATAAGCAGAGGCAGAGCTGGGAATAAACGGAGCTTGATTCCACATCATATTGGTGTGTTGTTCATCTCCCTTCACTCCTCGGGCCACGGCAAGGAGGTTAATACAAATTGTTTCTGGGTAATGATGGGCATTTGTCTATTCTGGTCTTTATTTTCAGCTAACTATCCTCTTCGATTGCCATTTCCCTCTATAGCTAATCTTGGTGTCAGTGGCTGATCAGCGTCCTGGTGGGAAAATGAGTGGTCATCTGCCTTGAAGGGTCTTCTCTGGCCATTCCTACTTGTTTCCATGCTATGAAAATAGTTTGTGTCAGTTCTGCAATATTCACGAAACATCACAGAAAAACTAAATTTACTGTCAACATTAGCATTCACTGAGATATGGGTATTTGATTTTTCTCTTATTATTACGGGTATTTCCATGCTTGAAACATTTTTAATGGAGCACGTCTCAGTAATGTATCAACCAAATCAGTAAGAACAAATTTCTAAGAACAAAAAGTTAGAGAGCCACGTGAAGGTGTTTACTGTGGCGTCTAGCCTACTACTTAAAGCTTCATAGCAGGACCTTAGAACGGCAGCTCTAACAATGTTTAAGTGAGCCTGAACAGCAACTCTCTGGAACAATCGACAATTATGTATAATGTCTCTGTGCTGGGCAGACTATTTGAACTAGAGCACAAGTCTTATGATGAGTGGCTCATGGAGCTGGGGTTGTTTAACCTTGAGAAAAGGAGGCTGAGGGGAGACCTTGTTGCTCTCTACAGCTGCCTGAAAGGAGGCTGTAAATAGCTGGGAGTCGATCCCTTCTCCCAAGTAACAACTGACAGAACAAGAGGAAATGGCCTCAAGTTTTGCCAGGGGAGATTTAGGTTGGATATTAAGAAAAATTTCTTCACAGAAAGGCTTGTCAAGCATTGGAACAGGCTGCCCAGGGAAGTGATTGATTCACCATCCCTGAAGATATGTAGACGTTGTATACACAATAGTCCTGAAGGACATGGTTTAGGGATGCATTTGGCAGTGTTGGGTCGATGGTGGGAGCCGATGATCTGAAAGGTTCCTTCCAACACAGAAACTTCGATGATTCCATGGCTACTGAAGACCAGTACCAGATCAGACAAACTCAGACGTTTTGCAGGTGCCGCTGAGCTCGAAGGGATGTATTGCCCAGATGATGTAGTTTGCTTGCATTTTAAGTCATGGCTTCGGACAGGATCCTTAGTTCCACAGGGCTGCCAAGGCAGCAGCACTCCCGTGGGGGTAAATCCAGAGACCGNATAGCTGGGAGTCGATCCCTTCTCCCAAGTAACAACTGACAGAACAAGAGGAAATGGCCTCAAGTTTTGCCAGGGGAGATTTAGGTTGGATATTAAGAAAAATTTCTTCACAGAAAGGCTTGTCAAGCATTGGAACAGGCTGCCCAGGGAAGTGATTGATTCACCATCCCTGAAGATATGTAGACGTTGTATACACAATAGTCCTGAAGGACATGGTTTAGGGATGCATTTGGCAGTGTTGGGTCGATGGTGGGAGCCGATGATCTGAAAGGTTCCTTCCAACACAGAAACTTCGATGATTCCATGGCTACTGAAGACCAGTACCAGATCAGACAAACTCAGACGTTTTGCAGGTGCCGCTGAGCTCGAAGGGATGTATTGCCCAGATGATGTAGTTTGCTTGCATTTTAAGTCATGGCTTCGGACAGGATCCTTAGTTCCACAGGGCTGCCAAGGCAGCAGCACTCCCGTGGGGGTAAATCCAGAGACCGGAGTCTGCCACCACCGGCAGGGTCGCGATACGTCCCGCACGAGTCGGCACGGGTCCCCTCACCCTGGCGGAAGCGGCGCTGACGCATTTGCGAGGCGCCGGAAATAGGCCTCGCCTGGGGCGCGCGGATGTGAGGGCTATTGTGGGGGTACGGCAAGCCCCGGTGGGGCGATGCCGGGCAGGAGGTCGGCCAAGGAGAAGAAGCGGCGCCGCTCGCGTTCCACCTGTCCGGAGGGAACCTCGGCGCCGGGCGGCAGCGAGAGGAAGCGGCGGAGCACTGAGTCGAGCCGCGGCGGCGTGGAGGTGGGGCGGGAAGGGCGGGCGGCGCTGTCTGTAGCTTATTCCCCCCTCTCCGCCTGCTAGTGACAGGGTTCGCGCCTGCCCCGGCGAGTGAGGCCTGGCAGTTGTTACCGCCGTGTGCCGCCTACGGGAAGGGTTACGGGGGGCCAGGCGGCTTGTTCTCGGCCGGCTGTTTGGGGCTGGCAGCCTTCCGGATTCCATGGCCGGTTACCTTCAGTCAGAGCCTGTCAGCCTGCAGCTCTGCCCTAGGGAGGAAGGGCTGTGCAGCAAAGCCACCCGCGGCCAGGTCGGGCAGTGCCGCGCCGCGCCGCGGTGCTACACGTCCAGGGGAGACTAGCCTGTTTTTTCCCAGGTGTAGGAGATGTGGGACACAAGCTTAGAGGTGACGCCGGTCGCGGTGCTGGTAATTGCAGGATTGTGGGTGCGAGTACAAACATTGTCGTGATAAGCAGTCCTGAGTGTGTCTTGGGGCTGTCAAAATATATTTCTAGCTGTTTGTCTTTTGGTTTTTTTTTTTTTTCTTTTCTTTTTTTTTTTTTTTTTTAATAGAAAGAAAAGATCTGTTGCCTAACANTATTTTCTGATGTGAAGGCTGCTTTTATTCTCAGAATGTGTCACAGAGGGAATTGTACACCAATTTCCTTCTTAACAGGTTAGCTGTAAGTTATGAGATCAGTGATTTAATTGCATAGCAAATCAGAGAGACAGATGTCTTCTGCCTTAAAGCATGCTTGCGTACAGTGCAAGTTTATAAGCTAGGTTATTTGCAGACAGTATTTTCCAGTGAATATTTAAAAACATAAGAATGGTTTCAGTAACTGAAAACTTAGTTTCTGTAATCCAGTTACCTTGCAAACTAAAGTACTCTTTGGAAACTCAAAGGTCTGCCTTACGATGTCCCTTGTGAAAGGAAAACTTGCAAGCACAAATGAAACTGTAAGTATCCTTATTCTCTTAGAAAATGTGAAAAATTACTTGCCCTTCTTGATTTTTAGGAAGCAAAATGCAATGTACCTACTGGAGAGAAAGTGGAAGAAACTGAACAGCCCAGTGATGTAGAAGAAGGAGGATTAGATCTCAGCATCTCACTCAAACCAGTCAGCTTCTACATTGCAGACAAAAAAGAAATGCTTCAACAGTGTTTCTGTATCATAGGAGAGAAAAAACTACAGAAGATGCTGCCTGATATTTTAAAGGTACTGAAATACACTTTTATATACTTTTTGCAAGCTTGAGTGCTTGTGTAACAAAGCACATTTCTCTCTCAAGTCTAGTGGACTTTCAGTTTTAAAGCTACTCTTATATTTCTGAAAAAAGTCTTAAATAAAGATCTTAACAAGTCTCTTTAAGTGAGACTTTTTAAAGATTGGATACAGTTATTCCAGCTTACTCCTTTTTCCATTGCTAAAACTGCAGGCTGCTTATTTTTTATGCCATCTGTCTGTACTGGTTAGTTATATGCAAAAAAAATTTCATAATTGCATGGACTAAATTCAGTAGTGTTCACTAATAAATATGTTGCTTTGCTAATAAAAGTTTAATTTCTATTTGTGTCAGTTGAATTTCTTTGGTGTTAAATTAATGTTTGAGATAAGACAATAAAACCCCTTGGTAAACAGCTTCTGAAGCTATAAATTCTGTGGGCTTCAGTAGTAGTAGAATTTTACTGGCTTGGAACATACACTTTTTGAGTCTTGTAAACTACAGGACGTGCTAAAAATAGACTAACAGCCTGTTCAGGAGAAGAGGCTGCAGGTGAAATGCCATTTGTGTGGTGTTCATTAATAATTTTTTTTTGTCTTTATTTTTATCTTTATGATCCATATTATTAATATAAGTGAGGCCGGACTTTCTCATTTTAATCATGTAGTGAATGGCATATAGTTTCATTCATTTGTCATCTCTGTGAGAAGAGAAGTGGTCTGGAGCAGCTGGAGGCAAAGGTGTTGCTGAGTTTGAAAGTGGTGGTGTAGAACCAAACCTACATTAGCACCATGAATGTTATAATATGCTCAGCACTTTCTAATTTTGGTACTTGTGCATGGTATTGTAGTTCATTTGAAGGTGTGCAGTTATTACTTTATTTCACCAAGAAGATACCAAGTAATATGAAAGATATGAAGGTAACTGCAATACCCGTAAAATCTGTGGCAGTATGTGGTATGTATTAAGCATGAGAAATTGATCACAATATGCATATTTCTTATGTGTTCTTAATGGTGATATACAACTGTTGGTGTGTTATCAATAGCAGTGTTTGCTTTGGTTTGTGAACTCTAATTCAAGTTCAGTTGGCTCTGGCTTTGCAGGCTTAATTAGGAAAATTACCTGGTCCTGAGTGATGGAGAATGGGGAGTAATCGGGGCTACGGTTGTTTGCTGTTCCATGCATCACATGTATGGCCCAGTACTTTTACTGTTCAGTGTTACAGCTGCAGTGAAACTCCAAGCCATAGGTGAAGTAACTGATAGTGTGTATTGCTTAATTTTTCAGAAAAAAACCCAAACACACACACTACTTTTGGCAGCTGTCAAAACTGAAATGCCTACCTGGTGTTCTTCAATAGTTGCATCAGGTCAGAACAGGGAATAAACTTGCAATCTGAGTTAGCTCTTCACTCCATACAGTTAGTACTACTTACCATTCATAATTACTTTCTCCTCAGAAAGTTTTAGTAGCTCGTGGTCTGTCTTATCTGTCTTCTTAGAACTGTTCCATGGATGAAATCAAAAGGCTTTGCTTGGAGCAGTTGGAGCTGTTATCGGAAAAAAAACTGTTGAAGATACTTGAAGGTATGAATGAAACTTCCAGGCACCACTGTAAACCAGAGAATAGTCTGCTCTAAACCAGATTTTTCACTCAATTTCTAGCTACTAATACATAATTAGTGTGCATATATATATATACACACACACACATCACTGTGTATATAAGTGTATATATATATTTTAGTATTACATGTATATATACATGCTAATATTATATTTATATAGTGTGTGTGTATGTGTGCATATATATTTATATATATATGCTGGTTTTGATCTCTTAAGCTTGCATGAAACCATCCACTGATTTAGAAGCTGCCTGTTCAGAAAATAGTAGTATAAGCTTCTTTTCCCTAGTACCCAAACCAAGAGCAAAGCATTTGACTTGTTGGAAAAAACAAAGCTTGGAGTAGAGAAGTATTTTAGGTAAATTGACAGAAAGTTACCTCCTAGCTCTCTGCAGAGGAAATCTGACATACTGCAATACCACCAGTTCAATTGTATGACTAATTGCACTACGGTATTGGGTGTTGTTAAAGGATTCTTGTTGGATTTCTCTGCTCTGCTGAGACACACAGTTTGTGTACTTTCATTAAGGATATAACTTACCAGCTTTACAGTATCTTGTTGAACTTCCACTTGATATTTAAGGGCTGTAGAATTTATGTTCATCAGTTTTATGTAAACATGTAAACTTCTCAGTTAAATGGAACTTCGAATCTTGAATGCTGTGGAGCACCTTCTGTTAATTCTGTCTCCTGCACTTTTTTTTAGCGCCTATAGTATTGGACTAGCAATAGCTATTCTGTTTGTTTTGGGATTTGAGTAAGTCTAATTTTAGAACATCAGCTTTAACTGGGAAAAAACCCTCTTCTGCTGATTGTAGTAGAGTAATCAGTAAGGTTAAGCCTAAATGTATAGTATTAATTATATTGCCAGCCTAAATTTTCATGTTTGAAACTGTGTATATCTAGGCAAGATTGGAGCTGATTCTGATACTGACGAGGAGGCAGATGGAGGAGACAAGACTGGAAGCGAATCAGTCAGTCAGTAAGTAAAAGATAAAACACTTAAAAACTTAATTTAAGAATACTCAATAATATAGGGATTTTTCCTGAGCAATTCTGAAAGGTAATGTTGAAAGACCCAACCACTGTATCCTTACTTATGCAGTTACCTTAGTTGAATGACAATGAGCTGTGACTGCAGGCAAGCACTAAACTGATAAACATTGCTAGATAACATTAAATGTGTCTTGAGCACGTAACTGAATTTCATAGTGATATTACTACACATGAGCTGAGTTGTGATAATTGAACACATGCAAAGTCCTAGCCTGCAGCAGAAGTGAAGTAATACGATTTAGGTTAACCCTCTTTTAGTGAGCTAAAGCAGGCTGAGTAACCCCTTCCCACTTAAGCCAGTGAACCACGTTAAGGTGTTTTTTCAGTTCAGCTGAGTTGTATCTCTTCTCTTTTACCATTCTTTCTGGTCCTTCTGGTCCTACCCCAGTGGAAGCAGTATTGACACTATTCCCCTGTTCTCTGTTAGAGGTGTTGTAGAATGTCTAGAGTTTCAAGAACAGAGGCTTCTGTATTCTTAGGGTGCCATCCGTCAGTTTTGTAAAGACTTCAACCTTTTTGTAAAGACTTTCAACCTTTTCTTAAAATGCTTGTCTGTTTTTTAAAGACAAGTCTTGTGTAGTACATTGCTAAGTCTATTGAATGGCTAAATTGTTTCTAATACTTTCTATGGAAGTAGTGAAGGGTAAAAGAAAGTTACTAGTTGTCACCCACAAAGGATCAAATTTTAAGAGTATAACTTGTTTGTAGGAGACAAGATAATAAGCTTTTCTGTTTTCATTGGTGACCTGACTACAGCTGCTCCGGAGATTCAGTGCACAACCTTAATAATCTCTGAGACAATATAAAAGAATACACCAGCATTGGGCAGATTCAAGTACCTTTTGGGTGCTTCATCTAGGTTTACTGAATAGGGAAAAAATGGATGGGAAAGGTAGTGATAGTAATCCAACTTTCACATTCTGGTCAGTGTTTTTGACTTAAGAGAGACCTGGATTCTGATCCTGACTTTAGGTAGAACAAGTTATGAAATTGAGTGAATTAATTTTCTGTGATCACATCTTACGTATTATACAAATATACTAGAAAATGGAGTGATAAGAAGTTAAATGATGTTTCAGTTTTCTCATGTGAAACATTTTTAATACTCTCTGACACTATTTCTTCTAGTGTTCCATGTGGAAGTGATTGGTGATTGCATCTCCCCCTTTTGCTAGGTATTGCTTACATGTTCTGTGAATGGTGTCAGTACACTTATTTCTGTGCACTAAATTTCTTATTTTGGACATTGCCCTCTGCTGGCTATATAAAAAAGCAAAGTAAAAAATTAAAAAGTGTTGAAATACACTAAATAACAGGTCTCTTTATCTGAAGGAATCTCTGTTAAGTGATTGATGTTTTACCAGTGAAATTCTAAATAGAATTAGAAGACAAACTGGCTGGCTAAGGAAATGATTATAAATGCCCCACGATTTTGATGTTTGGAGAAATGATATAATATTTTTAAAAGCCTAAATCACAAGCTCTTACTATTGCAAAATCCATGGCAGGAATATTGCTGCTAGATTTCAGGAAGACTGATATCTTCCAAGGCTGTAAGGTGTTATGAAGCTACTGTTGAGGCATGTATTTATGTTCCTCAGCTACAGTAGATTGAGTGAAGTTTTGCTTATATGCAAATAAAGTAATGATTTGAGCTGGTAAAAACAAAAAAGAGGAAATTGTTGTTATCAATTAGTGAATAAAACAACAGAATAAGGAAAGCAAGCAGGATTTACCATTTTTTAACTAGTGGGTATCTGAAGACGTTTAACAATCCATTTGCCCATAATAAATAGCAAAGTTTCATGAAAACAATGTCTATAGTACCTAAATTGCAGTTTTGAAGTCTACTGTTTTTACATTGTACAGATGACATTCAAGGCAGAAGCAGTGAGTAAACCAAAGTTGGTGTTGTCTACCTTTTTTCATATCTGTGTTGAAGTATAGTGGAGTTAAAACTGACCAAGTTCTTTAACCATTGCTGCAGTTGTCAAAAGCTGACAAAGCTAGGTCACTTTACATTGCTGATGAGAAAGATGTGAGCAATAACTGACAGCAAAATCAAGAAGAGATTGAGCAGATTGCTTCCTTTGACAAGCAGAGCGGTTGAGGTGCTCCTGTTTTTTGTATCTCTGTCTCCATCCTGATAGTTCAATATTCCAGACCACTTCAGACTGGCCAGGTGTTGTTGGTGTAGGAATTGTGGCTTTTCTTCTCCTTTAATGAAGTGGGTTAAAGAAAAAGCTTGCCACACAGAGGGGGGTGCTGTCTAAGAGTTTTGGCTTGAAGGTTCAGGTGTGTGCTTGCTTTAGCAAACAAACAAACAAACAAAAAAAAACCCAAACAAAAAAAAACAAACAAAAAACCAAAAAAGGAAAGCTGTTTGGATGATACAGAAATAAAGGGATAGGAAGAATTAGGTGAAGTGAGGAAAATGAAGGTTTTACTCAGTGCAGCACTCAGTGAGTAGAACAATATTACACTTTTACAACTGTAAAATGTCACAAGCCCTTTTTAATAAACAAGTCTAATTTCTGGGCATTGAGGTTAAGTTTTTGGCAACATGTGTAAATATATACGAATGCAGGTTTGCAAAACTTCAGAAAACTGGGTTTCATCAAACAAGGCAGTCAGTAGGCAGGGAGGCTAAAGTGAAGAAACAGTGAAAACCTCATTGCTGAGCTACATTTTTGTTGTTTGTAACCATTAATATGTTTTTAATTATAACCTGAGTTTAAATGAGTGAATTTGTTTGCCCAAGAAGAGAGAAAACTTTTCAGAATGAAAAAACATACTTTCCTTGCTTATGTTCGAACAGTTGGTTCTACGTAGTTTGCCTTCATTACTTATGGTTTTCTTGTAAATGACAACTTTATTCTGCATTCTATTAATAATGTGACATTAAAGCTTTTTGTTTTTAATCTGACTTGCCTTAGTTGTTTTCATGGACCTGTAAACATGGGAAGGGAAGATGTGAATAGAAAATCTTGAGTCAAAAGCTTGTTAAATGATTGGAAACATCAGTTTTTCTCATACTTGTTTTTTTAAAAAAATAATTCAACAAACTTATACCTTGAGCAATATCCATACATCAATGGAAATCCAGAAAACATAAATAAAAACTTCTGAAGAAATTAAGTGTATCAAAATATACAGGCTTTCTTAGAAGACTGTAGCTTGTATTTGTCTTTTTTTCCCCAAACTATCCAAATAGTTATCTCTCTCTAAAGACAAGCAAGTCTGTACATCTAAAAGTAGCAGGGATTTAGAGAAGTTCTTCCGTGTACATGGAACATTGCAAAATCCAGATCTTTATGTGAAGCTTTTGGATAGTAATGCATCTGTAATTATAAATTGAACTTGCATTTTTGTGATGCACATACGAAGTTCTCATTTACCAATGCCAGAAGTCCTGAGGCTTTTCCTAAATCTCAGCTCTGTAAAAGCTTCACATGCTTTCATTAGCCTGTAAAACACTTGCTCTGTCATTTTGTCATCAGCTTCTTCTGAGTTAAGAAATCCTGGAATAAGCATACAGAACTAAAGCAGCAGGGTCTGTATTTGCCAGTATCTGCAAACTGCTGTTCCAATAGACAGAATTCATTACTTGTGTGCTCTGTCTAGATTTTGAACTATGCAGTTGTCTGATGTTTGCTATTGTTTCGGTGTCACTGTCTGCTATAGCATACCGCTAAACCAAGAGACACGCTGTATACCAGGCTTCCAACTAGATGACAGATACTTAATTGAAAGGAGTTAGCCACTTCATGTCCTGCAAAATCAAGTAGGCATTCTTCCTATCTCATTCAAAAGGTATTAACATGTTCTTGAGCTCTTTCCTGTTTCTTGAATTAGCATTTTAAATACCCTCCAAGAGAAGGACTTGGATTTACTTTTCCAAGGAGAAAGTAAATTATATTCTGTAGTAATAAAACTCGTATTAAAAGAACAAGCATGTTAATATCATTATAGTAATCACATGTTTATGTGTATAATGTGAGTGTAAATGATATTTTGCTTTGAAAAATTCAATGTGCTCATTTTTTAAATTTGGGTAAAAATTTGCATCTTAGTATTTGCTTGTTTTATTCTAGAGAGATTAGTAGTTTAAAAGATTACCTTGTTGTAACATGTTTTGCTCCTAGGTACTGGGCTGTTCCCAAGCATGCAGCTACCATCTGATATTTACCCCTCTAGGACAGTTGTTATCCTCACCATTTACAATCGCTGGAAGAATAGGCTACATGAATCACTGAACAGATACTTTAGCACTTGGCATCTGTTCACATTCTTCTGGTGTACTCAAACTTCACCTGTAATTGGACTTCATATGATTTTATGATTTTTTTCTTTTTTTTTTTTTATTTTTTGATTGCTTGCTGTTCATTGATTTAATTCTCATTTGTCATAGAAAACTACTTTGGAACAAAAATTTGCAGGAAGCTTACAAGGACTTGAGACTTCTAGAAATTTTTTAGATTTCTGGCTGCAAAGGCAAATTTTAATTTGGTGTCGTGCTTTGGTCTGGGCCAGCCACTAAATGAAAAACAGATGCTCTCTGACCTCCATCTCCTCAGAGAAGGAAGAGTGTCTCCCTTTGGTGGAGAGAAGAGAGAACGAGAGGAACGGAGAACTTATGGGTTGAAAAAGAAACTAAACTAATGAAATTTTATTAATAAAATAATAAGAAAAGAGAACAATATTATAAGAAAATAACAAAATCTATACAAACCATCTTGAGCTCCCAGCATGACAGTCATGTCACCAGCAGGCACTGGGAAAGTCCCAAACTGGACTCAGTGACGGACAAGAACTGGATTCTAGGATCTGGAATCAGGGGCGCGCAGACTGGGATCAAAGACTGGTGAACAGAGTCCTCCTTGGATGTCAGCCATTGAAGAAAGAGGTTTACCCCTTTGATACCTTATCTTTTATACTGAGCATGGGGCAGATGGGATAGAATACCCTGTTGGTCAGTTTTGGGTCACTTGTCCTGTCCAGTCTTCCCTGCAGATGGTGACATCTCTATGCACTTCTGTTTCTGACCCTCCAGTGGGGCAAGTTACGAAGTGAGCTGACCTTGGGTGTTACAGCAGTAAGTATAAGCAAGAGCCTGTCTGCATCCTGTTTCTTGGTAGTAACTGCAAACGTCAGGCCTATCGCTCTGGTAGCAGGCACTGTCTAAAGAATATGCTGTTAATTCCTGAGAGTTAGAAGAGCCTTAACTGAAAATTAAAATTGCTTAAAAGGAAATTGGTTCTGTTTTATCTCAAACGAGGGTATTTAGGAAGGTACGTCATCTTTATGTCAGAGTAGCAAAGGTACTGATCTCAAACTTCATTCCGGAGATTTAGGTGAATGTTTCTTGACGGTGATTAAAAGCACTGTAAGGCCCAGCGTGAGTGGATCTCATGTGTCAGACTGTCTTCTAGTCCAATCCAGCATTTAGATAGTTTTTTTTCTGTCACAAAACTTTTCCTGCTCCAACCCCAAGCCTTGGAATCCCAGCTACCCGTATTGTCCTAGTCCTTAGCCATCCACTCCTCCAACCAATACCCCTTTTCCTAACCTGTGCTGCTGTTTTACCACACTCCGGGTAGTCTGATGGATTTCTGGTAACAAATCACCCTCAAACCTAGATTTCTTTGAGAGCTATGCAGATTCCTGAAAGTAATAGGTTCTGTACAGAATCCATATGTGTGATCCCAGGTAAACATTGGACTACTGTGGAGCACACTAACGTGAAAAGCTAGTTTAGGGCAAATTTAAATTTACAGCATTTCTCACCTATAAACTGCAATAGTTAGCTCCTTTCTGCTGAAAAGAACATATTGTGCAAATGGTGTTTTTTTAAAAAAAAGCTGAATTTATTTATTGGAAGAGTGACTCTGAGCTTAGCTGTGATACTGAGGGAGATGTGTCTTTAAAGACCAATAAAGAGAGGGAGCTCCAAATTAATGTGGTCAGTTCATGAAAGAAGAGGGTGTTAAATTTGTATACTGTGCCTTAATTTTAGATTACCATATCTTCTGCTGTCATTGTTTGGAGACATGATGTTATGCTACCCTTTCATAAATCTATATGGCAGTGTAGATAAGTAGGAAAAAAAAAAAAATTATTACAACGTTTGTGAGTTGAAAACAAAACTGAACTGTGAGCCGAAATGCTTCTGCTTGGCCACAAGATGGAGCAAAATGCCCACCTATTAAATGAGGTAGTGACGGTTCATCGGCAATACAATCCAGTCCAGTCGATTCCAAAAAGGTAAAACGTGCTGTAAAAGTACTTTTGGGTTCTAAAAA
>VXBJ01005725.1:154521-192988 GCA_013400055.1 Nycticryphes semicollaris
TCTTTAAAGGTACACGGTTTTCTGTAATCAATGACAGTGTCAAGGTAACAGAAGGAAACTTTGCAACAAGACTTGATGTTTGAGTTTTCAAATGATAATTTCTTTTTATGACGCGGTTAAAATGAGTATAGGTAATTTCACAGCCAGTGTTTGAAGCATAGAAATCACTCCTGAGTTTTCTGTCAGAGGGGTGATTGTAATTCCTCAGTTGCTTTAAAAAAAAAAAAAAAGGCAACGAAAAAAAGCTGATCCTTCCAGGTCTGTTGACCAATAGCTGGTCCCAGATCCACTGCTGTCCCCAGCTGCTGTCACTGGCACCACAGCATTTGCATCCCCACTTCAGCTGTTGCACAGACCTCATTGTACGCACAGGCTGGTGCAGGCGTATGACTGTTCCCAGTATCTGAGACTCAGAGTGTTGGATCTCATGGGTACCAGCAGAGCTGTGGTCCCTCAACCCATCTGCTTGCAGACCCTGCTCTCTTTCAGGAATTTGGCCTCTGATCTTAAGGGTCTTTCTGGTACCTGACTCCCAGATATCTCATCCTCCTTGCTAGCTACACTAGCTTAAGGTTTGCTGCTGAATTACAAGCATCCGCGTGCACACTGATGCATGACATTGGAGTTCGCCTAGGGGGTGTACATTTTTCCTTCTCTAGTTTCTGGCAGCACAGTCCTGCAGGCCCCTATGGCCTATGGTCCCCTTTGCAGTTGCTGGCACTTAGACATGCACACATGCATATATACCTATAGCATCCTGTCATCTGGAAAAATTACAATAAAGTTCAATAAGAAGGCAGGAATGACTATGGTGATCAGGTCCAGGGCTTAACCAGCCAAATGCACTGACCAGCAACATCTTTATACTCTGCTGGCCCATTTTTTTTTTTATTACTTTTATTTTTTTCCTCCTCCCACCCATTCTGCCCCTCCCCGCCCCCATGTCCCCTCCCGCCATGTTTGTTCTTACTCAATCTTCCTTTGTCTCTCCTTTTTCTCATCTTTGGTTCTTCCTCTACATGCTGCTTTACATGTTCCTACACTCCCCTTCAAAACATATGCTAGTACATTTTATGCAATCCTCCATTGCTTTTCCCTGGACCCATTTGCTTCTGTGGGCAGTAACTCACTTTACTCTGTAAGATGAGTTCTCCAGCTGACTGCTCTTACTAGGTTTCATTCCCAGAAAATGGGCAGCTTGCTCTCCTTTCGCAGCCTTAGGAACAACTCAGGCAGTGTGATCCTCCTACACTGATGAAGTAACTAGGATTTCTCTGCTGTAGTTTTTCTCTTCACTGAGCTGTTGTGCTTATGGTGATGTATCAGTAAATGCATAACCTAATGGACAGGCCAATACAACAGAGAAGTGAGTGTGATAAGCAAGTGACAGGATTGCAAAACCTGAAATTTCTGAGAAGGTGTCCTGTGATAGCATCATAGACAGATTTAGCTGGTGGTCTGTGCTGGCATCTAGCCTAATCCCAGGAATGGAGCTGGGTGATGAAATGGGAATCACAGAATCTTAGTGGTTGGAAGGGACCTTTGAGATCATCGAGTCTAACCACATGAAAAAACAAAAAACAAAACCAACAACAAAAACACAACAACCCCCCCCCACAAAAACAAACAAACAAAAAAGCCACCCACCAACTAAACCCCACACCCACAACCCCACGCACAACACCCCACCACAAACCAATAATCTTGGCCACTAGAGCATGCCCTGAAGAGCCACGTCTACACATTTCTTAAATACCTCCAGGGATGTCGACTCCACCACCTCCCTGGGCAGGCTGTTCCAGTGCCTGACCGCTCTTTCAGTAAAGTAATTCTTCCTAATATCTAATCTAAACCTCCCCTGCTGCAGCTTCATACCATTTCCTCTGGTCCTGTCGCTATTCCCTTGGGAGAAGAGGCCAATCCCTGCCTCTCTACAGTTTCCTTTCAGGTAGTTGTAGAGGGCAGTAAGGTCTCCCCTCAGCCTCCTCTTCTCCAAACTAAACATGCCCAGTTCCCTCAGCCTCTCCTCGTACGACTTGTTCTCCAGACCCCTCACCAGCTTGGTGGCTCTCCTCTGGGCACGCTCCAGAGGAGCGTGTATGAGTGCAAAACTTCCACACAGCCTGTCCTCTGCTTGATCCACAGATTGAATGTGATAATGTCACGTTGTCTGGTGTTCCTTTTTCCCCATGACAGCAGGGAAATTGAGACTCTGGATAACATGTCTAAACAAATACATGCAGCAGACCTAATTTTATTTGTCGAAATCCTTATTTTATATGTAGCTGGTGAGGGCTGTAGTCCCTCTTGCAACACCTTTGCCCTTTGTAGTATAAGACTGATGACTGGAATAGAAAAGAAATGAACAAACACCGTTTGTGAAGAGGCAAAGTTCAAATAATTTTCTGAAGGGGTAAGCAACATATAAAGAACTTCCCACTCAGCATAGCTATTTGAACATCCAGTTTGTATCCATTCCTTCTCATTCAGCGCTGCCTGGGATTGGAAAGTCCAACAGACATTTAAAGGTTGCGAGAATACTTGAGTTGACCAAGTAGGAAAATAACCTGAAAGGATACATACCATTTAGTTCTGAGAAAAGTGCATCACAGTAAAAAGTCTACTCCTGGTTTATTACAGTGGCATTGGACAATATATTTCTCTTGGTGTTTCCTAGCTTAAGATGCAGAACATTTAAAAGCCTTTTTTTTCAGGTACTGTCCGCACATGAAATAGCTACACGTTCTCCTTAATCAATTAATTGCATTCTACTATGTACATTTATGTTGCAGTGGGTACAAAAAATGTGAGAAACACAAGACTCTATTGATTCATAATCTTTGAAACTACAGGAAAGGAAATTGCACTCAAAACAACTCCGTTTCTCAGACCAAGGTGGTTAGAAGTAGTATGGTGTTCTCCCTCCTGACATAGCCATTGGACACCTGAAAAAAATTATCTTTGAATGCATAGGGAAAATAGATCTGTGTTCAATTTTAGGGAAAACCTTTAGACCATTACTGAAAGGCAAGTTATTAAAGTAATTGTATTTATATCTGTGATATCAGAATACTGCTGTCCTTCATATAGTGTTGTTTAACTCCCATAGGATAGTTGCATTGAATCCATATTAATATGAATGAAACCAATGCCACGCCGATACACGGGTTAGGGAACTGGCAATTCTACTGTCAAAATGGCCACTCAACATGGCAATTGAACTCCTATGATTCTGGGTCCTTCTGCCTTCCTTCTTCCTGTATATTTCATGGTATTTTCACAGTTTCTATAACTAGGACATGCAAAATGTCCTAGTTGAAGGACTTGAACATCTCACAAAAGTATCTCTTCCTTGTCCCTTGTATAAAGTAGTTGAAACCTTACAGGTCAAGAGTAAAAATGTTTAAATAGAAGAAATCAAGAAATGCAGTTACTGAATACAATTTAACAGTTGAATTGTGTTTTGTTTTAAAAAGTGGCCCTTTATGAAAACGATGAGATTGTGATGTAGGAGAGGTGGATATAGGTGCAGTGATGAAAATAGCTTCTTAATTTCAAAAGAAAACAGTACATAGTACTTGAATGCAACTGAAACTGTTTTGTTATTTTGATTTTTTAAAAATAATTTCACTGTCAGACAATTGATTGTGAGTTTTAGATAAAAGCTCCTAATATAGGGAGAGGCTACCAGTGTGGGTTGTTATTCTAAAAGCCTAGGGTTTAGTGGAAATACTTGCTTTCTCCTTGTGTATTGCTAGGCAAAGCAAAAAAAGGCTCACTATCAAATGCTTAGATTAGCACTCCATACCTTTCTTTTTCCTATATATTTTCTTTATATATTTATGTCCTGTAGCTGGCCTATTGGCCTACCACCATGTAATTACTTTAGTTAATGTAAACATCTCTTAGAAAAGTTCTCTTAAATTATAAAAGGTGTAGATTAAAATGTCTTTTTATTTTTTTTCCAGACAGGACAACAGTATAGACTCTACTTCTTCTCTGAGAGAAGATAACAAGCTGGAAAGTCAGGAATCAAAACAAGGTATATAGTGGGTAAAGCTGAAATTTTGTGGTTTTGATGTTGGGCAGTGACTAATTCCAGTAAACCGATAGCACTCTTTTGAACAGTAGCTGCAGTCACAGAGAATAATCATTTTAGTAATCAGCTGGTGTTGGGCTACAACCTTTCGCTTGTACCAAAGTCCAGAAAAGGAGAGGGGAACATTAAAAAAGACAATGTAGTATCTTTGGCTTCTTAATTCTATGAGACTGGAGAGATTTTTACGCTTAGAAGCGAATTGCAGTTCTTCAAAGTTTGCTGATTTAGCTTCTGGAACATTACTGCAGCTCTTACAAAGGCTCATTTGGATCTTCACATCTAGTGTTTCAGCTGAAGAGGAACTTCAATCATTTAAATTTCCTAGTATATAGGTGATTGCTAATATTGCTATTTCCATTTGCTAAGTTCTTCGACAGTTTTACTTTCTGTTGAGATGATCGTAAGAGTCTACAGTACTCTGTTTTGACATTCATAGAAATCCATTATAATAATTGTTTGCCAAAGGATTGCGTGTAATTTAGTAATTTTGTTCAGTCTTGATTTATTTGATTGTACAGAGCTGAGGTCCAACAGAATGGTGTTTAACACCCACCACTTCTGATAACTGGCTTATTCTACTTGAAGTCAGTTCCAGTGGAAGTACACACTCAAATCTTTGAATATGAGGAATGAATATCTTGTCTTATGTATTTTCTCTTTTTAAATGCAAAATTGTAGTGGGTGAGACATTCAGGTAATACAGTAATTGGCAGAATGGAAAATACAAAAGTGGGTAAGTTAGTAGTACACATTTGAGTACCTGGTGGATAAGGAGACAGTTTTCTTAACATGCAGCAGTATTTGTTTTATTCCAATCATTAAATCAGCACCATTAACAACTGCCAGCATTATTTTGTACATGAAGCACTAGAATGTAGTTATTTCTGTCTCAGTCTATTTGTTTTCATTTGGACTGTCTTGTATGCAGTAACTTCAGAAATAACTTCTGCAATCAATTCATGTTGCAAATTCTTATAAGCTATATTTATTTTCTGTAAAGATCTAACATTATTTGCTTCATGCAACTCCTATCTAACCATTCAGAGTGTTGTCTAGAAGATGAAGCATGTTTTTTTCTGAAGTAATTAGAGAGGGGAGTTACACAGAGGAGTAAAAAGTCATAATGAGAGCATCAAAACTTTTAGGAGAAGGTTGCTATGGCTTTGTGAGGAATACTTTAAATGTTATTTGCCATATTATATGGAATGACTGTAGAACTGATAGATTTCCTGCAGATCTCTTCCACTTTTGTATTATCAAAGGGAATTTATGACTGCTTCAGGTGATTGCTTCATTGTTGTTTTTTATGACTTAATCAACCAGAGTATCATGATGGCTTTGGGCTATAACAGTGACTCTACTCAAGATGCTAGCTTTACAGAGCTTTTGAGACTACCAATATAAATGTAAAAATATAATTCTAATAATTCTGCTGAGTTGCAGCCTGTGATGCTAAAGGAAAAAAGAGAGAATAGGAGGATAAGCAAAAGTGGATAAAACAAAATTATGAAACAGAATTAAGTGTGCTAAAATGAATTTCACAAGTGTAGCTGAAGGAAAAAGTAAAAGTTAGCAAAATGGAAAAGATAATGAGAAATGTCAACCATGATCTTTATTAGTAGGTAAAATTACAACTGCAAAAGAGGGAAATAGAGCCTATCAGGTAATTAAACATCTGGAGGCCAATGAGCTTGTAATAACTCTGTATTATAGTTTTAGAGGCTCCACATTCTGAATGGAATACGAGGTTGCTTTGCCCAGCTTCCTGGTCCAAACTAGTTCTGAGACAGACATGAATGACTGTTAGTACTTGTTTCTGCTTAATATGTAACTAGCACCAAAAGCAATCCTCTGCCAGTAGCAGCTGCTCGGTTGCTTCTCCCCCAGTGGGGTTGGGAAGACAATCAGAAGAGCAAAAGCAAGAACAGATTGTGAGTCAGATAAAGATAGTTTAATAAGTGAAGCAAAAGTTGTACACTGAAACAAAGCAAAATAAGGGATTTGTTCACTACTTCCTGTTGGTGTGTGAATTCCTTCCCAGAATTTTAGACACTTCTTGGAAAGCAGAGCCTCAGCACGCGTAACAGTTACTTAGGAAGACAAATTCTATAACCATGGACATCCTTCTTTCCTTCTTATTTCCTTGAGCTTTTCTTGCTGAGACAATGTCACATTATTTGCTGTACTATTCTTTTGGTCGGCTCAGCAGTCCTGGCTGTGTATCCCTCCCACCCACTTGCCCAGCCTCAGCCTACTGGCTGTGGGGTCAGAGTGAGAACCAGAGAAAGCCCTCAGGCCCTACAAGTACTGCTCAGCACTAGCCAAAACGCTGGTGTGTCATCAACGCTGACAGACCCAAAACACAACGCCATGCAGGCTGCTGTGGAGAAAATTAACTCCTTGCAAATCAGACCTCCTAGCCCTCAGATTTGAGGTTCTGGAACCAAAGGTGTGGATGGATGACACTAGCAATTAACAAGCAAATTAAGAGTTTGTTGAAAGAGAACCTTTTAAAACCCATTGTCAGCATACTAATTTTAAGAATCAGAGAATCACATAATTGTTTAGTGTAGAAGGGCTGTTTTGAGATCATTGAATCCAGTACCCCTGCTTAAGCAGGTCAGCTAGAGCAAGTTGCTCAGGACCACGTGCCGTCGAATTTTGAATACGTGTAAGGGTGGAGACTCCACAACCTCTGTGGGGAACCTGCTCCTGTGTTTGACCATGGTCACAATAAAAAAATGTAGATAGAATTTCACATGTTTTAATTTTTGCCCATTACCACTAGCCCAGTCAGTATGCAGTGCTGAGGAGTTTGGCTCCCTTGTCTTTAAGCTGTCTCATATTTATAAAGGAGAATTAAAAAAAAAAATGTAAAAAACCAGATTTCCAGTACTGTTTTAATATAGCTTAATATATGTTAAATAAAGAGTATTTTTGATACAAAGATGATTGTTATAGACTGAGGTAGCTTACGTGGAGTGTAAACTTACTTTGAATCCTCATGGAAAGAAATTATATGTATTTCTGTGATTCTGTGGTTCTATTTCAAACCCACAGATCTTTAGCTCTAAACCCTCATTATTAATCAATAGGAAACACAACCATATCTTTGGATACTGGTACTATCAAAAGCAATTATAAATCCTTTAGAATCAGTAACTTTACCATCATCTGACTATAAATTGTTCATTTTAAGCAGGAACCAATCCTAATCTAAGATTCCACAGATAAAGACATTGGTAAAGGATCAATAGTTTTTGAGGCCATTGTGTCAAAAGCAATCATCTCTCTGTAGCCAGATTGTGACAACAGTTACTCAGGTTCTGTTAAGAGTTTTGCTTTTTTTTTTTTCAATAGCACTGATGCTTCTGATTTTTTTTTTTTATAAATTTCAACTTTTAGACAGCATTGAAAGCCAATGCCGAGACTTTATCAATGTTTTAACTGGTTTAAATACATCTGAAATACTTGTGATAGATTACGAATGGTTGCACTTTAAGTGGAGCTTCTATAAATTTTTAGCACTATGCCTGACTATAGTGTCCTGCTCCCTTTAAAATACATAAAATATTTTTAAAATGTGATTTTAAAAATCGCATTGTGCAAAGTAAGTTTACTTTAAAGATAGTAAACAATAATACATTTTGCACTGCAGAGACTTCCTTATGATATTTTAATTAGGAAAATAGATCGTGTAACTCCATAGGATGGAATAAATTTTTCTGGCACTGCTGCTGTGCTATACTGCACATAAATTGGCATAAAAATGCATTAACACTTGTCTAAATTAGATCAGCCTTAAAAACTGGAGGAGAAAAAGAAGAGGAATCAGTTGTCTTAAATTTTTGCCACTGTCTTAATCAGCAGAGAAACACTTTAAGCAGAAGTGATTTTGTAAGTTAAAAGAAAAATGGTTCTGTTAGGTGACTGTATCTTTGTTACATTTGTGTTACAGGCAAGGGAGAAGATAGCGATGTCCTAAGCATAAATGCAGACGCATATGATAGTGACATAGAAGGCCCATGCAATGAAGAAGATGGCCCAGGTGTGCCAGAAAACACTGCCAGAACTGGAGCCGGTCAGATAGATGACCTTCAGAAGGACATTGAGAAAAGCGTGAATGAGATACTGGGGTTGGCAGAGTCCAGCCCAAATGAGCCCAAAGCAGCAACCTTAGCTGTTTCTCCATCAGAAGATGTTCAGCCATCAGCACAGCAGCTGGAGCTTCTAGAGCTGGAGATGAGGGCCAGAGCTATTAAGGCTCTGATGAAAGCTGGTGATGTGAAAAAACAGCCCTGAGATTGTTTGGAATTAGTATTCAGTATTTGTTTTTAAGGATGTGATGTCTGTTGTCTTCAGTGCTAAAGTTTATTTGGGTTGAGTATGACATTCCTTGTTCAAACCCTATGGTGAATCCTGGCCTGTGGCTTAAGCCATTGATAGTTGGTTTATTGCATATAGTGTCCTGCCTCTGTGACATGCAGAGTTTGATGCTTCACTGAGATCAGGTCTCTTGTGCTGGGTTGTCTCTTCAGGGAGTCACACAGTGTATACAGCTATGACAGTGCCTTTCAGAAAGGTTAGGAAAATTAAGTTCTTTGTAAGGCTGATGGTTAGAAATTACCAGCCGTTTTATTTATTAGCAACTTGTTAAACTACTTGAGAAACTTGATTTATATGTACTTCATTAAAAATACCATTTTGAAGAGGTCTTTTGTTGTGTGACTGCCTTCAGCATTCTGTGATGGGATTTGGGATTGCTTATTTCTCCTTGGGGCCCAGCTCATCATAATTTAGCTATTCTAGTTAAAAGGACTGATGATTCACTTAAAAGCATACTTAATTTTTAGAAAGTTGAATTCCTAAGGGGAGGGATTTTTTCCTTTCAATTAAATAGTTATGAAAGTGCCTGAAAGTGACAAATACTAGAATCTTTATACTGCTGGTCATTTAGTTTTGTCACTCTCCACTGCTGTTTATCTTCTGTGTCATAATTGAAATAAAGAAAATAGGGTTTTTTCTTGCCTATGAAGCTTTTTTGTTGAATATTTGGCATTATATTTTGAGCAATGCAGAAAATCAGACTGTTCAGAAGACCTTGAGTTTTTAACATGTAACTGTTTTAGTAATTTCATGTCCCCTGTAAATAGGAAAATCTGATTTTAGTGTAAGTGCTTTTCAGAAAAGGCATATAATTTATTTATACCTTATGCAAGATTTTAAAATCATAATTCTACTTTTATCCATTTCAATGGTAGGCTTTTTGTAAGTAAATTGTATTACAGGATTAATTTTCCTGCTATTTCTTACATTCCTTACAACAATTAAAATAATTCTGGTTTTGTTTAGAATTAGTGCTGGTTTTATACTTGGCTGCTAATCAAATGCATATTAAAATATTTTTATGTGTCTTTGTTTAGATAGCAGTCAATTTTTTGAAAGTGTGAATTATACAAATGTGGTCCTTGTTAAATAAAAAGGGATATATGTATTGCTACTACTGATTTTACATTAGTTGTTAGAAAACAAATTAAATACTTTGCAACAGTAACATAGGTAATTTCCTCACTCTATTTTGTAATATCACTGCAGACCTTGTTCTATTCAAATATTATGTCTTAAGTTCTCTTGCAAGTTTTGTAATTTTCTTTTTTGTCCTTCATTTTTTCCTTTCATATTTCCCTGTTATTATCTTTTTTCTTTTTAATTTTTCCACCTTTCCCCCTTTTATTTTAACACCTTTTCTACCCTTTTCCCTCTCTTTGTTTGTAGTCAAATGCATTGTCTTTAGTAGCAAGCTTCTTACATATTTCTTTAATATATTTTTTGTATATTTCTTACATTATGATTTATTTCCTCTAGAATCAACAGTATTCTGAATAAATGGTAGCAAAATAGTGTAGTGTAAGTTTGATTATAAACTAAAACATTCATTAAATACAGCTGGGAAAATTACAGTGTGCGTTGACTAAATGATGGCAGTGACCTGAGTAAATTTCATCTGACTGTAATCAGTTAAACCCAGCGATGAAATTTTTCTATGATTTTGTAGCAAATTGAGGCTGTAAGGTAGAATATATGTATCCAATTGAAAAGGTAGCTCAACTGTCTCAGAAGATGTGTGCGTTGCCTTCAGTCAATTTGATCTGGTTGTTTGGGGAGCTTGTGATTTTTTTGAGTATGGAGAAACCAAAGCAGGTAGAGACAGACAGACAGTTGGCAAAACCTAGATGTGCTGCCTCGTTCTTCATGAAGTCGTAGGCTTATGGAACTACGTTAAACTCAAAGAATAAGTTTTACTGCTGGCATACGTAGATCCTTAAGGCACTGAATACCTCGCCTCGCCTGCTGTGGAAGTGAAAAAGCTCACCAGCAGGATTTGCTTCCCAGTCCTACTGTGCAGCCCTGTATACCTCACCCTGTAGGAAAACTTTTTTCTTGCTGTTTGCCTCTCTTCTTTCATGTCAAGGTCCATTTGCTGGTTCTGCAATCTGCCATACCATTGGTGAGGCCAGCAATATTCCAAGCAATGTGAACAAACAACAATCAGTCCTTGATATTGAAGATAAATGTACAATGCAGTAATAGCGGGTTGAAGGGACAAATGTTTATAGATCTGTAACTTTCCTTTTCTCACTGGTATTCCAACATGTCGGTTTTATCTCCCGCGGAGGTGTTTCCTTGCTGACTGCATACTCCTGCGTGGCTCCCAGGTATTTCTGCCAGCCAATGAACAGCAAAAGGTTACTCTATGCAGAAGCTGTGCCTTGGGAAGACATAACTTGGCGTGTCTTTGAAAAGCTGGATGTAAATCAGGTTTAATTAGAAGCATGTTTCCTATCCCACAAGAAGAACTGATACAGGCAAATGTACAAAGTCCTTTCAGTGCTGCCGCAGAACCATGCCTCTGCAGTTGTTTGGCAGCAAGGAAATACGGCTGGAAGTAATGATAAACTAGAATATAGTTCCCTTCTACTTGCTGGAGATACGTTTCTGAACGGAGCTTCAGTTTCCTACTGGTTTTCCAGGTCACCTTTGGAAGTTCATTTCGTAGTGTGTTGAACTGTCAGAGGTTACTCTTTCAAGGTCTGTATCAAGAAGTTGCGTAAGCTAACTTTAATGTGACAAATAACAGAAAAGATTTGTAATTACAGCCTAATTAAATTGGAAGTTAGGAGAAGTATTCCAAGAAATTAAGCTGTTTACAAAAGTAAACAAACAAAAAAAACCCCAAAATCCAACCATGTATCATAACATAAGCTTTATGTGATTGATTACACAAGTACTAATTCATTTTTAGGATATTCTACTATTGCTGCTTAGGTTAAAAGCAGATCAGCTAAATTACATGGGTTCCTGCATTGATTTGTATCACTGCACAGTTAAAAAACTCCGGTGTATTTAAAATATTTATTATAAAGCTGTTTTGCTGCTCACTTTTAAATAGATCTTTGATTTTTTCCTTGAAAAATAAATTTAATATTGTGCTTGGAGGAAGAGCAATTTGTATGCAAAATGCAGTCATGAATTATTAATGAAACCTTAAAATAATTTTACTGAGTTTTGATCAACCAATTTATGAGCAAAAAAAATACACTGGGTGTTGGTCAGCATGAGGTAAAAGATCCTGATTGTATTGCAGACTGCAATGGAAATATTTTCTGAGGAATTTTGGCTGTCCTTGTAGATGAAGTACAGTGCTGTTTTGAGAATGGTTGATTGTGTTTGTACTAGGTAAATAAAAAGGCGTAACTCCTCAGAGAGCCAAAAGTATCTATTATTTCTGTTTAGGGACTTTGCCATTATTTTTACGGTGATTTCATAGAGAATAATAATTAGACATCAAAGTGCCACTTTTGAGAAACAAATCACAGGCATTTCCTCAGAAAAGAATTAGTTCTCTTTGTAACACTCCTTATTACAGTATTTGCTCTCAAAAATATTTTTGCCCAGGAGACCAAGTGCCTTGCCTAACTTTTTTTTTTTTTTTTTCCTTTTAAGCTGTGTTATAAAACATGTTCTTTGCTGTTTAAAATCATTGTAATTATTAATGGCAGTGAGGGAAAGGCTTCAGGTTGCTTCTAAGGAGGTACAAAGGCGGCACAAAGGGAATCAAATCATCTGTGTAGATGGTTTAAGAGGCTGCTGCTGTGTTCCCAGTGGACAGAGCTGAAGTGCCAGGGCAGTAGCACTGCATTCCGCATCCCACCCAGCGAGGCTGCAGGGCAGGGCTCTCCTGCAGCCTCGTCTCTACTCGAGGGAGCGCGGTTTCACAAACCGCACCCACCTTGGGGACCCTGGGAATGGGACACAGTGTTGTTTCACCGTCTTATTCCTTATTCCTTACTCGGTCAGAGCTATAAAGATTGGAAGTGGTTGCTTGGTTATTCCCATTATTTTATAAATATTTTCAAAAGCTCCTGTCGTAAATCAAGTTACTTTGTTTTAATCTGTGGATAAAGCATGTCAAGGATTTTCTGAAAATCAGCAACTAGAAAAAGGTTTTGTGCATGTGAATGTGTATTAAGTTGTTAGATGGCCTTTTACATGCCCATCTTGAAATTATCAGCACGGATTTAGCTTCATGAGATCACTGACACTGGTAAATGTGTCCTTTTTACGGAAGATAACAGAAGATTGTGAAATAGATCCTGTAGTCAGGAATGGAGATGAGGTGGTTAGTTGATACAAAAAGATAAAGAACAGCGTAACTTTCAGAGCATAGACACCAAATTAAAAACTGATTATGAAGTCCTGCAAGTTAGTCCCAGTCATATATACCTTCATGTTTATTGCTAAGTCAATCTGCAATATGTGGAGAGAAAAAAAATTTTTTTGCCTTATTTATGACCAAATTTAAATATTAAAATACTGGATCTTGTTTTGGTCAAGTCTCATGTTTCATGGGCCTTTCTTGGCATTAACATTAAAATATGTAAACAGAATACATAAAAGATAAAGAAATATCTGGAGCTTGTAAAAGGGTTTAGCCACATACCTGTTAATCAAACTAGCTGTGTATTCAGGCAGAGATAGACCCCAAAAGCTTAAATGTAAATATTGCATGGTTATTAAGTTGTACAGCACAAGTAAAAATAAAAAACCACCCACATGTTCATTCAGTGCATCTTCGCTTTCTTAAGCACATGGGAAATTGTCATTTATCATGGAATCTGCCTTGATTATTGTCATACTCAAAACTGAATTTTTACCTCCTGTATCTAATGGTTCTGCAATGTTGTTCTAGATGAGCAGCTTCCACTGTGCAGTGTCAAATCTACGATCTTTCATCCCATCTCCATTTTCTGACTCTAGTACTTCAAAACCTCAGCTTTAATTCCCTGGAATACTGTGTGCAGTTCTGCATGGCTTCACCAAAAACATATCTGTTGGGAGTGGAACAAATGCAGATGAAGACTTCTGAGGTCACCAGAGAAACAGAGAGCATTAGACATGGCTTGAAAAGCCTGTTTAGTCTAAACATGCTGAAACTTGCTTGTAAAGGCAGGCAGAAATGGAGAACTGGGAAGATGTTTAAGCAGATTGTGAGTACTGGTGAGGAACTATGAATACATTTTCATTAGGTTCCTTGTTCCCAGGCTGCCTCTTTGTCTCCTCCCTCCTGGACCACAGTTAGGCAGGTAGTGTTTATGTGGGTAGGTACAGAACCACATCAGGAAGCTCATTCGAGCAGGGAACGCTGTCCGTTTGCTCCTCCCGACCTGGATCAGCATCTCGATTGAACGTGCTGTGTTGGCACGGCACAGTGAGCAGTGAAAAATCTCACTGCTGAAAATGAGGCTGGATTATCTCACACAAGAGACAGCCCAGGCTCGTCCAGTACTTGAGAGATGAGGCATCAGAATTAAGGTCCATAATTTAATTCTGTCTTCTTGAAGTGATGCAAATCTTCACTTAAAATGGTAACTGAACTGCTCCAAATGTGAACTATTTAGCTATTAAAATTGCTAGTCTACATACTTCTGATTATTATTTTTTTTAAGCAAAGTCACTGTGATTGTTACTGTGTGTAGTCTGCTTGTTGTATGTCATAATTGTATGGAAATTAGATTTCTGAATTGCATCCACACTAGGGGGCTGTGTTGCTTTAATAATGTCCATTTCAGAGCTATATACTAAGAGCAGAACCCAAACTGTATAAACAAGTTCTAAGCACTAATATTCCCTAAATAAAAAAAAAAGAGATGGGATCAGGATAGTAAAGGGGAGTGAGTGACTTGTGATTTAGGCAAACATAAGGTAGGAATAAGGAAATTTTGTTCTATGTGTACTTAGATAAAATATTGAAGTTTAAGGATGAAGCAATGCTCTCATTGTCTTGAGATGAGTGGGAAGGCTGAGACCAGAACCCTGGTTACTTCAGTCCTAATGTGCTGCTTCAGGCTTACAATGGACAACCCAGTTTTCTGGAACTGGGGACAGGTATGTTGCTTTTCATCAAGATTTAGCCAAAGGATAGAATTTTTCCTCCATAAAGGGAATTTTTTTATACACTGCATGTCCTAGTGCTTCTGCTTTACTGTCCTGTTTCTTTGGCTGCACCAGTTCCTGTATCACTACAGGTTGTAGAATTGCTTTGTTCCTAAATTGGCACTCCTTAAACTATCTTTTTAGGAAGCCATCTGCTGCATATCCCAAGAAAAGTTAAGATTAATTGATTGATACCTTCTCCAACTTGCTTACTGGCCTTCATCAGGGTGTTTATGTAGAGGTATAGGGAAACTCTAGTGGATGCAGTACTGGAAAATTAACTGAAGGGATCTCCTGCCATTGTAGAGGCAAGTGATGTCTTTTCTATCTTCAATTTCTACTAGCCCTTTTAAATACTCAGTGAATCTAAACATCTTTACTAATAGATTGCAGCCTTGTGTAACTGTGTAAAAACCAGCATTTAAAAGAAATAGCTTTATTATGAAATTTATAGTAAAATGCTGTAGAGCTATTAATATTGTTCCCAGAAAGTTAAAATAGGCAGCGTCTACAATAGTAGGGCCCTATTTAGACCTCTAAATTCCCTTTGAATTCCTGACCCTCTTCATTCATGTTGTGTGAGCCCCTTTGAAGAGCTAGAACCACCTGTAGAAGAAGTTAGGTATCAGTATTTAGATAAAATTTAGACCATTATAATATGTCTCTTCTGCCAGGTATTGGTGTCAGGTCAGATAATACTAGAGCTTCATCAGTTGTTTCACTAACTACTCCGCATATTCTTTTCAAGAATACAATAGTTGTATCTACTTTGCAGAAGAGACCCTTGAGACATTTTCTGTGCTTACATTGTTTTAAGATTATGCCTCTGTACATGTCTTGGCATAATGGTATTTATCATAAGTAAATTACTTATTTGGTAAAATGAACTAATACAGGAATTGGTAGATCATGTTTTATTAAATCTCCAGTTGGTAAATCTTAGTCCTGTAGATTCAGAGTAATGAGGATCAGCAGGCAGACTGTTTGCAGGCCAGGGTCATTCCAGACTGGTGAACCATTTTCCTTGAAGTTTTGCTGTGTTGGTGTGTTTTAATAAAAGCATTGGCTGTCTGAGAAATGATAAATGAAGTTTACTAAGACTTTTATTGTCTCACAAAAAATAGGGCATGTCAAAGATGTGAATGACGGAAATGTTTTTTAGTGGACCAATTTTTGAAAGTACATTACTTCACTGCCAATTAACACTAAAGTTTGTATTGGGATGCCAAGCCATAAACAACAGAAGGGGGAGAACAGGGAGCCACTGGGCTCCTAAATATACCTACACTTGCTGCAGAAAAAGGTAATGTTGCCAGCATTGTTTACTAAACATCAGTAGGCCAAAGGGAATGAACTTTACTGAAGTGAGAGCTGTGGTCAGTGAAGAATGGCAGCTCCTGAAGTTGTTGGGGTATAATACATGCTTATCATTGCAAACTGGAATTGGGGTCAGGAATCAGCGGACAGTGTTTGACACAGTTGACTTGTAAACCTGGTTGGAATGGCAATTCAGACTATCCCTTTAATGCTGGAAAAGGGTCTTGGGTATAGTAAATTTAATTTACTGTTAGTTTAGCAATGATATTTATTAAGCAAATCTCTAAATGCCAAATTTTCTATGGACCAGTAGATTTTATATTTATGTTATTTATTTTGTTTCATGTTTATCATTATAAGAAAGGCTTTCCATGTTAATTATACTGTTAAGTAAAAAACAGTGAATCATCTCATGAGGAACAAAAATTATCCCTTATCCCTTATCCTGTCTTAAACAAAGCACATGGATGCAGGGGGAAAGGCAATACTGAAATCGATGTGAGGTTTTTTGTACATCCGTGATTATATTCTGAGAAAGCATGTACCTTTATTAAAAATGTCTGAAATGACAGACATGCCCATATATAAAAATTAAGAATTTTCATTCCATTTTCCTTTTTTTGCAAAAGTGAGGAAATGTTTGCTGCTTGCAACTCCCTGTATTTTTAGAGATAAAATGTTATAATCAACATTTTGTCTCCCCCTTTTTTTTTTTTTTTAATGTGTATTTCAGTGGGGAACTGTAAGCTGTACTTTTATAGTGTCCTCTCTCTCTGCTAAGTTTTATCTTTAGCTACTGAAGAAGATTAATAATCCCCATACCTTAGCTGCAGAAGTTTAATAAACAAAGCTTAATTAAAACAAAAGAAGCACTATAAACCCGAAGGGTTCTGCTTTAGCACTGCAGATTCATGTAATTTTTCTTGTTTGTTGTGTGTTTTTAAAAATTAGGGTGAGGGGAGGGGTGGAGGAGAGCTTCAGGTTTTTATATTTAATTGAACTAACAGCATGTGCTGACAAGTAATAAATAACAGCGACACAGAGTGACTAAATAAATTGATTTCCTCAAGCAATGATTCATTTGCTGTCTTTCATTGCCATCAGGTTAAGAGACAACTTCTTCTTGTCAGCCTACAGGAGAAATATTTGATAGTATAACAACCTCCTTTCCATTCCAGACACAGCAGCCTTTTAAATGCATTGAATGATATAAATAAAAATGCAGCAATTAAATAAAACTTGGGCTGCTCATTGACTTATAAAAAACATCCCAGCAGAATCAGTTATTCCATCTTGCAGTGATTCAGTACACTTTGCAGGAAGGAATCACTGCTGATAGGCAAGGGTTTTGTACATTTGCAGAAAAAGGATTGGTACTGAATCATGAGTATAGTCCCTGATCTTAGTAGGCTTCTGCTAAGCACTTATCATACAAGAATACGATAAATACAGAGGATGTTCTTGCAACAATTCATTGCTGTCAGAGCTACACCCACTTATGTAACAGATTGGTCAGTTCTTTTAGAGTGCACCATTTGGAATATTTTCCAGTAGCTTAATGCACTGCGTGGCTTTACTAACCTTACATGAGGTCATTGCTATGGAGACTGGAAAGCAAGAAACTAAACAGAAAACCTAAAACTCAGCTTTTCTGACCTTCCCATCACAGAGTTCAAGAGCAGGATGATAGAGTAGCTTTGGGGGGGCGGATACTACCAGAATGAAATTTATGGGGCTAGTCTAACTTGCATACGTAACTCAAACTGAAGAAATCATGGAACTCATTGTACTGATACTCAGCTCCTTTCGTTAACTGGATTCCTTTCAGGAGTTTGAGTCTGAAGAGCCTAGATGGTCAAAAGAACATTTTCCATCAAAGAAAGTGGGGACAGCTGAGAGAATATGCTTATAGAGGAGATGATGGCAGTTAACTCAGTCTAGTGGTTGAAGGGATTCTTGCTGCACGGCTCTTTTTTAGGAGCCTTACCCTGACAGACCATTTGCATAGCATGGTACATGACTGACTTGGTCAGACCTGGCAACCACAGCAGCTCAGCCTCTGTCTCACCAGGTATCCATGCAGCACTTAGGAAACATTAATGAAAAGGAGGGAATTACAACATACTAGGCGCTTTAGATATAATGAATCTTGCCACTTGACTGCTTAAGTGTTGTAAAAGGCATTTTCAGTGCCTGGAAGGCATCCTCAAACTTTTTCACTCCAGAAACAACACCTACTAGGAATTAATTCTTTTTTGTTGTTGTTGTTCGTTGGTTGGTGGTTTTTTTTGTTTTGTTTTGTTTGAATTAGCCCTACAGATTCTCTTGTTAGACCCCTTTTCTCCAATCACTTACCTTACTAACACCACCTAATGTAACTAAAGCAAGGTCCAGCATAGGCTATAATACAAAGAGAAATGTTTGCTAATTATTTTCTATGTGTTTTAAAAGAGTGAATCTGATTTTATCAGGAAGTATACTCCTGATTGCACCAAACCCTCACTATTTGTAGCATATTCTTAATGCCACTGTGGTATTAGGACAGGTGCTGACTGTAGCTTCTACTTCTAGCTTAGGACCAGACCTGCATGCAGGATTGAAATTCCTCATTCATTGTACCATTTCTACCAAACACCTGTGCTTTATGCCTACAAGTACTGTTCATGCATTTTCAGCTAAGTATTGATGACCTCTGTTGTGTTTGTATTACTTAGAAATAAATATTAACCTTGTACAGGCTGTTACCTCCCTCTGTCATTTATCTAACCTTCTGATTCACCTTTCTATCCAGTTTCCATCCAACAAAGGACTGCTCTGCATGTGCATCCGGAGTTGAGTGTGCTGCTGTTACACCTTGACAACAACTGTAAATTGTATTCCTCTAATGGTACTGGCTAGTGGCAGTGCAAGTGGCATAACACAGGAAGAAGGTTTCTGCTCCACATCAATTTCCTTCTCATTATGCGACACAAAGTTGCAGACCTAAGGCCTGATTTCCTGATGATCTCTGTGTTTGTCAACCCTGCAGAACTATCACAAAAAAGCTAGAATGAATTGAATTAGGGCGAGGCTCTCTTTTTTCAACCTTCCATGTAATGTCAGCTTATAGTTCTCATCTGTGCAACTCCATACTTCAATTTCCCTTGGATTTAGGTTTCTTTTCCTCCGTAGGCTTTATTTTTGCATCATCTTTGTCACTGGCTGGTATGCATCTTTCATTTTTTTTTGTCAGACTCTATCCTGTGTTGATCCTTTCCAAAATAGAAATGTCATTCAGCGCTAAACGTTTCCAGAATAAAAGGCCCAAATACCAACCACAATTGAACCTCCTTACATTCTGTTGAGACTAGAGGATTTCCATAAATTAAATACTTAATTATGTTCATTTAAAAAAGTGTCCATGTTTTTTTCTTTCTGAGACTTTCTTTGTCTCAGTCATTGGATCCCATTATACCACCTCCTGACAGACTGAAGGGCCCTCTGTTATCAAGTTTGTGCTTCCTAAGTGGTACTTAAGGACACTGATCAATGCATCGACTAACCTGCTTCTAATGAGGTAAAAAGATTGAGATCCTAAAAATCTTCCTCTGCACTGCACCTTTTCCAGTTACTTAATTCATCCTTAATTAGGTCTTCCAAGAATCCTCTTCAGCATTCTGATGTCCTCCTTGAACTGAGAACATTGTATAATCATAAGATACTTCAGGCGAGCAGGGACCTCAGGTCGTCTCCACTCACACTCCTTGCCCAGAGCAGGCTTGACCATGGGGTCATGCTAGGGCTCAGGACATTATCCCATGGGGGCTGCAATCTCTCCAAGAAAGGAGATGGCACCACTGCCCTGGGCCAAGCCCCATTGCCCAGCTGTGCTCACGGCAAAAAAGTTTTTCCTCATCTCCAGTCTCTTCGGCTCTGCTTAGCTGGCTGCCCACCAGAACTCAGAACATTCTCCCCAGAGCTGCCTATAGCCTCACTGGTATCTCTGCCAGGACTTTGCCTAGCTGGGACACAGCTGCCCCAAGTGCATGGGTGTCCTGGTGGACCTTTCCTCCCATCAATCCCGGTCCTTCTGGGAGGGACATCAGGACTAAAAAGATTACTTTATTATTGTTAGCACTCATGACAGATAGTGAGTTTTCTCCTTTCTTCACTCCTTGATAATTTCTTTTTTTTTACTACTTATGCACCTCCACCTGCAGCAATGCCCCATATTCTCAGTTGCAGCTGTCCTGGATGTGGGATCCCCAACATTTTTTATCAGCTCTTTTATTATGCTTCTGCATGCCCATGGTGAGGAATGCCATTCTACATAATTTCAGCATTTTAATTTGTAATGAATACGAATCTTAATGAATTGCCCTGTAGAACAGGGCAATCCTATGACCTCCTTTACTGAGGTGGGCAATTGAGGCACAGAGGTTTGAAGTTCAGTTCATAAAGCTACTTGGGCATTGTGATGCTGATTATTAGAAAGACTGCCTCTTTTAGCTGCTGCTCTGAGTTAGGCTTAAGGTTCCCATCTCTTTATTTTCCCAACAAAAGGGACACCAGGCTTCTTCTTCACTATTCCCTGCATGATCTCTTGCTCTGCTCTCAGTCTAGTGGTTGGTACTGGTACAAGTATCTGTTTCTTATCTATGGGAGAAAACTAACACTCTCTTTTGGGCAAACTCTGATAATATATAAAACTTCACATTTTGGCACATTAATTTTGGTTCTGCAGACTTACCTTCAAGGCTAAAGCTCTTGTGCAGTTACAGTAAATGCGAATGAGGTTTTCTTGAAGACAAAACTTGTGCACCTTCACAGGGTGGCTGTCCCTGCACTCATGTTTAAATTAGGTTTTCTTTTTTAGCTTTTCCTCTCTATCATGCCTCCTTGCTCCTATCTATCTGTTTTTCAGTTACAGCCCAATCTCCCTGTGAAGGTTTCTGCTAACACTGTTTTGCTCTCTTGGACCATCCTACATGCCTTCCCAAATAACTAGAAATTTATCTCTTTTCTTTCAAAGTACAGCCGGTTCTTGGGGTAATCCTGGGGCTTACATGGAGGAAAACAACTACAAATAACATCCTTACCTGTCAGACACTCTTCCTGACCCCGTCTCTTTCATATCCTTCCTCTCTTCATTCTCTGCTTGTGAAGCACAGCCTAGTTTTAATGAGCCCAATCTTTCCCTCAGTTAATCAGAAAAGAAAGGATTTGTGCTGTTCACAGCCAACAAGTGTCTTATTGGCAGTTAGTAGAGGCTCTTAACATACTTTTTGGTCTGTGGGGAAAAAAGTATTGAACAGGTGTTTTATATGTATTTGGAAAAGAAATAGAGAGGATAAATTATTTTATAGAGAGAACTGGTTGGTTTTGTGACTTGTTTTTTTTTTTAAATTCAAGGAAGTTGGTAATCTGATTTCTTGATGTTTTGATATAACCTTGTCCTTGAAACAAAACTAACAAAATCCAACAGACCTCTGGAAAAATACACATTTGTGAGTTCTTAGGGAAATACAGCTTTTCTCAAAATCAAGTATAGAAAGTTTTTCTGCAGTAGATATTTGACCTGAAAGTGTTCAAAACATGTTTCAGTACCCAGATGGTGCAAAGATCCAAGCTAAGAGAAAGGCGGATCGCGAAGTCCATATGTAATGAATAACATTAAAAATCTCTTAATCATTGAAGGGTCTACACTGCTACTAGTAAAGAATGGCAAAGCAAGAGAGAGTGTTTACAGCAGCTCCGCACACTTTTTTTGAAGAACTGCATGATCCACATTGGAGTCTTTGTGTTATGTCACCCTACTGTAGCATGTCCTCTAATTCCATTTGAGACCAAATATTTCCATATGACTAACCTGTCATTCTCTATCCTGTATGTATAGCATGTATTTGCAGATTATTAAATAAAAATAAAAGAATTGCCTGAACAGTGTTGTATCTGTTTATACCAGAGGATGTTCTGACTCAATATTTTCTTTTCATTTGATGTATTTTTATAATTGAAAATATTTATTTTGCTAACACTGCTAATGAATCCACTGCTGTCATATCTGGATATGATCTGCAAAGAATGAGAAACAGCTCTCTAAATAGTTTATTAGATTGCCTGAATTTGTATGCTAGTCATACTGCAAAACTTAATTGAGGGGTGATTTCTTCTGTCAAATTTTAGGCCTGTTGTTATTGTGGGGCTGCAAGATTTTCTGACTCAGAAATGCAGCAAAGCTGTTGGTTTGTGAAGATTTTACCATGTATAATAGGCTGTTTCCGTGTGAATAAGAAGCAGTAAATACACCCTGCTATCATTTCCTGTGTGTGCATATATGTGCAACATGCAGAAGTGTATGTACATAAATAGGAAATCTCTCTTTCTTTTTTTTTTTTTTTTTTTTTAACCAGCAGAAGGAGGTAATAAATGCTATTCTTGGGAAAGGGATACCTGGAAAACAATATAGGAGACTGGACGGATGAAGTCTCCACAGAAAATCTTGTAAGGAAAATTAGTAATAAATCATGGCAAGTATTGATGAAATCTGTGTCTGGCAACAATTTTTTCAACTAAATGTTTTTATTCCATGAAAAACCACTGCCAGTGTACATTAAGGCTGAATGGACTAATTCAGTGAGTGTGACTGAACCAAAAGTTTTTTTAGGAAAATAGGAATCTATGCCTTTTGGTCAGAGTGTCACTGAGTACTGTAGATTCCATGCCACATTCTGTTTTTTCCTAGCTGCTTAATGTGAGTCTCTGTATAGCTGTAGTAGCAGAGTGAGAGGGAAGAATAAACAAGGCATTACATGGAAGTTGGTGGACATTTTGATTTCTACATTTGTATAGAAATTCTAAGTAAGAGTAGGAATGAAGTTCATATGTGTATTTTTGATGGGATGACATGGGCAAAGCAGGATGTTTTTCTTTAGTATTAAGGTAATTAATGCCACAATAAATAAGACCCAACATCTGTGGCAGGATCTCCTGAAACTTACATTTCCATCGGGACAAAAGCCCATGACACGTGCCCTAATATCTGCAAAGCTCTATTAATAAACATGTACATCATGGAACATGTACTTTCATCTGTCTTACTTAATGACAGCTTTTAATGCAGGAGTTATTAGTCCATTCCTTTCATGTATCATTTCTGGAACATACGAAGTTGCTAAATTATGGGTAAAGTTCTTGAAGTAATTCTTTTCTAGTGTGACCTGAGCAGTAAGAGCCACAATGTCACTGTTGTGAAAACTCTGAGGTTTATTGAGTTCTTTGGAAAATTGTACTCCTGGCCATGCAGTAACCAGGCCAACCCTTGGTAACATCTGCTTAGCAGTCTGAAGGTGCCTGTTGAAGGAACTGATTGACCTTTCTCATTAACCCAGAAATGGCAGCAGTAGAAATGGAAGTAACAACAGGAAGAGAAAAAATGGGGAGAAGAGCAAAAACATGTCCCTGACCCACAGTTTGCTGAACTGCAAACAGAGGTGTTATAGTTGTGCTGGCCAGCCCTGCTGTGGGGACAGGGAGCTTTCACCCCTAGATGGCTGGCATAAGCTGGCTGTGTGTTAGGCAGATCTGGGTTGCACCCAGCAAGGGCAGGAGGGCACAAGACTTAAGCAATTCACAGTGTGTAGCTGGAAAACTCATGTGTACATTGACTGGGAGCCCATCCAGGCCCTGCAATGCTATGCCTGAGGGGCTTTATGGTACTGCTGCAGGATGAACAGAATGACTTTGCAGGCTCTATTTGTAGAGATGCTCCTTAAGCATTAACAATCAAAACAAAGTTGTATTTTTAGCAGGAGTGTTACAAGAATTAGCATATAAATATATACAGTAGAAAGACAAAAATTATGCAAACTGTTTTGTTTCTGATACCATTTTCTCAAATGAATTATCTTCACGCTTGAGTCTTGGGTCTGTGTATGACCCTGAGCCCCTTCACCAGGCCTGATCCTGACCCCTACTCACAGGGCATTGTCCCAGCCCAGCTTCTCCCATCCCTGTCCCCATGGAGGTGCCTGATGCCTGGGTCTGGGTTTGCCCTTGCTGGCCCCTGGCTGCCCTATAACCTGTTTGGGCAGTGGGATGATCCTGGCTACCAGATCCTGCTTTGCCACGTCCAGGAGAGATACGGTGCTCCTATCCCCAGCCTTCCCCAGCCCCCACAGCACTCTGGCAAAGGTGATTTCTTGACTTTTGCTTTATTTTTGGTTTGCTTTATTTATATTCAGTGACTTCTGGATGAACGCTATGATCAAGTGGCATTTATTCATGCCCATGCCTAAGTAGTATATTGGTGCCAGGGGAATGCAATTAGTTACGTACTAACACAAGAATCAACAAACTCTTCTGTGCCTGTCACAGTCATTTGGGAAATGCCCAGCTTCTTCTTTCCATCTCATTATACAACAAGGAAAATAATTGTTGAAAGTGGGATTTGAAACCGACAGTAATCAATCATCTTATTTCCACCTATAAGTTTGATATCAGTCCACCCATGACTAGATTAACTGAGGTTTCTTCTCAGGTCTTTGTGGTGGAACACCTGCATAACAGGAAAGCCTGTGACCCTGGGTGTGCTGTTCTCCAGAAATACAGTGTATAGGGAACTTTGTACTAAATGGGTCACTTGGGAAAATTGCTTCATTTTTTTTTTATTTTTATCAATCTGACTTTCTAATCTCTGAAGAGACTTGACTTCATTCTGCTTTAACTGGTGTTTGCATGTCCCTCTACATTTAGTATAAATTGCAGCTTTCACCAACGTAACATTTATTGCCTCCAAAAAACTATATAAGGGGTCTTTAAGTAGAACCAAGCCTGACACAATTCCTTCTCCCTGAATCTCTGTGTGTCTTTGAAAACTAACACTACTGCCTTTCACTTGACTCTGCCATTCAGTCTCGGTAAAAGTTTGTCTTTTATCCAAACAAATTTGAGTGAGTTTTGATTTAAGTTTTCATGCTGTACCAGCACCCAAATACAGCTCATCTAGTTCCATGTTCCATTTATCCCCTAATCTTAGAAGTCACATAACAGGAAAAAACAATTTAATTTTTTGATCCTATTTGATCTTTAAATGCTCTATCTGATGCTAGAACCAAGGAGAGACAAATATGAACCTCTGTGCTAGTGCAACCAGTCGCTTTCTGAAAGCAGAGCAGTGTCCCTTCTCTGAAGAAATGTTAATACAAGGAAAGAGAAAGTTCTAGAGATACCCTAGTTCAGTGCTACTAAACAACTGTTTTTCACACAGAAGCTGAACCAAGACCTTGCTTTTTAACTATCAGTTCTTGAAGTTTTGAAACTTTCCACATATTTTTTCTCTATTTTTTTTCCACTGATCAACTTTATATGAATAAGATGGTGATTGGCAAAGCAGTTTCTTATCTTAGAAAAGCAATATGGCACTTGTTAGATTTTGGGCCCATGAGATTTGAAAAGGAGTGAAACTGAGCTCAAACATGATGAATCAAGATTTTTAAAATTTTGACAGTGACATTCTTTAAAATTTTTAAAAATNTGCTTTCTGCCCCTTTAACCTTGGCCTGACATCTTCAATCTTTTCTCCCAAAATGGGAAGGTGAAAAGCTTACTTTTGAAATATAACCACAAAACAAGAATTTCCCTGTGTCACATGGTTCTGGGAGCAGATGCTTTATGAACTACACATTTTGTGATATTGGTGATATAATTGCACATATTCCAGCTTGGCAATAATTCCCTTGGTACCCAGATTTGAATATCAATATCATTAGCTGTTGCCCTGAGCTGAAAATATGTGGGCAGATGAAATCAGTGAAGATTCAAGAGAGAGGCAGTTAAGGCAGTGATTTGTCCATCTGACTTTTACCACTACCTTGAGGGCTATGTCCATCTTCTTTTCCTTCTCATAGTTTTCTTTGTTTCTGTTTGCTGAAGGTGCATTATACAGGGAGGAGAACATTTCTGCTACTTTTACCTGTGGTTTTGGTTGAATGCCTATGCACTTGTATGAAAGATACATTTAAAAGTTTGACACTGTATGTCATGGTCCCTGGACAACAATCTACCCTTTTCTCAGTTCAGGTTTCAAGCTACCTTTATTCTTAATTCTGTCAATTTATATTAATCTTTGCTTTTGTTTCACTGCTTGTACACTTTCCCCTACAGGCTTAAACTAGCATTCAATATTTGTGGCTCATTATCCAATGTTTGTTTTTTTATTTGCTTGGTTTTCCTCTTGAAATTCTGGGCAGGTCATCCATGGCTCTTGTGTTGATTGCTCCTTCTCCTCTTCTCCTCCATTATTTTTTCTCCTTTTTTTTTTTTTTTTTGCATTCTCCTTTTTCAGATAAGGTGATATCTGCTGTATTTTAATCACAGAAGTTTCCTCCAGATGACTTCTGTACACCCTGCTTACCTCCACCTCCTACAAGTGTCTGCATAAAGTTATCTTGCTTTACTTAGAGTTACTTTCCATTTGACCAACAGCATCTCCCTCTGGACTTCCAGTCATGCTTTCTGAAATTATTCTCGTAAACAGAGGTGTGGTGGGGTTGCGTTGTGCTGTAGTCTCTATGAGGGATTTCGCACCCCTGGTGTCCCTCTGATTCTTGCAGAGAACTGATTGGGGCAGGGATCATAGAATCACAGAATCATAGAAGGTTTAGAGTTGCAAGGGGCCTTAAAAATGATTTAATTCCAACATCCCCTGCCACGGCCAGGGACAACTTCCAATAGACCCGGTTGCTCAAAGACCTGTCCAGCCTGGCCTTGAGCATCTTTAGGGACAGGGAATCCACAACTTCTCGGGGCAACCTGTTCCAGTGCCTTACCACACTCTTAGTAAAGATTTTCGTCCTGTTATTTAATCTAAATCTCCCTTCTTTCAATTTGAAACCACTACCCCTTGTCCTATTACTACACTCCCTGATAAAGAGTCCTTCCCTGCTGTAAGATCTCCCTGGAGCCTTCTCTTTTCCAGGCTGAACAACCCCCAATCTCTCAGCCTTGTCTTCATAGGAGAGGTGCTCCATCTCTCTGGTCCCACCTCTCAAGCCTGTCCAGGTCTTTCTGGATGGCATCCCTTTCCTCCAGTGTATCGACCATGCTGCACAGTTTGGTGTCATCAGCAAACTTGCTGAAGGTGCACTCAATCCCACTGCGCCTGCCACTGACAAAGATGTTAAACAGCACCAAACATCTCAATACCAACCTCTGATGAATGTCACTTATCAGTGGTCTTGGACAATGAGCTATTGACCGCAATGTTTTGAGTGTGACCATTTACTGATGGATCTGGAAGCATTAACAACTTTATGCTTTTACTTGTTTGTTGAACATTTACCTGCATCTGACAACTCAGGACTGTTGATAGTTAAGCAGGATCACAAGACTTTACACTAAAACAACCAAGGAGAGGAATAACATCTAGATTCTAGAGATGACCACCTCTGGAGTGCTGTGCCCAGTCCTGGGCTCTGCAGTACAAGAGAGGCATAATGACTGTGGAGCGAGGCCAGAGCAGAGCCACAAAACTGCTGAAAGGATTGGAACATCTCTCTTATGAGGACAGGCTGAAAGAGTGGGGACTGTTCAGCCTGGAGAAGATTCAGAGGTAGCCTTATCAATATATATAAATATATCAAGGTGGAAATAAAGAAGATGGAACCAGACTCTCCTCAGAGGTGTCCAGTGACAGGAAAAGAGACAATGAGCACAAACTGAAGGCCAAGAAGGTCCATTTAAACATAGGTAAACACTTTTTTACTGTGTGGGTTTTTGAGCACAGGACAGGTTTCCCAGAGGGGTTGTGGAGAAATCATCATTGGAGAAATCCAAAGCCCAACTGTATCCTGTCCTGAGCAACCTGCCCTAGCTCTACAAGGGAGCTAGGCCAGGTGATCTCCAGATGTGCCTGGAGTCTTGGCTGTTCTGTGACTTAGTAAAATTTATAAGCTTCCTCACAGTGGGATTTATCATGCTCTCAATTTATCACAGTGAAATCATCAAGGAATTTTGCTTGCAAGTAAATGGAGTTCCCAGAGGTACTTTATTATATCTGCATATTGATTTCAGATGAAGTCTCTTTGCCCTGTTCCCCTGATCTGCTGTTCAAGTATGATATAAGCGAGTTCTCCAGGGAATCCTGAAGACCTGTACCCACAGTAAACCTTGTGGTGAAGAGAGAAAAGGTCCATAGAGATTTTGCATAGATGTGTAGGTTCCTTATGCATCTTTTTGAAAGCAGTTAAAATACTTGCTTGGCTGGTGATCTTGCTTTTTATTCGGTTCTATTATTGACAATGTTCCATGTGGCAATATCTTCACCAAGAGATACTTAATGAACTTAAAAAAACTTTTGAATATAAAGGTTATATTATCAACAAACGGTGGTTTGAAAGAACTAAATAGGATTATGAAGATTATCCTTCTTTAACAATGCCTTAAATTTTTATCTCCTTATCCCTTCCTCATTGCTTTCTCTCTCAAGACATTATGGTTTATTGTGTCTCCGCCAGGTACCTTGCATACGATTTACACACTGAATGGCTCTGCTTTCAGAGCAAGGTAATGATATAATATACCCATTTATATTCAGAGCAGTCAACACTTTCTAGCTCTCTGAATAATAAAACCACCTGCATTTAATATACATGGAAAAATGGGAAGGCAAATAGCAGATATGGCACAATCAGATAAGTGTAATCAGATAAAATATCACAATATTATAGCAGATCAGCATCTGGTAATGACTTGAATTTTAAAAGACTGACAAACAGCATGGCCTAAAGCAATCAGGCATACCTCATTCGGAGCTACTTATCCCCGATTTGATTGCTCTTCTCATATGTTTCTGGCAGATTAAACATTCAGGCTTTCTTATTTTAACTCTTCCTGTACTGTGTCTCTTTAAGTGGAAAAACACTAGCTTTTTACTTTTTTCTCCTGGAGTGAAAAAGCAATAACACATTATGTGGGGGAGGAAGGAGCACAGCTCCCCGCAACTGTTGCAGTAAACTGAGCCACGCAGCCCTTCTGCAGTGTGTGCACCGTTGAAATTCAGTCTGTGTCTTCTGCCTCTGAAGCTGCTGCCAGGGCTGCTCCCAGGGCTTTCTGATCTACTCTGGCTACTGGGAAACTAGTGGAAGCGTAAGGTTTGGTGGTGGCTTTTTTTTTTTTTTTTTTTTATATCTGGCAAGCCCTGGATGTGGAAGACTATTCCTGCATGCTACCGCGCTCAGAAGGACCCTGGTAACCTTTCATGCATCCTGCATTTACTGTGACACAAACAATACAAATCAAGCAGTGTCATGGTAGAGCTGGTGCTCTACAGGGGTGGGACATTGCCCATCCACTAGTTATTTCTATGTCTCTGTCAATTACAAGTCTCAGTTGTTAATGCAGTTGCTGGAGTCTCATCCAAAAATGACATTAGGAGCATGTGCCTCCCTCCTCCCCTCTCTTGCTTCCTCCATGACCTCTACATGGTATATTCTCCTCTTATTTGGACAAACACTTCTGGTCATATCAGAAGTGCTGATTATGTGCAATAAAATATGGCTCTCTCTTGTACAGCTTGGTTCAGTGCAATTGAGGAGGGGAGGAGATGCTCTAATTTCTTCCTTCTGATTTGGTGTCCTAGGAGATACTACACCCAAAAAGCATATCCCTTGTTTCACATCTTGAGTATGGGGAGTTCATTTGCTCCTGATTAGTGAGCCTGTGATTGGTCTTTACATGCTGCAAGCTGAAACTCTGCATCTCCAGGGTACGTTGGGAGCTACACGCTTGCACTTAAACTAAAAGTTATGCAATTAATTTTTCCTTTACATCATAGGACTCTGTGCTTACTGCAGCACCAGAAAACTTTTTAACTACATTTAAAACCAGCCGTATTATTGTCCCTATTTGACCACACCTGAGATTAAATAACATATCAGACATTTTACATGTAACTAAGAGAGAGATTTTGTGGTCAGAGGATATCAGCATACTTGAACAATGTAAAATCTGAAAGCTAAATGGTGCCATTAGGACTCATGTACATGATTAATAGTTAACTGCACCAGCCTGGGAAGAAATTGTGTCCAAAGAGGGGTGTGCGCCTTGAAGAAGGACCTATGGAAGATACCCTGATCAAGACAAGTTACTTTTAATATCAGCATGGGTTAAGTCCTTACATTAACTCACTAGTCCTCGACAAATAGTAATACGTGTTACTATTACATTAAGCCTTTTTTAATAAGGAGCTCTCTAATAATTGTTTTGACTCCTGTTAACTGGAACATGAAGTATGAACACATGGTCCTCACCAGTAATTGAGGAACTAGAAAATGACGCTTTCCTGCCTTTGTATCCTGTCCTTTTTTCTGGGTGTTAAAGCTGGAACAAGCAGATTTTAGAATGGCACATACATAGCTTAGACCCAACGTAGCTCTTTCTTTAGAATCCTGCACCATGGATCCTTCAGGTCTTTGTTCTCTCCCCTGGAGAGTGAATAAATGGTGAGTGGAGGTGACTCTTTACCTTCTCCTTCAACTGCTGGTGTACTTATATAGTATCAGCTAGAAATGAAGGAATAACAGAGCTAAACACATGATCCAGACAGTTCAAGAAAACAGTACAGACAAAGCTTGTTGTATTCCATGCAAACTCACTTCAGCTGTGGATAAAATAATGCATGAAAGGCATGACCAAAATGTCACAGCAAACCAGGAGCAGAGCAAGGGAAAAATGTTAAAATGTGTTTCTTCCTGTTAATTGTTTAACCTTTAAGAAATACAAATATAGATTTTTTTTTCTTTCTTTTGCAAATAACACAGATTTCTTCAATTGGGAGAAGTAGACTCCTGCAATTGCATTCACTGTTGCAAGTGTATATTCCTGTACTGCTTAATTTCTGCAGGTGATCAGTGACAAAATATATTAGGCATCTATTGTGTACATGGCAAATAAATGAGGGACGATTTGCCATGAGTTATTCCTTCTTATTAATAAGATATGTGCCACAGAGATGAGATATGATCTATGTTTTCTTTTGTCTTCCATCCCTTAATGCTTCTGATTCCATTTCATTGTCCTCACATCTTTACTGAGCTCCTTTGGTTTGCAGTGTTCTGTTATAATGGCTTTGTCTTTCACAGGTGAGTGCTGTTGATGGCATTACATCTGGCCTGGATTACAACTGAATCAGTTTGGGGATACCCAATATAAAGTCAGTGCTGTTACTGGCTGCAGCTTGTTCTTTGGCACAAGTGTATGGTAGTGCCACTTAAAAGTTAACTGAAGCACATACCAACGAGAAGAGTAAATGTGCTTCACAGGGACTACCAAAACTAAGTGTAAAGTCCTGGCCACAGAGAAAAAGGAGACAAATCTTTCACTTCTTTACTGGAGACAGGACTTAGTGCAAAATGTGTATCTGTCAGTGCAATATAGCTTTAGGAAGGTAGTCCAATGAGTATCCCAGAGACCTTATCTCTAGAGTTGGTTCATGCCTGTATTAGAGGGATGAGGAGAGAAACCTTTTGATCTCTAAGAGATGGGGAATCCTCACTTTCAGTCTACTTTTTTTTGTCTAAAGAATGGAAAGGGATTCAAAGTCAGTTGAACTCCAGGAACATTGTTTCTGTTTGTGAGGCATACAAGGGGAATTTATGCCCTTTCACAAAAGTTTGTCTTTTGCCTCCCCTTTATTAGGCTGAGAAAATGAAGTATGTGCTTAGTTTTACAAACCTTGGGGCTAGCTTTAGGTCTTGTATTATAGCATCATAGAATTGTAGAATGGTTATAGTTCAATGCAACCTTAAAGATCATCTTCTTCCAAACCCCCCGCCATGTGCAGGGACACCTGTCACTAGGACCAGTAGATCAGGTTGCATCCAACATGGTCTTGAGCACAATGGGACACACACAACTTCTCTTAGCAACATGTTCCAGCACCTCATCAACGTCACAATAAAGACTTACTTCTAGTATCTAATCTAAATCTCCCCTCTTTCAATTTAAAACCTTTACCTCCTGTCTTATCACTACAATCCCTGATAAGGGTCCCTCCCCATCTCTGCTGTAGGCCCCCTTAAGCTACTTGAAGGTCGTTATAAGATCTCCCTGGAGCCTTCTCTTTTCCAGGCTGAACAACCCCCAATCTCTCAGCCTTGGAGAGGTGCTCCATCTCTCTGATCATTGTCCTGGCTCTCCTTTGGACCCACTCCAACAGATCCGTGAACTTCCTATGTTGAGGACTCCAAAGCTGGAGTCCACACTACTCCAGGTGGGGTCTCATGAGAGTAGAGTAGAGGGGTAGAATCCCCTTCTACAACCTGCTGGTCAGCTCTCATTTGATGTAGCCCAGGATGCAGCTGGCTTTCTGGGCTACAATCACACATTGCTGGCTCATGTTGAACTTCAACCATCAACCTACATTCCCAAGTCCTTCTCCTCAGGGCTGCTTTCAAACCATCCTCTGCCAGACTGTATTTGTGCTTGGGATTGCCCTGGACCATGTGCAAGACCTTGCACTTGACCTGACTGAACTTCATGAGGTTTGCATGGTCCCACCTCTCAAGCCTGTCCAGATCCTTCTGGATGGCATCCCTTCCCTCCAGTGTATCGACCGTGCCACACAGCTTGGTGTCATCAGCAAACTTGTTGAGGGTGCACTCTAACTTCCTGAGGGCTGATTCAGAGGTCCAGCAGGACCACTCATGGACAAAAGTCCCACAGAGGGGCAAGACAGCCTTCACCCAGTGCTGAATGCTGACTGTCATTTCTCAGTCAGGCAGAAATCCTGTTTGAGTTCAACATAGAGTATGAATGGTTCATCCCTTCTCAGGAGGCAACAAACCATTTAAACAAAAATTCAGATCAGCTTTATAAGAACCTCCAACACATTTTCTTTCTGAAGCTAAGGCATAACGATTAGCAATCAACAGAAAGATGCTACAGCTTCTCAGATATAAGTCATCAGCACTGTCTGTCTGGGCTTGGGAGTGCCGCTGAGTGCACTGCTGTGCAGCAGCTATAAATTCATTAGCTGTACCCATCAAGGCCTCAGAGTCTGCTGGGATTACTGCTAGTCTAAGAGCATAGGTAAAAGGACTTGTCCCCTCTTTTTCTCCTGCTTTTTTTGAATTTATTCCTTCAGAGCAGTACCACATAATGCTGTGAAGACACATACCTCTACATGGAATATAGATATGTGGAATGTCTAAACGTGGATTTTTCTGCCTCTGTTTCCTGCTAAAAATAATGGTGAACTCCAGGCTTATATTTGAAGGAATGTGGAACTTTCTTTGTCTCTCACAGCACTGAGAGTTGTTGAGAACTTACTGATTATCTTATGTGCCAGTTAGTAGGATTTGAGCATCAGATCAACCAAACATTTCTTTGAAAATCTGAGCCTACATGCTTAATCCCACCCTCTTGAAATTCTGAACACATATCCTCCTATTGCATCATTTCCTCGGATAATGGTTTGTTTTCCTCTTTGTCTTGTTATCTAGAGGATTATGTACAATATGTGCAAAATGAGTGTGGTTTGGTGTGATAAGAAGTGAGATTTGTCTACAGCTATAAAACTTTTCCTCCAGTTTCAGAGAAGGGTGAGTGTGATGGTATGCTTCCTCTGGCCCCCAACCTTGCCTTTATCTCCCATAACAGTGCCAAGTGGTAACCCCTCTGGTAGTCTTAATGGGTGCATGTAGTTGTGATGGCTGTACTTAACTCAGAAGCTGGTTTGGGAAGACAGATAACACAATTGGAAAGGCCCAACTTGAGCAATGCACCCACCAACCATAATTCTGGTTCTGTGGGCAATACACAAATATGACTATAAGTGAATCATCTTAACCCCATAACTAATGAATTGTCCAAGAGCCCTTTGAGGTCTCCTGCACCACAATGGACTGTATGCCAGGATCTCCCCTTGAATAAGGATGTCTCTCAAGGTTACTTCTTTAAGTTCACAGATTCTGTGCTGCTACAGATCCTTGATAAGTGACTAGTAGCATGCTAGACTTTGAAATCTTAGATAAGTAATATAAAGGATGTATTGTGCATATATAATCTTTTAGATGTGAACTGTTGACCAAGTCTGGGGCTAGGACTGCATCTACCTGCACTCACACTACTCTGAGAAGTTTAAAAAGCAAGGGATTAATTTCTGAACCTTGATCTAATGGGAGGGTCTCCCTGACAGCTCTGTCTGACCTTGTTCTCCTTACAGTAAATAAGCAAGTCTACCTTTCCCATGAATCTGATTAAAACATTGTTTATTAACTGTCAAGCTTCGTTAAATCGTTGGTTTATATCAATAAATATATTGCTACTTTTCTCTTATGAGTGAAGTATTTCACTCCTTTTGCAACAGTGAGGTGCAAAAACTTGGTGAGGACTAGAGAAACAAAGGAGTCATAGCCCATAAGATGACTGTAGCTAATTTTAGAGAATACAAGTGGCAAAAATGCTGTTGCATGCATACACAACCCCCAACCCTGATTTGCCCTTTTCTCACATTCACTATCAGAGATACATTTCCTGACTTATTACTTGAAAAGCTGCCATCCCTCTACATCACTTGAAAGAGAACTTTTTGTTAATAAAAAAAAAAGTGTGTAGATAAGATCTCAGGCCGTTGAAAAAATATAGCAACCCACAGATGAAATATGAGAATAGGGAAGTTCACATCTAAATGTTAAAATTGCTATTACTCCATACACATCCAAAAAAACCCCATTCAGTGTCCTTCCAAAAGTTAAAATGGAGTAGGACCCTCCACTACTCCAGGTTGCCATAAAGAAAGAGGAAAATTATGCATTAAATTCCAGTTAATATTCATTATGCTTCCTTATACACACTGATACGCTGTAAGAGTATCAATTTGTGATCTGAGGGGAATATAGACTCATTATTGCACAGGCACGCCTTTATTAGCATTAGCAGGAATCACTCAGGTTACTGAGGACAAAAATATAAAACCTTGCTTGCTTCCCATTTTGCAACTACCCCAGACAGCTTGCAGCAGAAGTGTAACTGAACAGTTTGCAGCTGTTCTGAACCCAGGCCAAGAACTGCTGGTACTGTAAGCTAGTTAGCACTTCTGCTGAGTTCAGATAGCTAATTTTCATTAGTAATTTGGATTGAAAAGCAGTCGATAGCATTACCAAATGTACATCAACTTCTATCTCCGATTGGTGATTTCCCTACAAAAATTTTCATGAATCCTATTTTTCAATTAGTAGGAAAACTCTGGCATTTCAAAGGAGCTCAGATGTGGTTTTAGAAATGTTAAAGTATTTCTCATGATTTGTATTTAGGAAAGTAGTATTGAAAAGTAGCTAAGTAAGCTGAATAATAGAAAAGACAATTAACATATTTTCAAATGCATCAATATTATGGCTTGGCATGTCCTTATTTCTGTTTAAAATTAACAGTGACAGATACTGAGACCCTATTAATTTCTTAATAGGCTGACAGGCACAGCTAAGCATGCAGCAAAGAATAATATAAATTAGTACTTCAGTTTATAAACCTTCACATCCTATGGGGAATGATGTAGCATAGAGCCACATGAAGAAAAAGGAAAGACATTGCTCAAAGTCAAAGCCCTATATCTCAACTTTTGGTTCTCTTTCTTCCAAACACTAGGGACACTGGAATCAAATTCCAAAGTAATATCCTGGGTTTTCTCTAAAAAAAAATGTTGAGCCAAATCCAAACCCCATGTTACAGGATTGTAAACCTAGGTTTCTTTAATTTTCTGTTGTGAACTCAACATCAGGAGATGTTCTAAATTTAGAAGTACCTGAGTATTTTTGTATCCCTAATTCAAGATGTGTACTGTGATGTCACAGTAGGAAATTATGTTCTTTATAGGAAAAAAAATAGGCACATACTTCATAGAAATTGCGAACGTAATTATTCTGGCTTTCATACTGCCTGCGCATACGTGCATTCTCCAAGCTGTTCGTCTCAACACTTCACAAGAATGTTTAGGGAGGTGAAGGTAATTTAGTTAATCTTGGAGACCTGCAGTAATGGGTCAAGAAAATGAAGTCTAAAGTCTTGTCTGCGGAGACAGTGAAGTGGCTAATTGCATCATCCTGTATTCTTAAAAAACACCTTTATTTCATAAAAATTCTTCCTTTCAGAACTCCTAACATTTTGCCCTCAATATTTTTTTTCAAAGTACAATGGGGAGGGGAGAAAATTATTTTAACAGAGAGAGTGGAGGAAGAAAATTAAGAAGAATGCATCAAATCTTCTTGATTCCTGGTGGGGTCATGGTGTTAATCAAGTTAACCAGGAATGTTCAGTGTGACCTTGTGACAAAGGCGGCCAACAACATCCAAGGGTGCTTTGGGAGGACTGATGCCAGCAGGTCAAGGAAGATGATTCTTCCCCTCTGATCTGGACTTCTGGGTCCAGGTCTGAGCTCCTCGGAGCAAGAGAGACCAGGCATACTGGAGTGACTCCAGAGGAGAGCTACAAGTATGGTGAAGGGTCAGAAGCACCGCAGAAATGAGGAGACACAGACATCTGGGACTGTTCAGCCCAGGCTCAGGGGGATCTTATCCATTATATGAATATCTGATAGGGAAGCCAAGAGGATGGAGCCGCTCTTCTCAATGATGCTCAATGACAGGAAAAGAGGCAAAGGACAGAGGGTGAAATACAGGAAGGTAGATTTGAATGCAAGGCAAAACTTTTTTACTATGAGGGTGATCAAAGACTGGAGCAGGTTTCTCAGAGAAGCTGTGGAGTGTCCATCCCTGGAGATACTCAAAATCCTGAGTGCACACAATACTGGGTGGCCTGCTATAGATGACCCTGCTCTGAACTGGGAGAGTTGAACTAGCTGATCTCCAAAGGTTACTCCAACCTCAGCCATTCTGTGATTCTTCTTTTGGAAGTGGGGGTAATGTCTTAGCAGAAAAGAAAACAAACCCTCTAAAAGAGGATACATATATATATATATATGTATTCCCAAAATTTCCACAATAAATAAGGATGAAGTACACATGCAAATAAATAGCTTTAATGCACAGGTTCAAAATAGCATTTGTTTTTAACTAGACTCAAGAATCTTGTATTTGTTTTAACTAGAGATTTCAGGGAGACTCCTGAAGTTTCAACTGATTTTACTTTTCTCTCTGAGTAGTGTAAGCAAACATGGATGACATGATGTAGCTGTCATGTCATTCAGTTATTTAAGAAGAAAACTTAAAAGTTCATTATTTAGCACCTATGTTCTTTTTTTGTTGTAGGGCAGGTGGACTTGTTTCATTCTTTAGAAACCTAATTTGACCCTGAGGTGTGTTTTCAACATATTTTGGTTGCAGGGACACAATGAGCATCTCTGTAATTTTATTGTATTTTGTTTTAATTTATTCAAATTTTCTGTAGTACAGAACTTAAAATCAGATCAGCTTGACAGATTTGTATTTTTGAAAGATTTGTGTATTTGAAAGGTGACTTTGGATTTTATCTTTTTCCTTCTGAATCTGTAGAAGAGCCTTCTAGCAGGCCCAACACATCCCTCTTCCTTCATCCACAGGGGTATTGCCACTTTTTGTACAACCAGTGTAACACCCATTTCTCTGCAGCAAGATCTTCCTTTTCTTTTTTGTTTTTACCGTGTGCAGCACAAAGGTACCAAGGTCCACTATGTACAATGTGAAATACAGCCACTGAACAAGTAATAAATTAACCTTAACATCATTGTGAATTAGCTGGAATACAAGGTAATTCTTCTCATCTCTGATTTGGGTACCACTCCCTTCTTTTAGGGTTTCCTTTCATGCCTTTAACAGTACCAATGGGAAAAATGTCTGATTCTGGATGAACATCATATGTCATGGTATTTTACTACATGTTTATTCTAACTTCTCATTCGAACCATCAATAAGCGGGAGACAACATTCCTACTCTTTATACTGACAAATGACTAATTCCGTGGAGAAGATTGTTGCTGGTCCAAAATGCTACAGTGTGGCTCAAGAATAATCTCCGTAATGGATTTGTGATACAGCCTTAGGTAATAACATGATATCATTTGTGATTTTACTCCTTTTCTGACCCCCGTAAGAAATTTGGGTTCATAGAGATTCATGGGTTTCTCACAAGAGCTACACTCTGTAATTTTGGTAAGATACAGACCTCCCCCTATTTCACAAAGCTTTTCTGATTTAAAGATGTTACTAATTAGGATCAGCAGCTGCATGTGAGTCAGTGCTTTATTTCAGTTGTGATGAAACATGAGGTTATTTGTGATGCCTGCCATAAAGCTTCTTGGGAGTTTAGTCATTAAACCTAGTCACTCTGACCCTGTTTTGTCCATTATTTGTATCCTCTCATGCCAGGTGACAGAATAATTTTTTAAAGTCCATGCCATGCAAGCTAGTGGAGTGGAGAACTGTGAAAGACTTTAATAAATTATAGGTGGATTTATTAATTCTGCTCAGGGCCATGCTCACAGAGCTGAATTGAAGGGAAATTGAACTTGTCCTTTCAGATGGGAGAGCACCACTGCTTTAAAAAAAAAAAAAAAAAAAGTGAATATAAAAGTCAGGTCCATTTCAG
>VXBJ01005725.1:193175-229630 GCA_013400055.1 Nycticryphes semicollaris
TATTGCTATGACAAATAGGGGAATTATGTTAATGGGCCCTCCTAATGGATCTTTTGCAAATGTTTAAAGAGTTTTTTTAAAACTTATGATGTGTTAGGGACACAATGACTGAAACATTAGGAAACAAAACCCTCCATTTAATTTATGCATCTCATTGCAATATTAATTTTATTTCTTTATACTTAAGCTGAATATTACTGGAGGAAGCAGCTTGACAGCAGTGTGCTGTTGTAAAATTAAGTAGGTGATGAGCAGATTTAGTAACAAACCACTGGAAAAATGGTAAAATGAGACAGTTACAAAAACTGTGTCTAAAATGACAAATAAAGTTAAGCCACACATAGCTTATTAATTGGGTTAGAATATACAGTCAATGAGATTTTTGATCTGGTTTTATATTTGTGCTTACTCCTGCTTAAAGAGTAGCAGTAAAACTCTTTGAGCCACGCGTTGATTCCATGGATACTATTATAAATTTTAAAAATACCATTGGTTTCATTATGTGACTCTGAATTGACATCAACCAGAGTGGAATCTGATCTGCTAGTGCTACCAAACACACTTCTTTCCTTCAGGGAAACTATAAACGTGAAATTGACTTTGAATGTGTCTGTGAGTATTATTTATCTATAGAACCAATACAGATTTTTAAGTCAGGGTCTCTGTGGGACAAAATGTGTGCTGGTATAATTTAAAAGGAGTTTGAAAACATGTTTACGTTACTAACATTTATTGAGGAAAACTAGGGGAGAAATGTACAAGTCCTATGTAGTGTAGAATTGAAAGTCTAAATTCTTGTGCAAATCTGAAAATTGGTGCCTGCTTCTAGAAAAATAGTTGAAGAGAAGTCTTTTCCAACATCACAAGTTGGAAATTAGTTATATTTTACACAGGAAAAATGATACCTGAGTTTTTCAATTCAACAAGTAGAAACTCTGTGATCATACAAGGCTATTATATGTTCTGGTCCAAACTGTTGTTACTTATAAATAGTTATACTCTGTCGGATACCAGCGGAGCTCTTATTTATGCTTATATAAGAATATGTCATGTACATTTTTTCTTCTTCTACTAAAAGAGGCAAGAAATTATTTTTTCTTGTTAAAGAAATGCCACAGGTTATCAAACTAACACAAGAATTGAATAAAACCAGACCTCATCTTTAATTAATGAGTTCTGCCTTAATGTGATCATTATAGACAGGGTCATTCACCTAGAAGCTGTCTCTTAACCTAATAATGTTAGGAAAATGAGTTGACATGACATTTTTTTTTTGGAGAGTAGGGTATACCTATAGGGTAGTCTCTTGCCTTTTTTTCTTTAAAAACTATAAAAGAATGTAACATTGTGGAGCAAGAAAAGCACACACCTCTTTTGTAATAAAATTATCAACCTCAACTGAGTAGCAAGTAGTAGTATCTGAAGCAGCATGTAATGATTAAAAACTTATGTTCATACTTAATGTCACACCCACTCAATTATTAGCAAACATGTATCTCCAAAAGGCAAATATTTTGTTGAAATCTTCTGCATAATGTAGAAACAAGATGTGTTATCTAGGTTATATGTTGACCAACTTGATACCCATATGTTTCAGTTGTTACAGTCCTTTGATTTAAATTTACTTATGTAGGGTTCTTTTCACCAGCTTGCAAACCTGGGTTTTCTTTGAAGCTGGTTATGGTTTGAGGTGGAAATGAAAAAGAAGTGTTTTCCCATTCTTGGTAACCTCAGAGGGGTTGTTTGGATTTTGATGTAACTTCAACCGTAATTAATGACATAAACTCTCCTTGACTTCTGCAGTAGGATGAAGCCGGTAGGGTCCAATCCTTCCATCTATTGTGTACTTCACATTAGTGCTAAGTAGACTTACCCTCTATTACAGTCAATCAGAATTAAAGTCAGGCATTTGTTCAATGTTAACAGTAACCTAATTAAGACCTATTGTGGTGATTTATAAGATACACAGATTTTTTTTTCTGCTCCCCTTCATTGTAGTGAATATCCTCTCAGTTGCATTGCAGCACGAGAGGTAGAGCTGACAGATGCATACAATGGAGGAAAAAAGTGTTTCAGATGTAACCACAGCAGAGATATGGGAATAAAAATCTTACACAACACACTGAACCACCAAGCCAGACAGCTCTGTGAGAGGTATGAAGCATTGCTTTAAACCTCATTTCCTGAGGTGATATAAATGGGTCCAATGTTTTCAAGCTGACTCTAGCTTTATGCTGCTATAAATCAGGAGAGAATTGGAGTAACACGTAGGGATGTACTTTGTTTTGAGGCTCAGCTTGTATTAGACCTAACAACAAATTGTCAGTGTTACAACAAATAGTGTCTTGTCAGCTTAGTAAACGTCGGTATCTGTTGTGTTAGGTGCTATGATGACTCAGAACAAAAAGAAAAAATTCTGTAGTGAAGGGTTTGCAAGCCAAGCAGAAGACAAGATAGTAGCAGAAAGGATGTAGTACAAAAATGCTCATTGGGTTATAAAACTGGAGTTGTCAGAACTTGGAAGTGTTGTACTACTTGTTTCTTTAGGCAGTTATTCCCACAAATAGTTCTCACAAGAACTTGCTTTTCCTGTTGTGCCAGATTTTGAATACTGCTTTTGTAGCTTTTGTGATCTTAGATTTTGAGTACATCACAGTTTTTTGTACATGAAGTGTAAAAACAAATCCTAGCTACCTTATTTGAAAACAATAGACTTCATAAATTCCCATCACTGTACCTACTGAATGTAAAACTGTATGATTAATAGACTAGAATCACTGCACGTGTGTGAATCCCTTTCAGAGTCCGGTTTAGTCTCCTGAACACAGAGCACTCTGGACCTTTTGTGGGTATATCATAATGTGCATGGAGTAGCAGTAGGCTAGGGCTGAATATCACATGTGCAGAAGAGCTCTTACATGTGCAGTGGTCATTTCTGGGCACTGAGGTACAGAAGCCTGGTAGAGTCCATCCCCCAGCCCAAAGTGACAACATAGTAATGAACCAGCACTTAAATATTATGTTCTTCTGCCAATGCTCTTTAGGTTGATGGGTTTAGAGAATTACCCCTTCAGGCAAAAGTGGGACTTGACTGAGAGGTAAGCAGAGGACAAACCTCCCCTTCCTTTCTTTCTGATGGGAACATGATCCGTTTAGAGCCAACTCCCCTTCTCTGCATGAATATGATGACACTGGGACAGCTAAAAGTTGCATTTACACTAGAGTATTAGAATGAAGGATCTGATGATACAGAAATAGAGCTGTACAGGCGGAGTAATCACATTTTCCTCTTGCATGTCTAGGTTATATGAGTGCACAGATGTGTATCTCAGCCTGAGTGTATGTGACTTTTGAATCCTTGAGCCTTTCCTGTAGATCTTATAAGCTGTGATGTACTTCTCAAATATTCAAAGAAATTTACTCAAATATAAATGGAGTACAGGGAATGCAATGAAATGGGCTCCAGTAGCATGTCCAGAATTTTTAAATTCCCTTGCTTTTAAGCTACTGCCTGAGCTACACCTACAAGAAAAACTACACTGAAAGCATGAAAAAGCCAGGCAGCATAATGTAGCAAAGTACAAGTAGCGAACTACCTACCATTAGTCTCCTTCTGAATTCTCTTTCCTGAGATTCCTTCATTTGTTTTGTCCCTTTTGACATTATAATTGCCTTAAGAGAAGTGTGCAGAGTGCATACTGTAGTTGTCACTATCTGCTCGCTTCACTTTGAATTAGGGGTAGGGGAAACTGAGGCTGTTTGGAAAAGAGGATGTTTAGCCAAATTTTCAGGTTGTCTTCTCGAATATTCTAGAAGCTCAAACACTTTTAGTTGTGAAAGCAGGCTCTGAATGCAATGAAGAGACTCTCACTGGTAATCACAGGAGTGTACACAGTGTGGAAGGCCAGTGCCTCCCCCCTTGGCTTAAGATCTGTTTCAAAAATGAAGGTGTGCCTGTCCATCATGCTTTCTGTGAGCTGCTGGCAATCTCTCTTCCTGGTCGCTGCAGTCTCTCTTGCTCTCTCTGTGTTTACGCTGAGTTGATGATTAGGAACAAAGACCAGTTTGAAAGCCATGCCTGCATTACCTTGAAGATGATGTTTTCAGGGCCTAACAGTATTGGAGCATAATGAGTGCATATTTGTCTGAAAAAAAAAAAAAATGGGTGCATTTTTGTCTTCAAATGCTGTGCAACTAGATCAAATGTACAGTGCCAATGGGGAACCCTGACTACTCACTATGCATTGATATTTTCAATTTCTACTTGAAATCGGGGGTAAAATCAAGGTTGCAACCCTTAGGAAAAGGCACCTATAATTGTATCAAAGGCAGTATTTACAGCTTTCTGTATTATTACTTGTTTTACAGTAAGGGTTGTCGACCTGATAGAGTGACCTTCTGTCCAAGTCTCTTCACTGTCATACTGCCACTGAAAAAAACTGTCTCATCAAACAGGGAGAAAAAGGTTTCTTTCTAAAAGGTGGTCTCTATTCTGCTCAGCAGTACCTGGATGGCTGTGAATATGGGAAATTCTAGATTCAAACATAATCTTAATATACATGAACTCAGCTGTGAAGTTGAGTGTTCAATGAAATGATCATATAGTAGGGCCAGGATTCAGTGTATCTGTCCATGCTGTACTTACTCTGCTGCACAGGCTTGCAGCTGTATAGTTAGAGTCCAAGACTCTTGGCTAACAGGACTGGAAATGTTCTTTCTCATATGTTGATTAATGTTGACACTATGCTTAATTTTAATGCCAATAATCAGCCAACATCTAAAATCAATCAGCCAGTCTAAACAAACCTTGCCCACTTTTTCTCCATGTGCTGAGCCATAAAAAGTAGTTAGGTGTTCTGAAACCTGCTCAGCTAAACTGAAAAGAAGGTAGAATGGTTTGATTTGGCTAGAATGCACAGAAATGTTGGAATAGAAGCCTGTATTTAACTTGCTGTTCCTGTCTGAATTTGGATAAACTTTTCCTCACATGAGCAAGGAAAAAATTCTTTGTTTTTTAAGATTATGCATGCCAGTTTAAATATTTGGGGGAGGGGAGTGGGGCTGGGGGTACATCTTTAAATTAGAGACCATTAAGATCAGGATGATCAGTTGCTGAGATATTAAGGGATGTAAAGTTTTCTTTTAACTTCTTACAGTTCACCTCTTTGCCCATGCTCTCTTGGCTACCCACACTTGCAGGCATCAAAGGTGTGCCATATTTGAAGGGCATGTTGCCCACTTTCAAATAGGTCAAGGTGATGCCATAAAGCTTAACCCCCAAGGAAGCACAGCTTATGTGTACAGTTTGTATAATGATGCAGGAAGTTCATCTCCAGAAATAACCTTTGTAGTGACACTACCTCCAGTTCCAATATGCTTTCTTATACTCAAGTACATCCTTTGACACTAACACCTCTACAACCAAAATGGGCCCATATACAAGTTATGCCAAAAGTGCTTGCTATAATTGGAAACTCTCTTGGACAATGGTGTGGATCACTGGAGGTATAAAAGATCATTAGAAGGTGAGTCTGTCTGTAGGGAGCCAACACTACATGCAAAGGTAGCTCCCCAGCCCAGCAGAACTACTTTGGGTTCATGCTGATTGTTCCATCTTTTCAAAGATGTGAATGTATTTAATAAAAACTATGTGAGACAACTGCTGAATATGCTAAGAATAAACCATAAAGAGCTCAAACAGGAGACCTGTATCAAAATAAAATGAGATTTGTAATTCATTATCTCTGCTTGTTTTACTGGAAGATGCTGAACAGAGAAGGAAAGGACTATCTTACTCATAGGCATGATTATAATGGCATTTCTTAGGCATGATTGTTGCGCATCAAAACTGAATTAAACCCTAACTTTTACTAGCATAACAGGACTTGTAAATCCATTACCTCTGAAAGCAGAATGAAAGAGAGTCAACTTCAAAAAATGCTCAGAGTTCCACAAAAGTCTGTTCCAGGCATCTTAACTTTCCCTGACAACTTCCCCCTTCCCCTCCACCCTAAACTAGTCAGAACCTAAAATCTTTAAAATCATAGAACCTAAAAACTTTAAAATCATAGAATCTTTCAAATACATAGAATTTTACCAAAATATCATTTCTTCAGCACTCAAACCTGCCAGTTCAAGGCTAAGAGACCTTAGGGACCTGTTCAAATCTCTGCTCTGCATACTTTGGGGCTGAGATTTTCTTCCCTTCCTTTCTTTTCCTTTCAGAAACATGCAACAGCCTTTCATACTGCTGGATTTCATCCACAGTGTGAGGATAACTTGATGCAAGTAACTATGTCCCCAAAAATTGCTTAGACCTCCAGGAAATGTTGTGCAGTCACAGTTGTCTTGAACAATTCAATGCGATGCCCACAACTTCAATTGGTTTCCTCTGAGGAATCAGAGTTGCAGAGACGGAAGTGTTGCACATGTAGTGACCACCTTGCTCATGCAAGTTTGAGAGGCAGAGTCTTCAGGAATGGCTCAGGATGTTGCTACTCCCTACTGTGCCCATGCCTATCTGTAGGCACACAGATGTGCAAATTTACACAAAAGCTGAAATCCTGATGGGTGGTACAGAATCATCTTTTGTTCCGCTCAGATTTTTTTTTTCTAGGGCTAGTGTCTTTCCATCTATGGGCAGTTCAAGTATCTTAGTAGATGTGATGTCTTTGAAAAATACTATTAATTTGGTATAACCTTTGTTGCCTTTGGTATTAATTTTGCTACCTGCATAATAATTAAATTAAATTAATTTTATTTCTTAATATGATTTCCTCTGTAATGATGTATTTACTCTCCTTACTGTGGGGACAAGCCTGTTACCTCTTCCATAATTAAGTTCAAGTAGTGCTATCAAAGCTACATTATAAAGTTCTAATTAACTGTTAAGAATTACAGTATTGTATTGAAACTACTTTGTAATTAGCAAGCTACCAGCAGAGAACTGGTTGCCTGCCAGTGTGTTGGCTTGATTTTCACATGTACTGGAGCCCCTCTGTGTAGTTTGAATGGCAAAAAATTCAGCTGCAACTGGATCTGTAAAAATAGTGACTGGGTGAGTAATTTTTTTTCTTGTATATTGCAGCTATCTGGTACTGATTTTTTCAGAAAGATTTGCCTAGGATATTTTAAAGTAGCAATTTATGGTGTGGAAATTTAGGGAAGCTTGTTATAAAAAATTATTACTTCAAATGCTTCACTTAACATCTTAAACTGGCCTTGTTTGTTTAAAATATACATTAAAGTTCATGGACTTCCTTCAAAGCATGCATTTAAAAGACACCTTTCTCAAAGTGTACACCATTATCTGAACTAATAAAATGCTATTTATCTCATGAGAGAAGAACCTGAAATCAGATTATTTGTCAGAGATAAAAACCCTGTTTGGTTTTCTAGGACTGAATTATGACCCTTAATTCTAAAGATTATTTTTTGAATATTCAGATTGCTAACTCATTCTTGGAGATGATCTTATAGAAGGTCCATCTAGCTGATGCATTTCTGCCACATCATCATGCAATTCCTGGCACTTTTTGTGTGCCTGCCATTTACTCTGCAGCTGCCAAAACCTTTGGCTAGTACCCAGTATTTTCTAAGATGTATGCAATGAAAGGTTCTTCAGGCTTATGTTGTTGCTGCAATTAAATGTGGGGGGAGCATTTTGCCTACTCTGGCAATTAACAATTAACAACAAGTTCTTATTAACTTAAAAATGAATGGTAACTTTCTATTCCTTGATGACTCATTGTTCAGAGTAATTTTATGGCTTCCAGAGAGGGGCATTGGACTGACAATTTTTTTGGTATCCTCTACAGTCAGCGCAACTTGCTGGCTGTCTTTCACTAGTTCCTTGGAAGCATGGTGACCGTGGGTCTCCAAACTGTAACTCAACCAACACATCAATGTCACCCAAAAGAAATACATAATAGTAAGAAGTTTGCAAAAAAAATGTCTCTTTTGGGAGGAAGAAGATAGCGCAGTGCATAGGTCCAGAAGTGGGATATCTCCCAGATCTGTGCTCGCCCATTGTACCTCTATGTATTGGTTTCCCCTGTAGTAAAACAAGAAAGTTTCAAGGAATTTCTACAGAAATTATAAGTCACATGTAACATTTTCATTGTGTGGAATAAGGCGGTGGTTAAGGGATTACCCTGGAGGTGTTTAAGAAACGTGTAGACGTGGCTCTTCAGGGCATGCTCTAGTGGCCAAGATTATTGGTTTGTGGTGGGGTGTTGTGCGTGGGGTTGTGGGTGTGGGGTTTAGTTGGTGGGTGGCTTTTTTGTTTGTTTGTTTNGTCTAAGTTTCTAGAACAAAGCAGCTGTATGACTGTTTGTTATTTTACCAGGTAGCAGAGTTTTAAGGAGGCAAAGAGTCTGTCCATCCAAGTGTGTGACAGAGTTTCAGCTTTCATTCCAGAGGCCATGTTATTTAGTGGAATGAGTTTGATCTTTAATGGAAAGTAATCCATTTCAGAGAAACTATCATATATAACTTGGTGCAACTGAACTTCGTCTTTAACCTTTTACTATGATTTATGTGATTAGGTCACCAGAGGAAGTGGTTTTGGAAAGCATGATTAAACACTTTAAGGAAATAATTTCTATCTTCAAGCACCTTGTGCAACTGCACTTTTCAAGTGTTTGTTCTTCCTCATGAACCTGGCCGCATTGAAATGTAGAAACATGTCCTTCAGAATGTTATTTTGTTGCGGTTTATTTTAATATAAAAATAGGTGAGAGCATCTGATGCTGCAAATGAATTGTTTTTATTCTGATACTGAATTTCTTCAGTTTTTACTCCATAATTTGAGTTGCAATATCTGTTTAGCATATTGCTACTCATCGTAAGCATGGCATAATACATATCATTTCTGTGTAGTTTATCTGGTGCAATTTACCATTTAAAAACTAGTATCTGAAATTACAGCTAGTAGACAATGCCTGAGAAAACATAGACACCAAAGCACAGTTCAGAAAGAAGTAATTTTTGAATCAGCTCAAATTTGCCACTTAATACCTTTATGTCTGGAATGAACCTACGTTTCTAAAGAGGATGCTATGCTGTCCAAATATGTCCTACCCTGTCTGGCTTCTGGCAACAATGCCAACAGGCAGTGAGAGCTACAAACTCTTCCATTGGTGAGCAAGTTGTGACCCATCAAAGTTCACCAGCTCACTGAACAGTGATTAACATTTAAAATGTATGCAAACTAGTCTCCTAATTAAAGTTCAATAATGTAAGGCTTTGAACTTGTTCATTGCCCTTGGAAATAATCAGAGAAGAGAAGCAGGGTGCTTATCAGCAGAAGTCATTATCATAAAAGGCCAAATTCAACATATTCCCATTCCACATCTTCACCACATTAGCCAGTCAGGAACAGAGACAGACACAGGTCAAAAAATACAGGCGTGAACTGGGAATACAAAATTCCCCTGGGTCACTGAAGCTTATTTCCATCTGGTACTTGGAATTTGTTCCTTACAGCTGAAGGATCTGTTGTTAGGCTCTGTTCTTAAGTTTATGTTTAAATACCAAAGAAAATTAATTTCCCTCTAAAATTTACACAGGCCATCACTGTTGAACTTCAGTAAAATTAGATAATAATTTCACTATGAGTTCTGTAAAGGAAGCTTAGCAATTCAAGTCTAATCTAGCATATTTTGCCTGCTTATCTATACTTCTTTACATGACTGCTATCCAGCTATGCTCTTGCTCTCATTCAATATTTCTCTACGTGCAGCCAACACCATGTACCACGTAAGCGTGCCCCAGTTGCTAACGTTTGGGAAAGAGTATTAGTCTGGTGGAGGGTATTTGCAGGAAATGAAGTGGGGTGGATAGTGCTATTTTTAGATCCTGCTCTGTAGTGCAAAATTAACATCATTAGTGTCCACTAAATTTCTTTATCTCTGGGAGATCATGAAGAACCTTATTTCTTTTGCATCTATGCATGTATACAAAGATTAGCTCCAAAATCACAACCCGAAGTTGAATTCTTTACATCACCATACAGCAAGGCAGAAATTGAGGTGTAATGTTCTGTGAAGGGTCATGCTTTGTCTGATTCATCATTTCCATTGGGAAAAAAAAAAATAATTTTTTTTCTATGTCGTATTGCTTCACTGTGAAACTTACAAAGAACACATTTCTGTGTGGCACTTGAGGATTGTTGCTACCCAATTAACTCATAGCATCTGGGAATATTTAGCAGTTAGAGAAATTTAATGTTTTTTTTTTCCATCTTGTGACATTTGAATTCCTTTATCTTACTACCCCTTTGCAAGATATCTACTGTATAGGACTTCTATTCTCATCTTCTCTGGAAACAACTGAATACCTGAGAGGAAGAAGTGTAATGACAAATGTTTAATCTCCTTGCTCCTTTTTTATTGATATGTTCATGTAAAGGATTTGAAAGGTCCCATGATACAGCTCACCAAAGGAAAGGAATGTGAGCTTAGCGCCCTGACTAATACACCTTCCTTCTGTAAATCACTGCAGTTTAAATGCCAATAATACAAGAATTCATGATAGCCTTGCTCTTTCTGCAATAGGGCTGGCATGTATACTTGCAAGTCAGTACACTTCAAGAACATAATGCATTGCTCCATAAAATGTTTTGTGATAACACTTTTATGGTATATTAAATGTTATATATCAGGAACCCTCATAAAATGTTCTCTGTGTTTATTATAATTGTTGCATTAAAAGAGAAGTGATAGAAAAGGCAGGGAGCAAACATTAACTCTGCAATCCACACAGCACTGTACAGAACACGAGGACAATGAACGTCTTCTCAGACATCTTTCTGTAAGACCAGTGTTTAAAAGTCCTATTTCACTATGATGATGGGATTGAATTTAGTCCCTGTTTTTGTTTTTGGAGAGGTCAGTTTGAGAAAGTTTGGAGGTGGAAAACAATTCTTCGACAGTAACACTCTGTAAAAGTGTCACCAATTCAGGACTACAGAAATTACAGAACTTGTTTTCATAAAGATCTTTTAAGTCAGTTTCGTCACAAACAGTTATACTGAACTTCAAATTTTCCACTTGAACAATCACATTTCAAAGCAGCAAGTGCGGCTTCATCACCCATTCATTCTTTGAAAACAAGATTATCTGCAAAAAATTTGCTCTGAGTGTATAATCCTGAAAGCTAATAATTACTTGGCCACAATGTAGGAGTGCCAGTCAGTCAACAAAGTATAGGTCTCTAGAAATGATTGTCATCAGGGTGGTGTTTTAACCTGTTTTGTTTAAGAACAACAAATCTGAAAGTTTATCCTTCAATTTTGTTTGTGCGTGTCTCAAGCCACAGACCTCTGGGGATCTGATGTGGTCCATGAGCTCTGTGATCAACAGGGACAGTATGGAGACTGTCCCTTCCTCCATCTATGCTTGTGATCTTGCCTGTTGGACTTTGCTGACTATAACAGATGGTAAGGTTTTGACTTCTTGCAATCAAGCTTAATAAGAAACCCTTGACCAGCACCTGCATACTGCTGCAACTAGGGACACAAACCTCATCGGCTTGCTCAGTGAGAATTAGAGCAAGTGCCAAATACAGGACATCTTTCTAATGAGACTGGCCACCAGCTCATTTTTACAAGCAATTTCTTTTCTAAACAACCCATCCCCATGGCAACTGACTGTTGTGCTGAGCATCACATATATCTGCTGGTAGCTAAATTTTTGTTATCTTTTAACCAAGCTTGATGTGAAAAGGAAGTGATCATCCACCTGATGCTCAGCTCATTTCTGACAAATTGTTCAGTAATTCTTCTTTCCTAATGCACAAAATAGACGTAGGATGCGTTAAATTATATCAGATCATTGCTCCATTACAGATTTTCCATAGCTCCAGTTTGGTATCTAAATTACATATTTTGCAAGCAAATGCTAATTATGGAGTGTTTCCCTATTAACAGTTGTTTTTCTTATATTTTCAGCAAACATTAATTATGTACTGAAGGACTAAGCTAAATCTGTCAGTGAGTATGACACTGTAATAGTGTTCACTTAAAAAATGAGACCACTTAATCATAAAGAGTCAAATGCTTGGTCTTCCATTTGCTTTCTTCAAACTCTTTCCATCATGAGTTGGCTTCTCTGACAACAACAATGGTTGCAGCTGATGATAGAACAAGACATGTCCCACTGCCGTTAAAGTTAGCAACTGTTTTCAGGTGTTCCTGAAAGTTCTACCACAACTATGCTTCTCTGTGGATCATTTACCTGCATGGCATCTTGTTTGAATAGGATTGCTGTTTGATGAGGCACACATGCTTTCTTTACTCAAGCTCCACAGTATGGCGTCTGATAATTGTTAGATGGTTGCAGTTGTGGAGGATGTGGGGTCCAATTACTGTTACCACAGACTCCTACTGGCTGTATATTGAGATAATTTAGAAGTGTGGTGAAAAGGGGGATCTGATTTCTTCAGCATTTCTTTGCCAGGCTTGGAGGAAAATTCAGTATCATAAATTAAATGACCTAATTTAGCTAGCAACCTTTTATCATTTGGTTTGGCAACTAATGCCTGTATACTCTCCTGTGTAAGTTTCATTATCAGATCTTTTGTTTTTCTTTCAGGACAAGGGTTCATATGGCACGCATTTATTGCTCAGGAAGGGTGCAGAATAGCTGTAGTAGGGCCAAGAGTTTTGGTGTGATGTAAGATGCTCACCTCCCAGATTTCCCCTCTAACTATATCCTACTCCTAGAGTCTACATATCCATCCCAGTCACCATGGTATCTGTGCAATTGACAAGGAGGCTTCATGTATTATAAAGACTGCAAGGTCCTTGTAGTTGGCAGCAACAGGTGAGAAGTATTGCACATGTCCAAAAGAACCAGAGGCTTTCAAATGAGAGCCTCCAATGTTCCAATGTAGAATTTCAATTTCAAGAGGAAATGAACAAGCAAATTCTTATAATGGATCCCTAATCCAGATGATATGTGCTGACCATTTTTACTGAGGTTTGCACTTTCGAAGTGACAAATACAAAACAGAAGGAGAAAGAAAGATCCTGAAATGACAGTTACTTATTAACTATAAAAAATAATCAAGACTGATGACCAGATTTCATAGAAATGAACGTCACTATTAAAAAATAATTAAACATTTGCATTTCAGAGGTAAGGTTCTGTGCAAAAATTTGGGGAACAGCAGGTTGACAGTGAAGATTATTGACTAGAATTTGCTGAAGGTTTCTAGGTAAATTATGTGCAATATATGGAGGATTTACTCAGCTCTGCTTAGCTGCTTTATTATTATTTTAAAGTGAATAATTCATAACTGTTCTCAAAGATCTTTTATAGGCCACTTATCTCCTTCAGTTGGACTTGTGATGTAGAGGGATAGAATTAATTGCTATTTAATATTATAAGAATTAATCAGTCCAGAAGAGCAGGAGAATTATGACTGTCTTAATAGTTAAATATTTTACATTTAGCAACAAAACTGCAACTCAAAATATAACTTGTTTAATCTTTATTCCTTATCTGAAAACTGAAAAAGTGTTGGTGACACAGTGAAATGCAATATATTAGCTACATATTGTAAATTTAGTTGTTGGTAAGTACACAGAACTATTTAATTAATTGGAAAAAGTTGCTTTTTGTCTAACTGGTTCTCTCTCCCAGATGTCCTGTGGTATTGTCAAATTTTTCATCCATCAAATGGGCTATATTTCTTACAGCTTTGGTCTACTATTACAACCTTTAGACCAACTGAGATATCTTTTAAGGGTTTTACCTGTTAAATTATGGTTGTGTGTTTACCATCACTACTTTACCTAGAGGACAAACAGAAAAATTGTGAAAATGATATATGTGTGCTGCTGGAATTAATTTGGTAATGCACCCACCCATTCTCCATATTTTCCTACAACATAATAATTTTCATATTTCCATAATCCTGTACAGTTAAAGAAGTTGAACTAAAGAATGCTGGAATGAGAAAAAAAAAAGTTATTTATGGAAACATTAGTTATGTGATTTCTACTAAGACTTGTAAATTGAGCTTATTAATAAGACAAATTTCTTATTCCAGAACCCCAAGATGGAAACAAAGGTCTTTCTGCCCGAATCTGTGCAAGGATGGTCAAAAATATCTGGTTTCTGCTATTTTTCCAAGTTGATTGATCATGACTGCTTTGGAACTTCCTTGAACAGTTTCTTGAACTGTTTGAAGCTGTAGTTTGAACCCAGTGAGAGATTAAATGTTTTCTACAAATGTAGTGACAACTAAGCACTAATGAAGATGCTTGAAAATTCTAAGTCTTATTTTCTCAGTTTACCTGTTGAAAGAAAAGATACATTATGCAGATGTTTTCCCATCACATCAGAATAAAATACTTCTTAAGTGTAAAGTCTTGCACCAGGGAAAATGTAATCTGGAGTGCAGCACAGGCTGGGATCTACGTGGTTGTGGAGCATTTTGGTGGAAAGGGACCTGGGCGTCCTGGTGGACAGCAAGCTCAATATAAGTGACCAGCATGCTGCTGCAGCACAGAAAGCCAACAGGATGCTGAGTTGCAGAGAAGGGCCACCAAGATGATCAAAGGACTGGGAAGCTTGTCATATTAGGAAAGGATGAGAGAATTTGAGAATAGAAGGTTTAGGGGAAATCTTGTCACTGTGTTCCAGTATTTAAAGATGGAGACTCTCTTTTTACAAGGAGACACATGGAAAAGGCAAGGGGTAATGGGCACAAGTTACTCCTGGGGAGATTCCAACTAGACACAGGAAAAAAATTTTTCACNTCTATAGTATACAGAAGAATTTTATTAGTACTTTTCAAGATCCATAATGTATTCTTCTTCTTTCTTTGCAGTATGTAGCAGAATGTAATAAGATCTCATTTTATGCTTGGAATAAAAAACATCCTAGACTTGTCATAACTATCACAGTGTAAAATAAAATTATTACAAACAACTGTTAATCCTGTTGGCCTTTGATTACAGTCAAGTGTTTTANTCATTTCCATAGAAAAATGTTGCAGCTATAGAGGAAGAAGGATTCTGATGAGAAAGCATTCCTGTGTCATCTGCAGCAGGAAAAATATTGGTCAAGAGAAACTTCTCCCTACCGGGTTACAGTACATAGATTTTACTATGCAATTGTGAGAAGGCTTTTATTGTACAGCAATATCCACAGATAATGTGCTTTTCCTAAATGGTTTTGTAGACACTAGATTGCTCAGGAGACCAGTAATGAGATAACCCTATGGTAATGGGATGAAGAAATTTTCACTTTTGGGTCAGCAGTGTGAATCTAGTCTATCTAAGGATCATTTAAAAATCATTAAAATTCAGTGGCTGGGTGATAATTCAGGGCTTGGGAAATCAAAATTCAGTTCTTCTTCTGCTACAGACTTTCTGTGTTACCTTGAGAAAGTCATATAGAGTGAGATTAATGAAGATATTTATCATGGACATCCCTCCATGGATATGATCCTTCACTTATTTTCTTCTTAGCCTCCAACTGCTGTGCACCCACAAGCACTGTACATTCTCCCAAATGACCTTTTTTGCTTTAGAAATGGAGATTGGCAGGTATTCACAGGAATCATACTTTAACACACTCTGTTGTTGGACATAGCAGCAAGGAGCTAAGGAACTGAACATTTTCTTTCAGAAAACGTATAGTCCCATGCAGGATGAAATGACAGATGTTTTTATCTCCCTTCTAGGCTAAATTGCACTACCCATGGACTTGATGTTTTTCAAGGGCACTTTTGGCTCCATGACAAGATCAGACTGCCAGTTGGTGCCCCGCTTTGCACAGCATATGAACATATGGTCCACAACAGGCTTAGGTGAGACTCAAAGCCTCTGAAGTGAGGAGTCAGATTTCCTTAAATATTTTTAATGAGGACAGATAAACTAGGGAATTGCTTTCTGGACTTGCCATAGTTAAATGTCACAAATATACCTTGCCTCATTCCTTGTGAGGAGTCTGCTCCTTTTGCCCCTTGATAAATACTAATGGTATTTATAAAAAAAAAAGATGTGCTAAGGTGTATCAGTGTCAGGAATCTTCTCAGCAAACACCTGCCAAACCTTCCACACAATGAAACAATGTTGTGGATTAAAAATGACCTGGGATTGCACCTGTGAGCACCTTCCAGCTAGTGCTAAAACTTCTGCTGGTTTCAGAACAGAAGGAAATTAAACCACTGTCCATAAATTCAATCCCCCACAACAATGTGAAGAAGTGAGGACAGACAAGTGGTTTTTTTTTCATTTACTTACTTTTCCTGCTGCTTCATGTAAAGAATGTAAACAATTTCTTAGACTCCATCCAAGGTAAAGGGAGGGAAAGGCACTCTATAATCTTTAAAATAGGGCAATAAGTAAATAAATAAAGAGGAACAAATAATCAAGCCAATACACCTGCTTTCATAAGAACAGCCAGACAAAGTACTTTACAAATGCTTTTTCAGCTCTTCTTAATTACAGATATTAGCATCACACTGTGCCAAAAAGCACTGCTGCTGCCATTGTCAACTTAGGGCACAAAGTTATGTAATGAATATTATTTGTTGGTAATCACTGGAAATTTGAGGTTTTCTATAAATCTCACAATTCCCACACAACACAACTTGTGTAAGAGTTGATTTTCATCTTGAAAGCACCATTATTTACAAAAATATTACCTTACCTCTCAAAGTACAGAGTACTTGCATAAATATCCTTTGAAGTATATTTTTCTTAAGATTCATTGCTAAACAAAACCATGTCTCTAATCTGCAGCAGAGACAACCAAGTAAATGAGCATTTTAGACATTCTGTCACCCACCTTTCAAATACAGCATCATAGATTCAGCTTTCCTTTTTTTTTCAACCTGTATTATATGTGACTACACACTTAACAGTAGAAGCTACTTCTTTTCCAAGCATCAGGGTGAGTTCAGTACCTGAAACACAGATTATATGATGAGGATTCCAGGAAGAAAGGAATTTCTTCCTACAAAAGGAAGAAAAGCATAATCACAGCATGATTCTGAATCAGTGGTAAACACAACCTGCCCTAAAGTATTCCTTTAGAATAACCCACATTTAGCAACCCAGGAGTACTGAGCAGGTGATCCTGTAGAGTAGACTATGAAAAGATTAGATAGCCTCATATGATCTAAGAATGTCTACAGAACCTAAATATTTCCTGCCTTTGCCAAAGGAAAACAGTGCATTTTGGATCTATCTAAATGACAACAGTACTGCTGCTGTGTATGTTTGCTATTACATTTGTAGTCATGTACCCATTGTGCCCAAACTGGTCTATATAGTCACACCAAAAGGATGTCCCTGGGCCTAGGGAACTTCCAGACTAGGTAGAAATCCAGGAGCAAGACAGATGTATTCCCTGACTGCTAGTTTCCAAGGAAACAATGCTATACCAGTTAGCATAGTAGTCAGTTGCCACTTTCAGGGTCTTGATGGCTTAATTGTTGTCAGCAATTGTTCTATTGAGTTCATTATTAAAATGAGCTTTCAACCCCATTTCTTGAAGAACACATGAGAAACCTGTTATTTCCTGTCTTAAGAGCCGTAAAAAGGCCTTTGTACAGTGTTAGTAAAGCTAATGCAGTGATCTCAATGACATATTGCAAAGTAACAGTTTTTTTGATTTCTGTATCCGTAGCCAACTTACATACAGAGTCAGGAAGCATTACTGAATAATTACTGCTTGTCTACATATGTGGCATTAAACTAGGTCCCTAAGTCCCAGCCTTCAAGTCCATTCCAAGATATTAACTTGCCCAGAACTCATACAGATTAAAAACTGGCATTCTGCTTGTGTTAAATGCTTTTAAAGTATCAGAATGCTTGCTTTAATGGATGACTATGTTTGCCCTTACACTACAACTTTCAAAGTACGTTTTTGTGAAGGTTAAAAGGAAGCACTAGTGATTCTTTTGTGTGTAGATCAGGCTTAAATCAGAAAGAAATGAATATGTGTCTTGCAATGTCCAAAGAATTTGAAGTTGCAGATTATGTGTTTTGAACAAACATGACTTAGCCTCCAGGGGGCTTGGGTGCGTTAAAAGCTTATTTAGTGAAGGTACAACAATTCCTTAACAAAAGTAGCTAGTGAATAATGAATTATATTCTAAATATTTTTCATGTTTTGTATCAGACCAGAATACTGGAGAAAAAACAAGCCCAGAGACCATTTATGCAAAGACTCTAAGACGAGAAGCTGTACGTAACTGTCCCTGTTCTGCAAGGAACTGAAGAAAGAACATTTTATCTGACAGTCTCTCCACAGGAAGACTTGCAAATATTTTGCACTTGCTAATTCTGAATCAAATTATTCTGAACAGCATACATTGCTTGCCCTTCACCTGGAACAGAAAGCTTCCAAATAAATGGAGCAACCAGGAAAGAAGATGAGGAAGATGTAATCCATCGCAGAAGTGGAAATAAATAGATTGACACATGAGACAGTAGGTGTTGCCAATACTGTGATGCAATGTGTCCTACAGTGGGTCTGTTCACAAGAACAATTAAAGTTATCATGAAGAGTGAATACTATACAATTAACTTAATCTTTATTATTCAAGAGAACAGGCCCGTGAATGGGTACGACACCCAGGGTGGTGAGTAAAGTTAATATGAACGTGGCTTCAGAGATCCCATCAATGTTGCTAATCTAGGAAAAGGTATCATTGCAATGAACACCAAAAGCTTTATAATGTCTTTGATAGGGTCACCAGAGTACAGTTTTATCACTGAAATCTCAGTCAAAATGCCAGCAAAGTACATCTGAAAATCTTCATTGGGAGTGGTGTTATTTGAATGGCAGAATGGTATTAAAGCTAATGCTAAACCCACTTTGATCCTCTTACAGCTCTGTATTAATATCATCCCTACTGGTGTTATGAACTGCTTTTCTCCTCTGAATGCAACATAAAAGTGAACTCCATCTGAGCCTGGTTAGATAATAATTTCAGATTCCATGCAGTCCTCTGTAGCCATATGCAGCTTTATGTATAATCTGTATTACAGTGTTCGTTTAGCTTTTAGGGAGGATTTTCACAGCATTTATGACTATGTGTTTTGTTCCTTTGGCCCTGTCTTAAATTTAAATGTCTTGCTTGAGATGTCAGATTCACCAATGTAAAAAATATGCAAACTCTGCTATTTTCTACCCTAGACCTGACTTGGCAATCTTTTATAGAAGTGAGCTAATGTACCCACTTGGGTTTCCCCACTTGCTAACGAATAATGGCAAAGATGTTCTTCAAGCATTGGCAAACTTGGTGTCATAAAGAACATATCAGAATCTTAACATAAGCACAGGGAGTCCCAGTGATGTAAGTCCTAATGTTCAGCTGGATGGGGATCATCGTAAAGCAATAGTTGAAATCGTGCCTGAGACCTACTGAAAAAGTGCAGATTGATTGTACTTTACATGTGCAGTAGAAGTGTGTTCAGCTGCATACTGTGTAGTTACAGCCATTGCTGAATGTTGTGCTGACAATTAAAATATTTTTTTAATCTGGTAAAGCAATAGATTACCTGGCTAGTAGGTTTGCAGTTGTGAGTTTGTTTCACTTCACATGAGCTGCAATGAAGGAACACAGTACAAAAATGAATGCTCACTGGTGACATAAAAGTGTAAGACTCTGTAGGGCATTATTATTCTAGTAAGTCAACTAGGATTTTATCTTCTGATTAAAATCTCTCCTTTGTGAAATGAGAAGGTAATGAGGTATTGTTCTTTTGTTGCCTTCAGGAGAATCCTATTCCAAAGCGAAAGCTGGCATTATAAAAATTGTGGGGTGAGTTCTCTCTCTTCTAGGTGTAGTGGAAAGACAGACTTTACACAATGTTGAATGAAAACTGTGCATCAGGCCATTTGCAGGCTGTGGATCATCTGAGAAAGACTTTATATTTTTCGGTAGAAGTCTCCCTGTAACCTGTACAAGATTAACCATGTGGCAGTTCACATCCCAAAGAGCACAAAAAGCAATGAAATTAATGTAGATGTTAGTGTTGAGCCTTTTTGTTTGTTTTGGGGATGTATTGAGTGTGTTTTGGAAGTTAGGGAGCCACATTAAAGGAATTAGTTGGTGGTTCTATCTTTTGGAGTTTTGACTTTGTTGGAAGGCGGTGGCAGAAATATTTTCTGTCTCTTGCACTGATGTGAGCTGTGATTTGAGGACCAGGGCAGTTAGGACTGAATTCCCACTGGCTACAGGCTTGGAAGAGATCATTGCTATTCAGTCATGCCAGTCTGAAGACACTGCATTTTCCTCTATGATGTATATGTCACTTCTCATTAATTCTGAGAGACCTGCTACTTTAGAAACCAGGGTAAACAGAGTCATGTATTGGATTAGATCTCTGCCGTGAATAAATTTATTTCCCAGCAAGTGTAAAAAATGAGCAAGGCCAAAACCCCTCAGAGCAGAAAATGTCACAGTGATTGCTAATACATTACCACGCAGAGAAATGCCTAATAAAACCCCTATTAGGATGTCATACCTGCTTACTACTGAATTCTCCAGAAAGTTTATTTGATATGTCTAAGCTATTTATCAAAGTCCTGGTGATAAGAAGCAGCTCACTGGGTCTGAATGTGTCAGAACAGAATGACTAAATTGTGAGAATTCATGGGCTCCTGCTTTGAATAATTAAGTTGACTCTTTGTAGAAAGCACACACCTTGGAAACTAATTTTCTCTTTGCACAAAGCAATTTGTCCTTGTGTTGCCTTTGAAAAGTAAACTGTTTAACCGTGAGGCTATTCTCATCTCCATTCTATTAATCTCTGAGCTTTCTTCGCTATTTTTCTCTCGATACTTTGTGTGTTGCTTCTTTTGCACAGACAAAGCTCTGTACTTGCTAAAATCTGAAACATGAGATTGTGTCATTTTCCATGAAATGGAGTAGGTGTATCCTTTCAGTGCTGGCTTTGTGGCACTGGGCCTTTTCCCCCTCCATGATGGTGATTATATTCAAAGAACAACATTTTTGCACTGGATTGGCAACAGAAATAAGCAGTTGGTATGCACAGGGAGTAAAACTGACTTGGCAGGAGAGAGCTATGATAGAGGCTCCTGCATCTCCTGGGTGAAATCCTGACTGCACTGCAGTTAATGTCAAACCTCTGCTGATTGCTGTGGGACCGTGATTGCATTGTTTGGATCACAGGTATGTTTCTGTCCCTGGTGGGTTGCTGTTGACAAGAATAATACTCGGTTTGCTCTGTGATTGCTGGGCTGAAGGGAATGGTTTCCAGTCTGCTCCCTAGTGAACTCCTGTGTCCAAATATTAGAAGTCACCATTGCATTCATCTGTTTCAGGATAAGAAGTATGTTTCAGCCTAAGTATGCAAGCCAAGCAGTTTTTTCATCTTTGGTCTGCCCGTCTTAGAATTGAAGAATAATAAGCTTGTCAATGACAAACTGTGGTACTCAGCCTCTGTATTAACAGGTTACTCAGATCATGTTTTGGGGAAAAGAGGAGGGCTGCACAATGTCTTGGCCTCTTTCAACCTCATCTCTCATGACTATGCTCCAGCTACAGAGCACTGGGTAAGGCCTGTGGGCTCTTTGACTTCTTGGTAACCTTATATGAGGAAGAGTTTGTGATTTGAATAGAGCTGACTGGTTCAAAAGCAGGAAAACAGCAATAATGTTTTCAAGTGAGGGTTCACCTCTTCCAGTCAAAACAGTCATGCATCCCTCCTGAAAGAAATGCTGGTGTGTTACAGCTTTTTTGGTTCTGATTGTTTTCTGAAATGGTAGGGTACCTCAGTGTATTTTGAGCTGTCTCTAGTGGCAGATTACCATAATACTATTCTGCTGCTGTATTATTTTGGAAAACACACTTTCCCTTAAGTCCTGATGGAATACATTATGAATAGCAGCTCATCAGTCTCTGATGCCAGCCAGCACTGTGCCTTTAGGAAATGCTGGATGTGCTTGTCATTCCAAATGCTTCCTCAGCTCTCTGGTTCCCTTGTACTCATGGAAATTTAACAGGCATCCTTCTCTGCCACCCTAATAATAACGCTTTCAAGTTAAGGAACATGGCCCTCCATAGCCTTTCTTACACCAAGCCGTACACATTTTCTGCTCTAGCTTCGATTAAAAAGACACAAGAGAGGTGTAAAGCTGTCTTTAAGCAAATTTAACATGGCATACTCTGAATCTCATGCGTAATTATAATGGTTTAAAATTTGTCCTAATTACATTAAACTATGTGAAAATCCAGGGTTTACTGTAGCTAAGGATAAGATGAAGCCTGGATTTCACAGATCAGAACTTCTAAAGTAGATACAACTTTAACATTATGTCCTGCAGTAGGTCCCTCAAATTTGCAAGCAACCAGGTATAGTTTGGTCCAGACAAAAACTTGCTTTGAAAGAAGAGACATGCTCCTAAGGAGATGCAGGACAATGCAACACAAGCATTAGTCATTGCCCTTAGACAGAATTTGTCCACTGCTCAAAAGATCCCTTCCCGAATTATTATTTTGACACTGCTACAGGCTGTAAGGATTGAAGTCCATTTCCTTTTCCTACGCTGCATTTAGAAGCACTCTTAACAGTTGCTGCAGATAATGAAACTTAGTAAATCATGTTCCCTTCAGACCCTGAGGTTACTTCTCTAAAATCTCTACTGGGGTGGGAAGGGTCTGACTGTTTATCATCTTAGTTCTGGGTTACTATTTAGTAAGGTTTAGTAAAGTTTACAAAATAACCCCAAATATTTCCTTCTGTGGGGGAAAGTGGTGAAATTTGCAAAGTATTCAGTGTTTGTGCCACCAATTATCTGTGAAAAAAGTTTCATGACCTTTAGGGACCATTAAAGAATAAGCAAGACCAATATCTTTCAACTTTTTTGTGTTCCTTTGGATGTGAAGCAGAGCTCAGTGATTCAAAGTACATGGGGTTTACCTGTGTATCTGATGGTTATTATGGAAATCTCTTTCCACACATCAAGCTGTAGAAAATGAAAGTATTCAGGAAAATTTTATCTCAAAGAGCTCTGTTCCTCTTCCAGTCCTCTTCTTAGTCACAGAACAATGGTGCTTGGAAAGTACACCGGAAAGGCATCAGTGTTCTGTTTGCGCTGGTATAAATTTCTTACCCTGTCTTTAGCTGCTGGCCAGTCATGGCAAAAATACTAATCCAAATTGATTGCTGGCATGATGTAGTATGGGATAATGTTATGGTGTATGTGTGCTGTGCAAACTCAACACTTTTGAAAACAGTGCTCTGTGTCAGAACAGAGCAATCCCATATAAAAATGTTACACCACTGAAGCTGCTGAACATTTATTTGGTGGTGATGTTGTTGTTTATTTAAATAAATCAGAAGTTTATTTTTTTTGTGGAATAAAAGCATTCTTCATTTTTATACCATATCCTGTACATGAAATAAATATGAGAGGTAGCTTTAAAAAATGAACTAAGGTTCTAAAACTCAGCCATATCAAAGACCTTATTCCAGACTTTTTCAAAACTGCATATTTTCTACATTTATTAGTAGTTGTTGAATATTTGTTGGGTTTTTTTTTCCCATATGAGAAATATTTCACCAGAAAAAAATGATCCTACTTTAATGGTGAATTTCGGATAAATTCTTTTATAGCAGAAGTAGTTATGTTCAAAAAATTGGAACAAAAAACCTGAAATGAATCAATCAGTTTTAATTGTGTCCAGCTTGTGGACAAGCAATGTGTTTGTGGGAATACAGCATTCCTTTTCTTGTTCAAATGGGATATAATTGTCATATTTTGAGATTCTTCGGCAGTAATTTTCAAATAAAATAGTTCTGCTGTAATTAGCCATACTTTTATGCTCACCAGAAGGACCTTCTTAACTTTCTTCACAGGTAATAAATTTAGATTAGTAGAATTTTGGGTAACTCACTGTTGTAGTTTCAGGTGAGATAGAGTTAACTTTCTTTCCAGTAGCTGATAAACACTATACTTTGCATTTGGGATCAAAATTGTGGTGTTGGTTCACTGATGTTATTGGTTGTTGCTAAGCAGAGCAGAGTGTGAGGAGCAGAGCCTTTTCTGCTCGTCACACCACCCCCCCAGTGAACTGGCAGGGTGTGCACAAGAAGATGGGAAGCTGGGAGGGTATATAGAGAGGACAGCTGACCCCAACAGACCAAGGAGATGTCATGCTTAGCATGTAAAGCTGGAGGAAGAAGAAGGAAGGGGAGCTGTTTGGAGTGATGGTGTTTGTCTTCCTAAGTAACCGTTATGCTTGATGGAGCCCTGCTTTCCTGGAGATGGCTGAGCACTTGCCTGCTCATGGCAAGTAGTGAATGATGTCATTGTTTTGTTTTGCTGGCATGTGCAGCTTTTGCTTCACCTATTAAACTGCCTTTATCTCAACCCACATTTTTTCTCACTTTTACTCTTCTGATTCTCTCTGTTATCTCACAGTGGGGAGAACCGCATGTATGATTGCATGGTCTCATCTGCGCCAGCTGGGATTAAACCACAACACTCGCTCAGTTGTTTTTTTTAACTATATAATTTGTGGGAATAAACCAGTCTCAGGATGCTCTTGATGGACCTCCTTGAGTTCAGTCCTTCACAAGGCCATTCCTTCTCCTGCTGTGTGTGAATTTAAGACGTTACACATGTTGGGTACCTCTCCAGCAGTGTACCGCATTGTGTTAAGTGCAGTCGAGGCTTCAGTTGGTCATAATTTGCTGATATGTTGGCTGGGCAGAAGATGTCTCTGGCTTCATTTGCCTGAGATTAGTTAATGGCTTCTGCTCAGAAAGAACAGGTGGAAAGACCCTAAGGTTCTCAGTATGGCTGTCTAACTTGCCTATCAGCCATGTGAGGATGGAACTGAATTTAGACGTACAACTTATACTGCAAAGAACATGAGTGAGTAAATATTTAAAGAATATAGGCTCAACATCTCTATCATCTACCTATCTACCTATCTTCGGATGGATGACATGAAGATTGTACTGCAAAGGGCCATTAAGGGCTTGAAATGAAGTTGTAGAGGTTCATAGAATCATAGAATCATAGAACTGTCTATTGGAAAGGACCTTTAAAATTATCTAGTCCAACCTTCAAACTAACTGACAACAACCCATCAATAAACCATGTCACTGAACAGTATGTCAACGTATCGTTTAAATACCTCCAGGAATGATGCATCAACCACTTCACCAGGTAGCCCATTCTAATGCTTAATAACCCTTTCAGTGTCAAAATTTCTCCTAATACCCAGCCTGAACCTCCCCCGGTGCCATTTCTTCTTGTGCTATCACCTGTGACCTGGGAGAAGAGACAAACTCCCGACTCTCTACAACCTCCTTTCAGGTAGTTGGAGAGAGCGGTAAGGTTTTCCCTCAGCCTCCTCTTCTCCAGGCTGAACAACCCCAACTCCCTCAGCCTCTCCTTATAAGACTTACCTTCCCGACCCCTCACCAGCTTTGTTGCCCTTCTCTGGACCCACTCCAGCATCTCAATGTCTTTTTTGTGGTAAGCGGTCCAATACTGGACACAGTATTTGAGGTGGGGCCTCACCAGTGCAAAGTACAGAGTTAAAATGCTTACTTCCCAAGGACCTCTTCCCTATGGTAAAATGGTAGCAGCCAAACTTTTGTGAGTAGTTTCAGCTTGGCTGCATGATTAAATGTTCAAGAGACAATACAATTGTTAATATACTTTTAATATTCTTGTGTAAATAATTTCTTTATCTGAAACTCACAAAGTATAATAATTACAGACTTGTCAGACAGTGATTCAGAGGAGATAAAAATAATAAAAGAGAAAGATTAAGGTTGTAATTGTGGGAGATGATTGATTACATTGCCATTCTTCCATCTGAGCATTTACTGCAGGAGTGTAAGTTATGAAGCAGAAAAGCAGGGGCATTTTGTGGACTCTGTCAATGGAATGACTCCTGGTGGGACATCATAATACTGTTCTAATTCTCTTTCCTTTATATGGAAGCATATGTTGAAGTCAAATGGGAAGATAAATGACATGACCCAATTTAGGTGGTGCTTTTCCACTTTTCTGCTGTTGTGCTGTTGGCCTATTTTACATCTTTTGGTGCTATTTGTGTGTGTGACAACAAAGCGGTTTGTGGCTTTTGCAAGTGTGATGGATGTTGCCAAAATTTGGGTTACCTCCATGAGCTTCAGTGAAGCAGATACAACATATAAAATTTAGCAAATATCTATAGTGTAGTGTATTTAGACATAGGTGAATGGAAGAGAATTTTCTGAAATTTCATTGTAACAAAACAGGAAAAGAAGAGCTAAGAGAAAATTTTTAATATCCTTTGCAAAAATACAAAAAATAGAGAAATTGCCTGAGAACTAGAATACACTTGTTACCAACTGTGTAATAGACCTTTGCTACACATGAAAAAATAATAATGCTTTGAGTGACTATTTGTGTTATTAAGAACTCTAAGTAAAGCTTGATTTCTGCCTGTTTTCATACTGCCAAGTATAACAATATACACTAGTATAGTTTTGGATTTCTACTCTGATATCTTGGTTTATGGGGATATTTACATTTGCTTTGCTTTAGAAGGAGTGATTATTCAAGTGAGAAGATCATAATGAACAAAACTTTAGATAACTTGAACATAGAAAATGACCAGACATTAACACTTGAAAATATCTTGCAAATTACGGGGGGAGAAATTATTTCTGAAAAGAAATATTATGAAACTGAAGTAATTAAATAATTTGACAATTTTTTCCTGGTTGCAGTGGCAAAAAAAAAAAAAGAAATAATCTTGGGGTGGGTGACTATATTTTATTTTGTTTTGTTGGAAGTTTTTTGTTTGTTTGTTTGTTTTGTTGTTTTTTTTTTTCCTCAGCTTCCACTTTCCCTTCATTTTCTATTGATGACTCAAAAAATATGAGTTCTTGAAACGAAAAAATTTCTGATCTGTTTTTGTTCTGTGGTTTTTTTTGTTTCTTTGTTTGCTTGTTTTGTTAAGAAAGGGAGAAAATCCTAAAATGTTTTTCTTAAATTGAACTTTTGTAGAACAGATTTCCAGATCATGAAAAAACAATTCCATGCCAGTAAAATCAAAATATGGCCTCAAACATATTTTATGCAACTCCAGTGGCTGTATGGCTCTGGCACTTTTCTACTGGGATGATGCCAGGTTGAGTGTTACCCTTCTAAGTAGCTGCTGTGAGTGTCCTCCAAAGCTCAGTCTACCTGAATTATCCCTAAAATATTAGCTTTGTACAGCAAACATCAAAGCAATGAAACCTACCGTTTTCTCTGTGTAAATAAGTTTCTGCTGGTTTCAAGAGAAAGCTGTGAATTGTTCTATCAAGGCAAAGCTCAGAAGATATTCTTACCTTTTGAAGGATCAAAGCTTTGTAGGAGCTCGGTGTTTGTGACAAAATCCAAAGCCCCATGAGTTTTCTGTAGTTACTGGTTTTGCTGCAAATACCTTTAAATGACTCCGGAAAGAATTTTCAGGCTTTTTAGTATTCTGTACCCGTACCACCAGAATAACTAGACCTAATCTACTGTGCCATACGGAGCACAGGCTGTCTCATCAGAGGGAAGATGGCTTTAGGTTGAAGAGAGCGTGAAGGAAGCTTATAGATGTGGTTCCTGGTTGTAAGAGCCTTTGCTCTGAAGAGAGATTATAAAAAGGATTATTTTTTTCTGACTTGACAGGACAGCACTCTCCAGTGGCCTCAGCAGTGCTTGAATGTTGCCGTGGACTGGAAAAGGTTGATAGGAGAAGGATATAAAATAGCAAGTAACATAATTTAAGAAGATGGAAATAAGACCCAGATCAGCAGGAGATGGTTCACATATTGAAGCCATTGGATGGCAAGTGAGCCATACAAATAAATCAGCTCATAATAAATGGCTCATGAGAACTTCAAGTGTTCTCTGATGAAGCAAAGGATAGACCAAAATAAACAGTGGAAGACTGGTTTCCCCTGCCTGAAGTCCACTTTCCCCTTCTAGTTATCTTTCCTTTTGCTTCTTCAATCTATGCCATATCTTGATTATCTTTCTCTGTAGTTTTACGTACTGAAAAATGTGTTTGTTTTCAGAAAGTGTTTATATTTAGAATGACCTACACTACTGGCTTATTATCATTGTCATAGCACCAAAAATAAAATTGATTGAACAGCCTTGATTTCAGAAAGGACTTCCTCACCTACAAAGTACTATTGCTCACATTGCTTGACAGTAGGCTATGCTTATCCTCTTGTCAGCTCGTTCATTTGAGCTGGTGTGCAGCTAATAAATGTTAACTGCCATCCCTGTGGCTAGCTGAAAGGATAAGTTTAAAGATCAGTGGTTCTTGCCTCTATAATGAGTACTACATGTAATTGCATGGTGTGTTCTAGTAAGCTGTATTTCTAATTTTACTCTACATGTACAGTTCTCTTCATCACATTGAAAATAAAACAACAGAATGAATTTTAGTTTTTAGTAAAAGCATCAATGATTTCATTAACCAAAAAAGAAGAGGAAAATAAAAATGAGTAAAAAGGTCCATCATTGGCATAAAACAGTTGCGATATTTTATAAAATATTTATGAATTATGAATTATGCTTTTATGAAAAATAATAAAACTTAGGATCTAAGGGTTGGTATCAGATTAGATTGCACAGGACACATATTTGACGGTTTTGTTTCTCTGGGGTTTTGTTGTTGTTTTTGTTAATTTGTTTTGTTGTGTTTTTTACATTTTTGGTGTATAAGTAGTTATAAGGAAGGTCATATTTGAGTGTCAAATAATGTTGGTCCAAGTCAAAAGACATATAGAATGGAATCATAGATTCATAGAATCATTTGGGTTGGAAAAGACCTTTAAGCTCATCGAGTCCAACTGTTAACCTAACACCCACCTTGCTACAGCCACCTTTCAGATAGTTACGGGGAATGATATGGTCTCGAGATGTTAGAAGAGAAGGAAATCTGGTGTAGTAGTGTAATTTCCAATAACCTGATGCTGTTTAGGTATGAAATAGAAGGATAGTGTCCAAGAAGAGTATAATTTGAGAAGGAACACAGTCTAATCCTTGTAGAAAGTGAAATATAAATGGTTAGTTGTACATGTTGTGGGAAGGTAAGGGGTTGGTCTCTCCATCCAAGTAACAAGTGATGGACAAGAGGAAACAGCCTCAAATTGCACTAGAGGAGGTTTAGATTAGATATTAGAACTAAATTCTTCACTGAAAAGGTTGTTAAACATTGGAACAGGCTGCCCAGGGAAATGGAATCACCATCCCTGGAGGTATTTAAAAGATGGGTAGGTGTGGTGCTTAGGGTCATGGTTTAGTGATGGACTTGGCATTGTTAAGTTAACAGTTGGACTTGATGGTCTTAAAGGTCTTTTAAATCTTAAAAAACTCTATGATTATATTCTATGCTACTTTTTGACTGTACTACATCAACCTTTCTCAGTCTGCAAACAAAAAAGGTATGAAGAGCCTTTCATTCACACATCCTGACATGTGTGCATTTGTCATCCATGTATGGATTTAATGGGAAGTTAATGAGTCCTGTGGCCTCCTTGCTGCCTTTCTGCCTCCAAATTAGGACTGGTTTATTGGAATGCATCGCTCAGAATACATCTTGCATCAGTGTAACTTATGCTTACTTTTTATCAGGGCCAAATTTAGCTTGGGGATTTCCTTGCAGGGCCTGTTACGAGATTCTCAGCTGGTTTGAGCAACAAACCTCAGCTGAAGGTGTCCATGCTGTGCTATGTAGAGTAATTGAGAACCAGTCATGTGTCTGAATTAGAAGAGTTGCATTTTAAAAAATGGACTACAAACATCGTCTTTGTTTCCTTTCCCACATTCTTTAGTGATTGTATTTTTGTCTTTCCTTAGACTAGAAAACTATGTAATTGTGTGTCTTGTAGACTTGGGCTGGCTCATGACTACAACTAAGAAGCTTCAAAAATAACATCAAATGGCCAAAGGTAGCTCCAATTAGATGTGGTGTTTTTCCTTAATATAGGTGCTCTTTTCTACAGTAAAATCCTTGAAGGAATTTGGGGAAATCTTTTTTGTCAGGGCTGGCATTTTTTCTTAAGATAAATCCTGCTTTCAAAGCAGTTTCGAAATTGTCATGAATACGGGAAAGCTGGTATGTTTTACATTTATTTGCATTAATACAATATTCTAATATTTGAAAGAATTTTGGGTGTCTGTGAATACGAATGGTGTTTTATCAGTCCAGCTACTATCCTTGTTTTTTTAATATCTCTCCCTACCAGTTAAATTTTGACCTCTTTCTCTGACCTTTTCCTACTGAAGTGTATTGAACCAGTTGCAGTTTAGTGACACAAGATGCAATAAATTTCAGGCTTGCAGCTGGCCTGAAACCACACCCTTCCCTGTTTACCGCTTTCTTTTCTATAGGAAGTTTTATCTTCAGCGACCTGAATGAATTTCTCCTTAGAAGGAATGTTAATTTTATGTTCTGTAGGTAACTTTTTTGTGTGCGTGCCAGTGTTTGCTCATTCACATGCATGCTGAATTCAGAAGTCACTTCTCCTTTGCTTATGATTCTTTTCTAATCATACTTGGGGAAGGAGATAGAAAAGATTTCTAGATTAAAAAACAGTTACTCCCTTTTGATGTAATAGCACAGATTAAAAACACTTGAATATAGCTGAGTTACAATGGACACAATTGGAAAAACTTCATCACTCTTTTGCTGTCTTTAGGGGTAATGATTAATGTACCATTGCAGGATGATATATATGCCCATAGATTACTGTTTGAATTACTCTGCTGGCTTTATGACTTATTGTTTGCCAGAAATCTCTGAACATTTCATTTAAAGATCAGCAAAGAATTAAGGCATTTTCTTTTTCCTTCCAGCATGGCTTAAAAATAAAAAATAAAAGGAGTAGGAAGAGGGGAGACAGATGACTCATTCTGGCCTGAAATTAAGCACCTTGAATCAAATCAATCACTTGTCACTGAAGCTTACAAAGACTGGAACACATGATTACTGGAAAACAAATTCAAGAAGAGATAGAAGGTGGAAAGTTCTTATATTTACTGAATGTAGTGTTATATCTGGACATTGGACTATACAGTGTTATATTTTCTGGCATGATTTCGAACATATCTTCTCATACAACAGAAATCTATAGGGATACAAACAGAAGGAATAAAATGTTTATGATTTCAGGTTTTTTTAATGCTAATTTTCTGGCCTTTATTATAATGATAGTAAAGTAGAGAAATACAGAAAGCACCTGTGATGACTGGATCCTACTTCCTTGGGGGATGTAGATGTCTCTTTTCCAGGAGCTCCCGTGGAACAAACCAGCTGGGGTAATGCAGCTCTTATGCGGAGGAGAGAATTTTAGTAATTTTTAACTTTGGGATTCGTAGTCTGCTTTGGCGAAACTGGCTAGCAATTCTGTCCTACTGGGGACAGGAAAATTCAGAGATGTTTTTTATTCTTACTTTGTTCCTGTAGGGTTTTGCTCTGGTCAAGACTTTTCTTATTGTAAGACATGGAATGGAAGAAGCGGGACAACCTTTGAGAAGGGGGCAGCTTTAAGAAAAAAGTTGCAAAACCTGTAAAGACACTGACTTGCAAATTATGTCTCCTTTTCAATTGATATTTTACTGGAAGTATTTCTAATGTTTGCTGGGAGAACCGAACAGTAAGTCACTGACACTGTATGTCCCTATGTCCCAGGGGAATCAGGTTTTGCAGCTTCAGAAGGTTCAAGCCACTGTGTGTCTGCCTATAAATGCTTAAAATACAGCAAATATTACTGTTGTATTTATTACAGGGTGATGTGACAGGCTAGTCAGGGCAAACATTCATGTTCTCACAATTGCCTTCCCTGAGGGTACTGTGCTAAGATTTAGACTGTTCCCTGAATAATGTGAGGAAAGCAAAGGTTTAGAGTGTAGAACTCTATTTGAGTTTTGTGTTGGACTACCTTGGGTCAGATGACCCAAGCCAGCTGGACATAATTTATATTAAACTCACAAGGCAGATTATTGATTGGAATAAATAACTGCTGCTGCACTGACTTCAAATAGGCTAGGAAATCTGACACAGGTGGCTTCCATTCCTGGGGAGTATAGAGGCCACACGAAGAATCACCTCCCCGCCTACCTCCAATATTATGTAAAATTGTTTTGGAGTAGAGTGGAAAACAATATGGGAGACTTTTATCCTTAGTTTTAAAAAGTTGATTCTCATGCAGCAAAATCCTTTTTAATTTTTTTGTTCTAATTTATTATTTTTATTAATATAACAATAAAAGTAATTAAAATAATTATGGCATTGACAAAAANCTAAAACTGATACAAAAATGGAGTTTCACTCCTGCAGGAAATTCTAGCATTTAGAAAATTATTATCATTATCAACTGGATCTAAAAGCAAAGAAGAATGAGAGAATAGACGAAAATTACAAGAAGATTGGAATAGGTGTGATTTCAACCAAATATGCAATTTTATATATATTTCTTTTCTCTATATTGTCACTTTAATGCAAAACGTTGGTGATGCTGTTTAATAAGATAAACTAGAACACTAGAATAAACAGATAATGTAAATTTCAAAAGAAATAAGCTGCAATGTGGTCTGTCTTGAATTAATTTGAACATTTTACTTTGATCTTGATGCAATCAGTATTTTTCAATGACAAAATAACAGCTAGCTATATACTATACTGTTTTCTGTTGGGAAAATGTTGCTTTGAAAATTCTGCAGTGAATGTATTTTTTTTTTTTTTCCTGACAAATTAGGTAATCAACTAACAGATTGATTCAGTGTTTTGTCTTCTTGTTCACCATTGCTCAGCGTTACATGCAGCTCCTTTACAGTGTCTGTTACCTGTTGTTCATTAGTCAGCCTTTTCTCAGGTCCAGTTATTTTTTGGATAGTGGGGTGTGATTTGATTAGTTGTGTGATGTGACAACATCCGTCACGAAGTAACCAAGAACCACTCAAAAAGAGTTTCCTCAATTGCTTATTTAGTAGACTAAAAACATCTGCAAGTTGGTTATTGGGAAAAAGAAAGTTGTGCAGACTGAACTCCTCTGCTTTTCTTCTGCCTGCAACATTTGCTATCAATCTTTTTTAATTTCCTTGTAAGGTAGCTGAAGAAGCTCAAGTATTCCTTTCTTGAGACCTGTCACTTGGAAAGTTTAAGTAATTCCTCCTAAATACCATGAATGATTGTGACATCTCTTTCTACGACTCCCCTTTTGCTTTTCTTCTTATTATTGCTCCCTTCTAGATCCTTTCAGTTCTCTACCACAGGTTATAATGTACTAATATAAGTATGATTTGTAGAAAAATTTTTGTAAGTTAAGACTGCAGTGAAATACACAATTTGGGAGCCCCAAGTTATGCAACTTTTCTCTTTTCACACATAGAAAAAGCTCTGGGGTTGCATCTTATCAGATCAGGTGACTCCCAACCATTGTGGTTGGAATCGATGATCTCAAAGGTCCCTTCCAACCACTAAGATTCTGTGATTCTATGATTCTGTGATTAATGAATACATGATAGAAGGAAATATATATTGTCATGCAATGGGGTTTGGCTTGTGAAGTGGAGGTAAAGTGATATATCTACAATATTTTGTTCACTGTAGTGCCACATTGGTAAAGTATGACATTTTACATATGCCTCTTGCAATATCAGTGCTGAACTCTGAAAAGGGACAATATATTTCTGCTATAAACTATATGCTTATTCTGAAACTCTGTGTGGGAAATTTTTCACTGAGATGAAGTAGGAATTTTCATTTCCAGTCCCAAATATGTATTCTAATCAGAAATTGAAAGCTATGTGGGAAGTCTGTGAAGAATATTAAGAGTAACTGTCAATTTTGGTTTTTGACTAAAAGCTTTTGTTTTGGTGTCCTTTTACTTCTCCTTGTTGATTCACTTTGTCTGTTAGTTTCCAGCATGACTGATACAGAAATAAAGAAGTTGAATGTACTTATTTTTTCTTTTGCTTTCCCTTTCCTATTAGACTTTAATTATTAAGTTTTGCTGAAATTTCAAGTGGCTCGAGCATAAGTGTGGACACACGCATGGACACACACATGTATATACATGCACACACACATGCAAATAAGTTCTTCAAAATGGGAGAGGAAAACTGGCTTAACTTTCCTGACATAAACGTGTAGGTCATTGGATATGCAGATCACAGAAGAAAGTCATTCTGCTTAGCTCTAATTCCATCAGGATCATTTACATCTTGAAGGATAGGAAAGAACGAATTGAAGATCAAAATCGTCAGCCTTATTTGGCTTCATTCAAGATTTATGGTGCTGCTTTCAAGGGCAACTAAAACCAGCCACAGAATTCATATCCATATCGCTTTCTTTCTTCTCTTTCAATATTTTATAAATGTTACAGGCAAAGTCAACCTTTGGAGACATAAAAAATAAACATACTTTCCCCTCTTGATACCCCTGAAACTTCAGTAAGATCTTCTGTGTTTAGCTGCTTCCTTTACATCGTCTCTCTATGGTTCTTTTTCTTCTCTAGTTTTAAGGTTTTACATATATTTTCTTGTCCATTTACCAAACATGATTATGGTGCTTGTGTTTTTTCTATTGTTTCATGTTGGAAAAGATTATGTTTTGGTTTAGATTTTTAATAATACAGTGTCCATTTCTACTGGCTTTTGACTCAAATTCATTTTCTAAAGAGACATTTCAGTCAGATCTGTTAGATAGATGAGGAGATGTAGCCAGTTTAAACATGGATATGCAACACTGAAATACCCTAATTATTCTCTTTATGCATAAGAAAGAAAATGCTTTTTCTGTAGTGTCATTGTAAGGAAATAAGTTTCTTTGCTTTCTTTTAGATTCATTGATTACATTTGACAGCAAGAAATATGTCTCCTATTCATATGATAAAGGAGGACAATGCATGTGAGGCTGATACAGTGCTTCCCAAATTATCCTGAAGATCACGAATAGTGGGTAAGAACTGATAAAGCAAATTAGCTTTCTGCTCATAAGTTGCTCCAAACTTTTTTGTTTATTTGTAGCAGCTTTTCTGAAAGTTCAAGGTTAGGCAACTTTGTGGAATAAGGTTTATTGAACTGTTTGGCACCATACTCAGAATGGCAAGAGGTTTATGTACTTAGTAATACTTGGGAGACCTTGGAACAAACAGAGTGAAAAATGCATGATCAGAACTCCTAGTCATTCCATCAACCTCTTTGATGTGCACAAGCAAAATAAGTTAAGTACAGGCAAAGGATGATTAAAGTATGTAGTAACTCAGCGTTTAGTCTCACATTTGTTGTTTTAGATCCTGTTGCCCATCTGTTATAGCCTAAGTTTAGAAATGTTTTTCACTATCTTGCTCAATACCAGAAAACTTTCCCAGCTGGCATAATACATTAGGAGAGGTTACTTTCTCTCAGGTCTTTGTGTCCCAAGGTTTCAAGATGATTCAAGGAATTAGGTGATAAAAAATTAGTTACTTTTGAATCCATGGAAGGGTTTGGAACTATTGTTATGCTGACAGTACATTGTCTGTTGTACCAGTACAGTCATCTCTGTTCTTGTAAGAACAGAAACTGTGGGTTTTTTCTGGGTTAGCTGTGTCTTCGGACAAGATATGAAGATAAAAATTTAAGTAAGTTCAAGATAAAACTAAAGGACAAAATAGAAATGCAATATGTAGCTTGTATTCAGCTAAGGAAAATCCACGTAAGTAAAATGTTAGTGTAGCCAATTAAATGACTTCATACCTACAATTTATTCCTAAACGTTATTACAATAGAAACTGTAATTTTAACATTGCCAGTTACAAACTTTTTCTTACTGATAATATGCATTCTTCAAGATGCATATCTTGCCAACCCCATTGAAGTAGGTATTTTCAGGACTGTTAGGGCTTGGTGCATTCCCCACAGATTTACTAGATCTCAGAGCACTAAAGAATGGTCTCAGAGAAACTTTTTTTTCATTCTCCTGCAGAGAACTGTCTTGTAGTCCTTCGAGACACACATTAAACCAACTATTCTACATTAACTAAAACAGTTTGACATACTGCTTTAACTTTCAATTCATATGATATAACCTGTGGGAAGTACATGGGAGGGTTGGCCCTTTCAAGAGAATCTGCTAAATTTATTTTTAGGTTTGCCATCTCAAAGGGACATAATTATTTAAGATTCAGAGTGTTACTCCGAAAATGCACTTTGAACAAGCCAGACTCAGCAGAAAGAAACACAGTTTTGTAGATTTAAATGGGTTGTCTATCTTAGGTTTTGTGAAGTCCACAAAAATAGATGACTGGAAAGAGAAAAATTCCAGCCACAATCATATCTAGTTTCATACTTAAAATGCTCTGTCACTACTTTTAGTTCTGTTAGGAAGCTAGCAGAAGCTTCACAACACTCATAGATGATTGTGTTTCTTCCATATCCAAAGTCCGTACCTGTGAGATCTCTACCTTTTTTTTTTTTTTT
>VXBJ01005726.1:1050-12359 GCA_013400055.1 Nycticryphes semicollaris
AAATGTTTGCATATTTTTATATCTCAGAATGTGTTAACTCATTTAAAGGATTGTAACCTTTTGTAATTTTAATCACATTTTCTATAATACTGGTCTCCAATGGGTAAACCACTAAGATGATGCTCTGAACCTGCCTTATTTCTGTCACAGAAAGAGGAGAATTTAAATTTTTTTTTTATTAAGGAGCTGTAGTCAATTCTCCTGAAAAGTCATAAATTTAACATAACAGTAAATTAAAGATAGCATAGAAAACTTCACTTTCCTTGACCTTTTTCCCTAAATGTCATCCCATTGCTCTTTCCACAGCTGAATTTGAAAAGGCAAAGTAAAGTTTAGGAAGATTTTTCACAATCCTTGGAAAAAATAACTTCTTCATATAACTTGTTATTACAGAACAGTATTATTATAAGTGTTTTAATAGTTATTATTACAGTTACTATTGTATGTATTGTTATTTTATTATTATCTTTGACATAATATCATAAAATTTATAATGTTGTCATAGACATAAGATTTTATATCACAAAACAATATCTGGTACTTGTAATGAGAGTTAGATCACTATATAAAAATGGCTCTATGGCTATCCTTTCTTGCTTTTCCCTTTCCTGGGACTGGACAGGAACACTCTGCTTCCAAACCTGGATGAAACGAGAACAGAGACTTCTTTTCTAGATAGGTAGGCCATTTACCTTCTGTTCTTTTCAGGTAATATGAAGACAAACATGTACTTCATAAAAGGATGGGGGGATAAATATTTGGAATTCATCATTCTGTCAGTCCTCACATTTAAGAATTGGCTAATTGTCTTTAGGAATTGAAATGGGTTAATGATCACCTCTGCAGACGCTCTGTCAAACACTTCTGAAGAAATGTGGGAAAAGTATGAACTTATATAAAAAACCAATTTTTTCTGACCTCTTCAACTTTTAAGCCTACGGACAATATTCTTGCCACTAAGAATTATATTTAAAAAACAGAATAAAACAATACAGGCTTGATTGCAACTCCTGTGTTGGTTGCCTAAAGGTTTACATTAACATAGAAGCAGTAAAAAAAAGGTCAGATATGTCATGTTATCTTTAACTGTCTTGTTTAATGAACTTAAAATTGTGTTGAAAAAAATCTATTTGTCACAAGAAAGAATTAACATTTATTTTTTCTCATCTCTTGCTGAGACAAACAGCTCTGGTGCAGGCATATCCACAGTGGAGCTCGGTGATCACAGAGAAAAGGAGCTTTTCACCAGATTTTCTGAGGTGGTGAAAGGTCAGGGCAGTGAAGGGAAATGCAGGAGGCCAGCAGTTCATGCAAGTGCAGCTAACAAGGATGGGGTAGGCCAGAAGAGGCAGCCAAAATCACTCCCATAAAAGGCAGCCTTGGGGATGGTGAGCAACCAGAAGCATGGCAGCCAGGACAGGCAAACAGAGCATGGTGCATCAGCCAGTATAGCACGGAAGTTTGCATGGAAGGGCACACAGGAAGGACACAGAAAGCTCTGGCAACTCAAGAGGATAGCTCAAGTGGTGAGAGGGAATTTATCCATGGTGTCTACCCAGCAGAAAGTTATATTGTGTGCACTTGCCAGGATATATGTAGCTACGCAGACAGAGCTCTCATGGAAACATGCAGCTACCCACACCTCAGGCTTCAGGGAGTGTTCCAACCAACCTAACACGACTAATGTATGGTAATAGAGAAGACAGCTGTATGAGATGAGACCAGGTGGATAATCTGCTCAGACTGGTGGCAGAGGAAGAGGGTGGAAGTGGAAAGGCTAAGGAGCATCAGAGAGTGCAAGAAAGAAAGAGACCAGTGGAAACATGCTCTGACATCCCTGAGAGAGAAACAGGGACAAACAACAGAAAAGAAACGAAGATCAAAGGGATCCCATATCCTCCCTCCCACAAGGCAGAAGGTGATAGCTTAATGGAAATCTGTGAGTAGAGGTAAGTCTGTGCTGGGGGTGGTGAGTGAACTGCTGCTTTGCCTTCTCGGGCATAATAGTTATGAGTCTCTGGATGAGGTAGGCCAGTCAATGCATGATGTGGATGACGGTCTGACTACATCAGAGGAGTTGCCAGGACTGGAAAGCCCAACCTCCAGTATAATGACCGCTTCCATGAGGAAGAGGTTGTAGTTATAGGTGACTCCTTTCTGAGGACAACAGATTATCCAATATCCTTTTCTTAGGAGGGTGGGCTGCCTCCCTGGGGCGCAAGTTAGGCACATCACTAGGAAACTTCCTAGCTGGTACAGCCTTCAGACTATTACCCATTGCTGTTCTTCCATGAAGTCATAATACGTAGCCCAGGGGCGATTAAAAGATATTTTAGGGCTTCGAACAATTAGTAAGGGAGTTTGGAATACAGGTTATCTTTTCTTCTCTTCTTCCAGTTATACACAGTGACATTGGAAGAAGCAGACACTCTCAATCTATTAATACATGGCTCCATGGCTGGTGTCACTGCCACAGTTTTGGGTTTTTTTGACAATGGGATGGCCTACATTGTACCAGACATGCTGGTATCGGATGGAGTTCATCTTTCTCAAAGGGTGAACAGAGTCTTTGCTCATGAGATAGCGGAGCTTATTGACAGAGATTTAAACTATGCTTGATGGGGGAAAGGGGTAGTATCAGGCTTGCCCCTGACAAGCCAAGGGATGACAAACGAAGGTTTGAGAGATGGGATACTAGTGAGGGCCCTCAGCCTGTTGTTTCGAGATGTGCTGTGTACACTGCAGCACACTCGAAATATATGGAGATGAGTCAGGGTCTCCTGGTAGGAGACATTGCTAAAACACCTCAAAGAAAGGCCACCTGGAGAGTAGCACAAAGGAACTGCAGCCAGTCTAAACCAGTAAGTAAACTTCAGTGGGGACCCAAGTGCCTCTATGCAAATGCACATAGCATAGGGAACAAACAAAGAGGAGTTATATGTGCACATGCTTCCAGAACTATGATCTCGTTGGCAGCCTCACTTTTACAGACCCTGGTCCTCATGGGGTTTTTAAGCTATGCACTTATCTGTTGGAGGGACAACACAGTGAGGCATAAGTGATCCAGGAAGTTCCTGGAATGTGTTGATAACAACTTCCTTCTTCAAGTGGCAGAGGATCCAATGAGGATAGGAGGCACACTGGACCTGGTTCTTATCAAAAAGGAAGGCATGATAGTGAAATCCAAGCCCAAGGGTAACCTTGGATGTAGTGAACAGGAAATGGTAGCATTCCTTAGGGCAGTAAGGCACCTAGGATATGGAAAAAACTGAGGAAAATTAATTCTTTGACTCAATCTTCATCAGCAAATACTCAAACAACACCACCCAAGTCACAGAAGACAATGGCAGGGGCCGTGAGAATAAAGGACCACCCACAGTAGGTAAAGACCACGTACAAGACCATCTAAGGAACTCGAAGTTACATGAGTTCACGGGACCTGATGAAATCCATCCTCGAGTCCTGAGGGAATTAGCAGATGAGGTTGCTAAGCCACTTTCCATTATATTTGAAAAGTTATGGCAGTCTGGTGAAGTTCCCACCAACTTGAAAAGTGGAAACATAACCCCCATTTTCAAAAAGGGAAAAAAGGAACTCCCAGGGAACTATAGGCTGGATAGTCTCACTTCTATGCCTAGCAAGATTATGGATCAGATCTTCCAAGAAACTGTGCTAAGGCACATAGAAAATAATGAGGTGACTGGTGACAATCAGCATGGCTTGACTACGGGAAAATTTTTCATTTGTTATCCTTGAAAAATTTGGTGACTTTCTATGACAGGATAACAGCAGTGGTGGAAAAGGGGACAGCAATGGACATAGAATCATAGAATCATAGAATGGTTAGAGTTGGAAGGGACCTTAAAGATCATCAAGTTCCAACGCTCCTGCCATGGGCAGAGACACCTCCCACTACACCGGATTGCTCAAAGCACCATTCCAGACTGGGCTATAAACACTTCCCGGGATGGAGCACCCACAGCTTCCCTTGGCAACTTGTTCCAGTGCCTCACCACCCTCACAAGAAAGATTTTTTTTCTGGTATCTAATCTAAAACACCCCTCTTCTAATTTAAAGCCATTACCCCTTGTCCTGTCACTACAATTCCTGACAAAAAGTCCCTCTCCATCTCTCCTGTATGCTCCCTTCAGATACTGGAAGGCTGCTATAAGATCTCCCCAGAGCCTTCCCTTCTCCAGGCTAAATAGCACCAACTGTCTCAGCCTGTCATCATAGGAGAGGTGCTCCATCATCTTCGTGGCCTTCCACTGGACCCGTTCNTCAATGCATGATGTGGATGACGGTCTGACTACATCAGAGGAGTTGCCAGGACTGGAAAGCCCAACCTCCAGTATAATGACCGCTTCCATGAGGAAGAGGTTGTAGTTATAGGTGACTCCTTTCTGAGGACAACAGATTATCCAATATCCTTTTCTTAGGAGGGTGGGCTGCCTCCCTGGGGCGCAAGTTAGGCACATCACTAGGAAACTTCCTAGCTGGTACAGCCTTCAGACTATTACCCATTGCTGTTCTTCCATGAAGTCATAATACGTAGCCCAGGGGCGATTAAAAGATATTTTAGGGCTTCGAACAATTAGTAAGGGAGTTTGGAATACAGGTTATCTTTTCTTCTCTTCTTCCAGTTATACACAGTGACATTGGAAGAAGCAGACACTCTCAATCTATTAATACATGGCTCCATGGCTGGTGTCACTGCCACAGTTTTGGGTTTTTTTGACAATGGGATGGCCTACATTGTACCAGACATGCTGGTATCGGATGGAGTTCATCTTTCTCAAAGGGTGAACAGAGTCTTTGCTCATGAGATAGCGGAGCTTATTGACAGAGATTTAAACTATGCTTGATGGGGGAAAGGGGTAGTATCAGGCTTGCCCCTGACAAGCCAAGGGATGACAAACGAAGGTTTGAGAGATGGGATACTAGTGAGGGCCCTCAGCCTGTTGTTTCGAGATGTGCTGTGTACACTGCAGCACACTCGAAATATATGGAGATGAGTCAGGGTCTCCTGGTAGGAGACATTGCTAAAACACCTCAAAGAAAGGCCACCTGGAGAGTAGCACAAAGGAACTGCAGCCAGTCTAAACCAGTAAGTAAACTTCAGTGGGGACCCAAGTGCCTCTATGCAAATGCACATAGCATAGGGAACAAACAAAGAGGAGTTATATGTGCACATGCTTCCAGAACTATGATCTCGTTGGCAGCCTCACTTTTACAGACCCTGGTCCTCATGGGGTTTTTAAGCTATGCACTTATCTGTTGGAGGGACAACACAGTGAGGCATAAGTGATCCAGGAAGTTCCTGGAATGTGTTGATAACAACTTCCTTCTTCAAGTGGCAGAGGATCCAATGAGGATAGGAGGCACACTGGACCTGGTTCTTATCAAAAAGGAAGGCATGATAGTGAAATCCAAGCCCAAGGGTAACCTTGGATGTAGTGAACAGGAAATGGTAGCATTCCTTAGGGCAGTAAGGCACCTAGGATATGGAAAAAACTGAGGAAAATTAATTCTTTGACTCAATCTTCATCAGCAAATACTCAAACAACACCACCCAAGTCACAGAAGACATGGCAGGGGCCGTGAGAATAAAGGACCACCCACAGTAGGTAAAGACCACGTACAAGACCATCTAAGGAACTCGAAGTTACATGAGTTCACGGGACCTGATGAAATCCATCCTCGAGTCCTGAGGGAATTAGCAGATGAGGTTGCTAAGCCACTTTCCATTATATTTGAAAAGTTATGGCAGTCTGGTGAAGTTCCCACCAACTTGAAAAGTGGAAACATAACCCCCATTTTCAAAAAGGGAAAAAAGGAACTCCCAGGGAACTATAGGCTGGATAGTCTCACTTCTATGCCTAGCAAGATTATGGATCAGATCTTCCAAGAAACTGTGCTAAGGCACATAGAAAATAATGAGGTGACTGGTGACAATCAGCATGGCTTGACTACGGGAAAATTTTTCATTTGTTATCCTTGAAAAATTTGGTGACTTTCTATGACAGGATAACAGCAGTGGTGGAAAAGGGGACAGCAATGGACATAGAATCATAGAATCATAGAATGGTTAGAGTTGGAAGGGACCTTAAAGATCATCAAGTTCCAACGCTCCTGCCATGGGCAGAGACACCTCCCACTACACCGGATTGCTCAAAGCACCATTCCAGACTGGGCTATAAACACTTCCCGGGATGGAGCACCCACAGCTTCCCTTGGCAACTTGTTCCAGTGCCTCACCACCCTCACAAGAAAGATTTTTTTTCTGGTATCTAATCTAAAACACCCCTCTTCTAATTTAAAGCCATTACCCCTTGTCCTGTCACTACAATTCCTGACAAAAAGTCCCTCTCCATCTCTCCTGTATGCTCCCTTCAGATACTGGAAGGCTGCTATAAGATCTCCCCAGAGCCTTCCCTTCTCCAGGCTAAATAGCACCAACTGTCTCAGCCTGTCATCATAGGAGAGGTGCTCCATCATCTTCGTGGCCTTCCACTGGACCCGTTCNAAAGAACACTGGTCCCGGTACCGAACTCTGAAGAACACCACTCACTCATCACTGGCTGCCACTTGGACATTGACCACAATCCTGTGAGTGTGGTCATCCAGCCAGTTCCTTATCCACCAAGTGGTCCATCCATCAAATCCATGACTTTCCATTTTTGAGACCAACAAAACTGGGAGGAGTGGCTGACACGCCAGAAGGCTGTGCTGCCATCCAGTGAGACCTAGACAGAGAGACTAGGTTGGAGAGCTGGGCAGGGAGACATTTAATGAAATATAACAAGGGCAAGTGTAGAGTATTGCATTTGGGCAAGGGCAGCCCCAGGTACCAGTATAAACTGGGAACTGACCTGTAGGAGAGCAGTGTAGGGGAAAGGGACCTAGGGGTCCTGGTAGACAGCAGGATGACCATGAGCCAGCACTGTGCCTTTGTGGACAGGAAGGGCAATGGAATCCTGGGGTGTATTAGAAGAGAGGTGGTTAGTAGGTGGAGAGAGGTTCTCCTCCCCCTCTACCCTGATGAGACCACATCTTTTTCAAGTTTTCAAGGTTGGATGAGGCTTTGAGCAATTTGGTCTAGGGAGGTGTCCATGCCCATGGCAGGTGGGTTCAAACTAGATGATGTTTTAAGTTCCTTCTAGGCTAAACCTACAATATTCTATGGTTCTTATACAAACACACCTTTTATTTTTTCCCCTCCTTTTACATAGGTCACATCTATAGAAAGATCTTGCAAAAGGACCCACAATATCATGAAACTTTTGGCATAACAAGAATTTCCCTTTCTTCTTCTCCCCTTACCCACTCTCCTCTGTCTCTTCTCCTGTGCCCCATTTATCTCTTATTTCTCTTTTCCCTTTCACTTTTCCATTATCTTTTTTTCTTTTTCATTCCTTTTGCCATCACATTTTCCTTCTTCTGGAGGTAGTACCTAGGAAAAGAATCCCCATGGAACCATCTGACTAGCTGATAACAAGTGAATGGCTGTGCCTTTCTTGCAGGAAAGGCTTTGGCACCTGCTGCCATTTCACCAAATACTGGTGGATCTACTGCCACACAGGAGGCTGCTACGCTAGTTGCATGGGCCCTGCAGCTCCAGCCCTCACTACTGGCAAAGAGTAAGACTATGTTTAGATGACACAAACAGAATTTTATCTCAGAAGATGCAGACTCTCTGCAAGAAAGAGTAAACCTGGGGGTGTCCTTGAACAGGTTGGCAGAACAAGGAAGGTTGTAGGACAAGTGGAAAGTACATTGCTGGATAGCAATACCCCTGATTTTGCTGCACCATTACCTCAGCCCCTTTCTTTGTAAGAATCCCAAAGGTGTAACATGCCCAGAGCACTAAGGAATTTTTCAGTCAAAAAAGGTAAAAATACTGGATGCATCTGCTGAGAACAGGGCCCACCTGTTTTTAATCCAGCTTTTTGTTTTTGGGAATGAGGTAGATGATCTACAATGCCTATTCCTTAAGGCATAGTTAAGAGTTAAAAATTTTAAGTGATATTCATTTTTTAGTTAAAGGGTACTCATACATCCATTTGTGATGTCTTGAGATTACTGAAAATTTATTCAGCAGAAAGAGTACATGCAATTTTTATGTAATTCAGGGTAAGAGAGCTGGGAGTCCTCAGCTCATTTTTCTCCTCTAATTGTACTGATTTAATAATAATTAATAACCTTCAGCGTTTTTATCACACTTTTCATTCACAGAATTCAAAATTGAGTTACAAATCCTAGTTAAGATTCAGGGACTCAGGGTATCCGTAAAACAGAACCTTAGGATGGTCAAAATCTTAATTCTGTGACTGTATCATACAGATACAGAGCACTGCGTGTGAATTAAAAGGGTAAGAAAAAGAGCATAAGTCACTTCCCTCTTTTTCATTTTATGGTCAAATATTGAGGCGTTCTGTTATTTATTACCAGACAAAAAATATGGCACTTCTATAACAGTTGAGTTACTTATGTGATAGTTTACTTACCAGGACTGTAGACTTTTGCCATATATAAGCAGGAGGTGAGACTCCTCTTTAAAAAATCCTGTGATAAACATTAAACAGCTGCCTTGTCTGTTTGCAGATAGCTTATGCTGTCTCTGCAAGTGCTGCTTCTAACTCCAAAGAGAGGAGCTATACATAAGGATCTCAAGGGCATGAGACATGGAGAGAGGTTCCTGGAGGACAGCAAAAAGCAAACCTTAGGATGAAAGCGGAACAAAAAGCCCAGGAGAGAGTCCTTCAGGAAGAGAGTAACTGTAACTTATTGACATTATAGGAAAGCTATTGATGGGGAAGATTTAGAAGCAAAAGGTAATGACAGATGTGGTTGGGAGAAGAAATAAGGTTGTAAAATGAACGCATGAAGCTTTATACTTAAGTGTTCAGGGAAACTGTTCCTGCAATAAAGTTGAAATTGTATTGTGAAGCATCCTGAGGGAAAAACAAATATTGGGTTTTGACCCTTGGTTGTTAAGATTATGAGGCTCTTTACACATGTGATACGTGCATGCTATTTTTGTGCTATTTTCTTAATATGTACTATTGTTAGTACTATGAGTTTTCTAGCTGCCAGTGTCTCATCTTTTAGTACTAACAATGGTATTTCTTATTTTAATTTACTGATGTATGGAGCGCATTCAGAACTACTTATATTCAAACTTGTCAATGGCTTTATTGTTTACTTTTGTTTTTTTCTTTGTTGGTTTTCTTTTGTTTGTTTGTTTGGGTTTTTTATTGTACCTTATTTACTTTCTGTCCTTTACTTTCTCCATGCATGAATAACGGTTTGATTTCTTCAGGAAATGTTTGTAAGAAAAATTTCATTGTCTAAGCTTTTGACTAGGGACTGACTTTCTCTGATCTAATCTCAGGGTGCCACGAGAGCAAGTCACAGAGGCATAAGATGCTCTCCTATAGATATGAAAAGTGCTCATCTATCACTTCAAGTGTTTCAGGTGTATTCACTCTCCCTTATCATTTTCTTCTTTCATGATTAATGCCTTGTCAAAATGCCATTTTTTTTTCTAAATTAAAGTCGTTTTGACTAACATAAGTGAAATAAAAGCTTTTTCTGTGGCTACTTTTCAAATATTTGTGTAATATTAAAAAATTACTAATCTTTTTTTCCCCTTTCCTTTAAAAGCATGAATGGCAAAAGCTTTTTTTCTAAGAGGTGTTTACAACAGGCATGCTTTAATGAAACAAAATTTATGACAGTAGCCCTTTTAAAGGTAAAAATGACATGAAAAGCACAATGTAACGCTCTTAGCATGAAACCCAGGGCCATAGCTATGTGGAGAAAGGAAGAAATTGTGTTAAGGTAGTTGAGATTCATTTTGCGAAGTATGGAGAGGAACATGGTTTTACAATTTCTTGTAATTGTGGTAAACCATGAGTTTTAGGGGTATGCTTTATGTGCATGCAGTTGATGGGTTCTAGTACCACTTCTAAAGAATCTTCACTAATTGTTTGAAATATAGTCCTGTTACTGGAGTCCTGTGTAGCCATAGAAGATGCTGTAGCTGGGAGCCAGAATGCTTTGTGCAGGTGCTTTGGGACCACCCCTGTACGGGCGTTAGCCTTGAGTCATGTAGTTTCCTTGTCTCACTATCTCTCTCCTTTGCCAAGAGCTCCAAACACCATTGTTGAAAACAAGGAAAAGCAAGGACAAAGGCCAGATGGATGTCTTTGTACCATGTCTTTTTTCAATATACTCTGTACTATATATAATATATTATGTATATAGACAATATTCACACTGGTAGCTTGAAATGCCAAGTTCCCAGTGTTAAGTGCTGAAGTGGAATTGAACCCAATACTTTTTCAGTTTCCTAGGAAAAATCTCTGTTTCATCAGGATGTTTTGGTTTCTTTCATTAAAAAGATGACAAAAGCAGTCTGAATTTAGAAAATAAGTGGTTTAGTAATCCATGTGTTTGAATATGAAAGTTTGAAATGGCATGAATGTTGGTTTAAATATGCAGACAACCAACAAAACTTGTGGTTCATATAAATACGCCTGGTGTACTAGGAACCAGTAGTAGTCAGTCTTTTTTATATATCTATAAGATGTGAAAAAGAAAGAGAAACTATAATAGGAAGAGCTGCTATGAATGTCATTACTCACTTGATGTTTATAGCCATGTTAAAATGAATCTGACATGGTTTATCAAAGAATAGTGATGAAGCAGCATTTGAGTGAGCAGGAAAGTCTTCCACTTTCTATTCTGCAGTGCTCAGACATGAATATAAAATGGAAGCTGAAGTCACCTTTCCTAAAAACCTTAGTATAAAGAATAAATATATTTTCAACACAAAGAAGTCATTAATAACATATTTTATTCTGCAATTGTGAAAAGGAAAAATCTTTAATAACGTATTTTCTTATATCTGCCTGCTCAAGCAAATGACATTGTAATGGCAATAGTATATTTCTAAGGTATTGTTATCATCACATAACTGAAAACACAGAAAAGTTTTGAATTTATATGATATAAAATGTGCAAATCTTCCAAGTAATTGTTAGATCCATAAATAAATCTATATGGGCAAGTGCTTTTTAATTTTCTTTGGACTTTATTTTTTCCTTTATATATTTAAAGAATTGAAGTTCTGCCTCTGTGCTAAGACTAGAATCAAATGTGTCTTGAATGACATGGTTATTCTGTTGTGAATTTGTTTAAGGAAGATTTCAAGATATGCCCTTGCCCTCTGCAACACCTAATGTAAGTCCCACTGTAGATTTAGGTGCTAGTGTATCATGGATTAAAGGTCCAGCTTTATTATA
>VXBJ01005726.1:74511-91701 GCA_013400055.1 Nycticryphes semicollaris
AGCTTCCAGCTCACGGTTCACCATTAAACAAGGCATGACTTTTGAGCTTTATTACTTGCAGCAATAATTCTTATAATTTCAGCCTAGAAAAAGCAGTAAATCTCAGAAATTATCAGGGTGACCTCTAATACTAGAGAAAATACTAGGCATTGCTAAAACTTTGAAATCATGCAGCTGATGTTAAAGATTAATTATTTGATATTTAGAGTTTTAATGATATAAAAGTAAAAAAATGTATATATTCTTCCTTCATTAGTTCTNAGGTTACAAAGCAAAGTTTTGTAGGGATAGACCACAAATACAGGTGACGTTATATACAACTAATACTATATGCTCTCTGATAACAAGTGAATAAACAGTTCTATAGAGAATGAAAACATCCTGCTCTACCACTACTATATGTCGGATCTTTCACTCTTTTCCCCATCCATCTTCATACATGTAACTTGTCCATCTTATTTAGCCTGTAAGTTCTGTTATTCTTTCTCAAAACCTAGTGTTATTTATGAGAGTATTCTTCATCAATATGGTGTATTGCAAAATCATTATCATAAAACTTTCAGAAGTAAGTTTTCAGAGAAGAAAAGAGCTAAGCACATTCCTTGTCTTGAAAGTGTTTCCTTCTCCTATCTTTTCAAAGTAAATAGTGTCTTCTTGTGATTTAAACATACTTTTGTCAACAGAGTTGTTTTATTCCCTGTCCTCCTATTAACCTATGTGATTATGTGCTTATCATCTAAATTAAACATCATTATTCTGGCTGTTGAAATGCTTAAGTTTATATGCATCCGTCCCATTGCATCAGCAGAAGTGTCATTGTACCATCAGGTTAACTGTATACTTGTAGTAAAATTTCAGAAATTATCTGCATTTTTCTAGGGAAGTAGATTGTCAAGCCTAATAGGACTGTTTTGAACCTCCCACTCTTCCTTGAACCCCTCCTGTTGTTTGGTAGGTTACATACCTGGGCACAACACAGCACACTACCACATTAAGAGTACTATGATTATATCCAGCACAGAAATAAGATGTGGGTCAATGCAACACAGAAGTAGTCACTTCATTTGCAGGAGGATGTGGAGCATGAGAAAAAAATTATGTAAAATGCTGTTGCTTTCATCAACTCTGGTCGTGACAAAAAGATAAAGAAAGGTTATGAAAGATAATTTGTGCTCTGTTCCTCAATTCAATCTACTCCCACTATCCAAGAACAGAAAAATCAAATGAAATCTGATGTCATTGATCATAGTTCCTAGTAAGTAGTAAATATTATGTCATGATCAGACTAAAATAAGGATTGATATGTCTGACTTCACTTTTGAGTCTATAATTTGTGTTCCTCTTTCAAATCAAGACAGAGCAGACTCTGCAATAACATATTTTTGAAATATCTTGGTCTTTTATTTTAAAATATTCATTTTGAAGCAATATTAAAAATGGGGCATTGAAAAAAGGCTTAGAGAGTAGCATTCAGTCTTCAGAAAAACAACATTCCAATGCATGTGTAAAAAAAGGAAGACGTGATTTAGAAAAAGACAAAATGTTGTCATAAGGCAGGAAAAAGGAATTGTAAAGGATTTGTGTTTATGTAATCTCTGATCACAGACATCCAGAATATGATCATTAATTTTTTTTTGCTCTAAGTTCTGCCCCTCTTCTAACCTCCCCCATACTAAGTATGTCACAGCAAAATAATAATTCTGTAGACTTCTATAGACTTTTACAGGGAGTCTAGTCTGTATCCAGTTGGATTTCTAGTCTTAGAAATGACAGTGAAGTGATACAGGAAATAGCCATGTTTTTCTCCTTTCTTGATTCAGGTGCCACTTACTATACTATTGGAAAATATGATGGTGGTTCCCTACAATAAATTTTCCCTTCGGGGATAAGCACATGTGAATCCAATGTGCTGGATTCTTCTTTTCACACCCAACTCACACTATGCTTTCTGCAGGCTCTAATTCATAGTTATATGCTAGATTTAACGCTGAGTTGGAGTGTTCAATCAGCAAGCCGCTGCTCACAGCTTCAGTTCTAATTATAGCTGGCAGGGCTAAATCATGAGGGATGCTTATCTTGAGTTGCTTAAGCAGTTTTAAGTGCTAAATTGTAGAGTCTTTGCTAAACCCCACCTGGTCGATGTCACAAAGAGTTTGGAGGAAAAAGGAGAGATGAGAATGGTATGCGGCAATGGTTAGTATCAGTTCTCAAATTGGTCCAAGTTGCCAAATGCAAATGTTATACTACCCAAATCACCATATAAAGACTTCAGAACCCCTTTGGAAGGACCCTGTGCTACCAGCAGGTTAAAAGGGCTGTTATATCATAGCTCTTATCTTGCGATTTCAGGGTGCTGTTGACCTCAATGTGTGCTGAATCAAGCACTCTACTGTTCAGGGGAGAGGAAGAATACACAAACAGAAGAAAAAGAGAGTCTATCATTGGTAGGAGAAACTTGTTAAATGCTGTGCTTTAAAAATCCTTATGTCAGAAGACTGAAATCTCACACAGAGCAGGTGAGAACTGTTATCTCCTTGTAAGTATAAGACTTTAGTCTTCCTTTATCTGTCATACAGAAAGCCTGAAACTGGTCTGAAGCAAGGCCTCAGAAAATGAGGTAATACACATAGGCATGTGATTATCTATAGATTGTGTGTTCTCGGTTTGACTTTCCTATAGTTAGTGTCTGAACATCAGTGGCTTCCAGGGGTATAACAGTTCTGACTTGCTAGTCTCAAAGGACCAGAGGCTCTTTTTCTACTTTTTTCCTTCTCTTCCTTCCTCTCTTCTCACAAGGAACTGAGTGTGGCTCTAGCTAGCAACTCACTTAATTTAGATTGTAAAAAACAACTTATCTGCTAAGTTCTCTCTTCAGTACATGCAGTTTAATGTTCTGTTAGAACTCTTGATTAATCAATGTTTCGATTCCAAAGTTCTGGGAATGTGTTAATGAATATAATAACAAACTAATGTGAACTGAAGAGAAAGGAAAAATAATCAAGTCTCTGAAATGAGGAAATAGAAATAAGATGCTTTTCCCTGAATAATGTATTTGCACAAGTTGCAGTCTGCGTATACATGTAAATGATTAAAATCTAATAAGCACTGATAGGAGATTTTGATTTTCATCATAAAACCTTACACTGAATGCAGGCTAATTAGGAATAGCAGCATAAATGATTTGTGTGCAATTAACAGTGCCTACATAGAGAGCCTCCTCTCTTTGAGTTGTGTAAGGTGCACTGCATTTCAGCATGCAGCAATAAGATGACATAAACTGCTGTAACTGGTTGACACTGCAAACTATTGCAAAATTTCCGCTTCACAACTAGGTGGCTGGAGAAGTAGTAACTTGGGACTGGAATGAGAAATAAAATATGTAGCAGAAGCAGAGGTATCCTTCTCTGCTGAAAGTGAGAATACTTTTATCTCTATCCCTCTTGATCTAGTTTCATTTCCTTGTTTGCTGTTGCAGGAACTCTGTTCACTTTTCACATCCCATTGAACTTGAATAGCTGCAGTATTTTAGCCAGGATCTAGGATTTGGCTTGTCCTGAAGAAAACATATATTACATTCCTTAATTAGATCATGCATCCTTCAGCTTTATGACAATAGAACTTGTTCATACCATATAGTTGGTAAAACTGTCCAGTTACTGGTTTTGTTTGTTTTCTTCAGACTAATGGGTCTATGGATTTTATTTGCTAATAGTGTGAATATGATTCTATCACTAACAACCTCTGAATTATCCAGTTTGTTCTAAAATAAAAGTCTTCACATGCTTGTACTACAGCAAATGAAAAGGAAAATATGTGTTCTGAGAACACCTGAAATTTTCCTTTTATTTTAATCACAGGTGTAAAAAGTCTGATAGCAAGCCAGTGAATGTTCACACAAGATGATTTCCAGACCATTAGACTACTCATAAATGAATTCTGGTTCTATGTGCATAGAGATTAAATTGAAAATTCTGAACTATTAAACCAGTCTGTGTTGCTGAAGACAGTAGATAAGGAGTGCAGGTTCATATCTTATTTGCAAGTCATCAGACACACGACTCATGTGGTGAGGAGTGCCTGACCTCATTATCATCTGCCACATCCATTTCTTTCTTTCCTAGCAGCGGTAATGAAAGAGGTAAGGAGGAGCATGTTTGCCTTTTGTCAAAGAATCATCTGGTTCTACACTAAAGTTTGCCTTGTTTTAAAGCCCAGTTTCTGTCCTTGCCAAGAAACTTCACAATGTCATAGAAATTAACATGAAAGAAAAAGCTCTCACTGAGTCCTCAATTTTTTTTTTTCATTTCTTCTGTCTCTAGAGCCTCTCTATCTGTTACAATACCCTGCCAAGTGATTTTACATCAGAAGAAAACATAACATTATAATACAGAAGTGAAACTTTGCCATATTACAGGTTATCATTGTTTCAAGGTAGACCAAGATTTTATTGTAATAGGTTCATGTGGCAGTACTGTTTATTGTCCCCCCTTTTTTCAATGCTCTGACCAGAAATTCATAGCATTTTGCTCTTCTTTTTTTTTTTTTTTCCGTTTTTNTCATAGCATTTTGCTTTTCTTTTTTTTTTTTTTTTTCCGTTGTTTGCTAATTCTCCATCGTTTTCTTATTCTCCATCTGTTCCTGCATTTTTTCCCTTATAACTTCTGCTCACTTTTAACTTGTGAATAATTGAAAAAGCTTTTCTCTGAATGCTTTAAGAGTTATTTTGCACCAGATACTTACTGTTATTCAACAGTTATGTTCAAATATACATTCTTGTGTAAGGAAGTTACATTTGAATGCTTGGAAACTAAGAAAGTAATCTAATCTAATCTGATCTAAATTATGTAAACATAATATAAATAAACAAACATATAACAATCATATTATGCTTTTATAATATGATTATATGATAACAATAACAACAATAATAATATAATAACGTCATATATTCCTTTTGATATATACCTGTACCTTTCATAAGATATTATGAAGATATATTAATATAAGATGTTATCTCAGAAGTTTGGGACAATCTAAAGCATTGAAGTATGGATTAATGAAGGCAGTAAAGTTGTAAGTCACTCTGAAAAAGTAAGTCACAATAGAAAATGTAAACTGTTTCTTGTTTCTCTGAATTAGAAGATTTAGTTAATCAGCGAACAGAAATGGATCATAATTACTCGCAGTTACCAAGCCATTTAAAAAGGAATCTAGAGTCACAATTATGCAAATGTCCCTAATTAAAACACCACCACTGTGAATAAATAAATCATCATTAATTTTATACATTTGGTAATTATGGTACAACCTTATCTAAAATCATTGATGCATGTGAGCTATCATGCTAGTACTGTTCACAGCAAGAAGCAAAGATTTGGTATTTAACATTAAAAAACAACAAGAGCAGTAAATGAGAGGACAGTTGAATTGATACCATCTGCAAGTCCTGACTAAATCATAAATTGAAAAAGCAAACTAAATTGTAGTGTGGTTCATTCTCTATGATATCAAAACTATTGAACTAGACTAGAAATAAGTCTCTGCAGGTCGTCTTGTCATGAAAGTATAAGCAAAAAACCTTTTTGGATATTTCTGTGAATAACTGTTGCTCTGCACTGAAGTGCAGGACACCTGGATGTACAAACTGGATCTTTGAGTGCTTGTGTTGGCAGTGAGCTCTTTTTCAGGCAATCATATGACTGAGGAGAACAACTGGGACTGCAACATCCGCTTCAACAGTACTCCCATCTGGTCTGCTTCAGACCAGTCTTCTTAATCAGGTTCTCCAATTTTGGTAAGTCACTCCACCTTTTGTCACACCCATTGGTAATGGCAATTTGAATGACAGAAATCAGCCACCTGGAACAAGCAGACAACTTTGTTTTGTTGTTTCTGGTTTGGTTTAGTTTGTTTTTTTTTTTATAATTAATTAAGAGATTATAGCTGTATATTTCAAAGCATATGCACATCTTTGTGTTAGAGCAGACAGACTTGGTCAAAAAACCTCATGCAGGGAATTTATCTTTTCTTAAGAAACTTTTGTAGCAGTCTGACTACCTGCTTTGGCAAATAAAACCCATTCTGAAATCCAAGACAAAGGAATACTCTACAAGGCTCTTGGGCAGTTAAACAGTATGAGGCTGAGTGGGGACATACAGTTCCACTGGGCTGTCAAAATCAGAAATTTACCCACAGTGAAGAACGTACTATTGGTGTGTGACATGAGGATTGGATTCCATTTGTATTGTAACTTTAATCCACTGAAAACAGGTCCTGTGCAGGTGGTACTCTTATAGAAGTTATACACATACACTCATGTGCCTGTGCACACACACACACATGCACTCACAAACCGGGAGCATTCCGTTTGAAGTGTATTTACAGGCTAGATTTCATAATTTCCTGAATGAAATAAAATGGTTCTCCATTCTATTATGAAGCAGTAAAGTGAGTATTATTTGTAACTAATGTGGAAAAGTTCTATGATTGTCAGAAATGTCATACCCAGGACATTGTAAAGCTGCTGGAGTTATCTCCACTGAAAACTTCTGACTATATGTACATGCAAGAGGAGGTTTATTGTATGCATCTTGTATAAAAAGAAACAAGAATTTGTCCACAAGATCTTTTATACAGATGGAATTTGATTCAAGTGAATAGGAACCATTGAAGTTTAAATATATTTTTTAAAACTCACTTCAAACCATACCTTATTTTATTAGAAAAGATTACTGATACAATGTGGTACTGATGATAAACCATAATTCATGATCTAAGCTTTTAGTAATAAATCTTTGACAAAGGCAATGATTACAGTAACATTCTAAAACCAAAAAGAATAATACACAAATAAAGAGGTAACTAAATAAAAGTGAAGGGGTTTATAATGAAGATGATAAAAGAGGGCAGGGTAATACTCAATCAAGTTTTGTATTTTTAATGCAGGTTCAATCTTCTGAAGGGCTAATTTGCTGGTACTGAAAGTTGTCTGCCATTTTAGAGCCNTAATTATCATCAATTAAGTTATTAATTCTTTCCTGTTCATAAGAGAAAGATAAATTAAAGTTGGATTTGTTTTTTGTTTGGTTGGTTGGTTTGGCTTTTTTTTGTTGTTGTTGATGAGGTTATTTCTCCACTTTGCACAAATATGTTCTTCTGAAAATTCCAGGGGAAATTTCTGATATTCTATATTAATGTTAGACTACAGATTTGGGATGCGATATGTTAGGCAAAAAATCCCAAATTTCTTGCATATCCTGCTGCAAACACTTTTGAATGGAGTTCTAAGGATGAAAGGGTGAATGAAACCTGGTATGGGAATTATGATCTCAATTCATCCATAGAAGAAAGAAGGATAATGTAGTTATCATGCATGGTCTAGGTATTTTCAGACCTTGAGTTGTATTCCTTGAATGTTGTGTATGAGATGTGTCGGCTAGGATAAGGGTCTGTATTTTCAAAACCTCTAATACAAATACTTAAATAACATGTAAAACAGACTTGTTAACTTGTAATGTTCCTTAAATGTTTTCTCTTTGGCTTTTTCCTTATTCATTCTAAAACTCCTTAAATATTCTTCTGCTCTTGTCAATTAAGGAAGACATCCACCACTCCTTGCCTGTTACTAAATATTTTTCAGCTGTTCTCCAGGTGTCAAAACAACTCTTCTAGACAAAGGGCATACAAAGGATTAGGAAGGAAAAAAAAAATTATTCAATATTGATAGATGACTTGTGTTTAATTCAACCCAACATTAACATACACGAGAATGAGGCAGTTGAACTTGCAGGGGGAAAGAAGGGTACAGTGAAGGTTAAATATGAGCCAAATGCACATGAAAAGGGAACCAAAGGTCAATGATTTAGTGAATTCTGATTTAAAGAAAAGGAAAATGTTTCTCCCTAGTAACTGGAAGACATCTGGCAACTTATCATTGAGGACATCACAGGATGAAATCTACCTTAAAGCCCAGCTGAGAGAGATGAGACCTGGAGCATTTTTGATGAGACCAGTAAGATCTATAATCATTCTCGGGGTACCCAGAGCCCTGAGCTGGAAGACCAGCATAGGGAGCAGAAGGAACCCCCCATAGTCCAAGGTGAAATGGTTAGCAAACTGCTACACCATTTAGACAAAAATAAGACTATGGGGCTAGATGGAATCCACACAATATACTGTGGGAGTTGGCAGAAGTGTTCACCAAGCCACTTGCCATCATCTGTGAACAGTTCTGAGTAACTGGGGAGGTCCCAGTTAACTGGGAGATGGCAAATATTGTCTACCTCAACTTCAGCAAGGTTTTTCTCTCTGTCTCCCATACCATCCTCATAGGTAAGCTTAGGAAATGTGGGTTGGATGAGTAGACAGTGATTTTAGTAGAGAACTGGTTGAATGACAGACTTTGAAGTGTTTTGATCAGCAGTGCAGAAGCCAGTTGGAGGGCAGTAGTTAGTGGTATTCCCCAGGGGTCAGTACTGCCTCCCATCTTGTTCAATATAGTCATCAATGACCTGGATGATGAAATAGTGTACCCTAAGCAAATTCATTAATGACACAAAACTGGGAGGAGTGACTGACACACCAGAAGGCTGTGCTGCTATGCAGTGAGACTTGGACAGGCTGGAAAGCTGAGTGTAGAGGAACCTAGTGCAGTTCAACAAGGGCAAGTGTAGGGTCCTACACCTAGGGAGGAGTAATTGCACACATTAGTACAGGTTAGGAGTTGACCTACTGGAAAGCAGTTCTGCAGAGATGGAGCTTACAGTCCTAGTGGACAACAAGATGACCATGAGGCAGCAATGTGCCCTGATGGCCAAGAAGGCCAATGGTCTCCTGGTGTGCATTAAAAAGAGCATAACCAGCAAGTTGAGGGAAGCCATCTTCCCTCTCCACTCTTCTGTGGTGAAGTGATACTTAGGGTACTGTGTTCAGTTCTGGGCTCTCAAGTTCAGGAAAAAAAAGGGAACTACTGGAAAGAGTCCAGCAGAAGATTTTGAAGACAATCAAGGGAATGGAGTACTTCTCTTATGAGGCAAGGCTGTGAGATCTGGGTCTGTTTAGCCTGGAGAGGTGAAGACTGAGAAGCGATCTCATTAATTCTTATAAATATCTAAAGGGTGGGTGTCAAGGTCAGGCTCTTCTCAGTGGTGCTTGGTAACACGACAAGAGGCAATAGACATAAGCTGGAACACATGAAATTCCAACTGAATGTAATGGAAAAACTTCTTTACTTTGAGAGTGAGTGAGCACTGGAACAGGCTGCCCAGAGATGCTGTACAGTCTCCTTCTCAGAGATCTTCAAAGCACGTCTGGAAGTGTCTTCACCCAGCCTGCTGTGGGTGATCCTGCTTTGGCAGGGGGTGTGGGCTAGATGACCTCTAAAAGTCCCTTCCAATACCTACAATTGTGTGATTTTCTTTTCATATGGGAGGGAAGAAGGGAGAAAGAAAGATTACGTTTCACACGTCTCAAGAAATCAGTAGGACGTTTACAAAAAAAATATTTGTTGGTCAAGGCTTTTTGTGAAAATTTAGGTTGACTAAGCTATTTTGAATGTTGTAAAAATGTGTACCCTTAAAAACTGGAAAACCAAGTCAAACTACCTGGTAAGCGGGCCAACCAGCATCAATTAATTTCACAATATATCTGTCAAAAATTTGTTTTCCAGAAATGTAAAAACTTATGCAATTTTTTTTTTTTTAGAATTAACATTATCAAAATGAATACATAAGTTTATTTTCAGTTTTGAAAACAAGTCACATGAAATATAGGAAAATCATTAGCTATGTTTCATCAATGCAAACTGCTACTCCTTGTGATACTACTATTCTAAAGGTTTACCCAGTGTGATGGTGGAGCAGGATGGTCAACTAAGAGGACTAAAGAAGAGGGGAGTTATCTCTATAGCAGTACTGAGGATATGGAAAGGGAAATGAAACAAAGAAAAAGAGGGAAAGCTCATAAACCTGAGCATCCCTTTGTCATCAGTGTGAGGCATTCCATGCTTACCACCATCATCGGTATTTGTTAGTAGCCCCTTGACATTGGGTGGTGTATGACAGCTGCCCTCACATGTGGCATCACACTATACAGTGCAGCCCAGATATTGTGCACAACTGAAGGGCAGCTGGTGGTCTCATTTTTGCTGTAACAGGCAATGCATTGTTCTAACTAAATGAACTAATTACCATAAATAAATCATATTGCATTCTTACAGGAAAGCTTATCAGTCAGCACTATTATAGCCCTTCTATTTGGGCCTGAGAGCCTTATCTTCTCAGACCATGCTCCTGAAGTATAATGTACCTTTTTGGGTGCAAAAACCTCATTCCAAGGTTTAAATGAAAATTAGATTCACAAGAGTAATACCAGTATTGTGGTGCTCTTGAATAAGGAATGTGGTTTCAGTATTTTATGACTCATGATAAGGAGAGTAAAGGAAAATGTATAAAGCAAAAGTCTCCAACATTCTACTTCAATACCCAGTATTTTTAAATAAAATGTAGTTTCTGAAAGATGTCTGCATATTTGCACTGATTAGGCTCAAATGCAAATTTTCTATACACAGGCTAGAAGACTTAAGATTAAAGTACTCTTTCAGAGAAATGCATGAACATTTTTAAGGATCCATCTATTACTCAGTAAAACGTTAGCTTATATTATATAAATAATGCATCTCAGCATTCAAAGTCTGCTTAATCTTATTAATGTTTTAATAGTATATTGATGATAATAATTCTATTTTTTCTGGGCTAATTTCTGTGTAGATAATTAAAAAAAAAAACCCACTAATGATGATCTATACATGATCCAAAGAAAGCACATAAATGCTGTTTTGAGAGGTTCAGGTTTCCTTACTACTGGTACATTGGCCAAATGTTCTGCCTCCACAAATGGACACATTAAGAAGTAAGGAACAGTATAGTATAGTTAGATCATTGCTTGCTGATTATGGTACGAGTTATGTTTAATTTATTTTTAATAGAAAAGGTGGAATTGATAGTAATTCACACAGAACTCTCCAGTTCTCTAGAATTTGCTGTCAAGTTATCAATCTATAGAGTGCAACAATACAAAAAGTATACTGTTGTATCCTTTTTGTAATAGAAGTGCAGTAAATGTATTTGTCCCTTTATCATAAAATATGCAACACATTCCATTTAAACAACTTGGAATTTAGAGAAGCCAGATGCTCATTGCCTATACATCAGCCTAGTTTTACTTTAGATGGAGCTACAGTAGTTTGTTTTGACTCAGGAACTTGCTAGCCACATGTCAAAATGAGCCATAAGGACTTGATTACAGAAATATTGCCATTTAAGTTATGCTAGCAGAATTAATTTACCATTTTTATCGTCCATGTTCAATGCATGTTCACCTGGACATGGTCACTACTGTGCTTTTGTAGCACATCTGAAACTTATAAAATTTTTACAAATGCAATGATGCTTCAGGTATCTTAGTACAGATAAAGCTTAACCTCATATTCCTCTAAAGTTTTCAGTCTCAGAAGAGTGATTAATAGGTGGCTGGATTATTAATAGCCCAGTTTGTGTAATGTGTGCATAATAACATTGTTCTTGCAATTACTGACCATACGCCTAATATAAAGCAAATTCAAGGGGATGTCCTTTCGAGGAAGGATTGTTGTGCCTGTTTACAGAATAAATTGAAGGACAAAATACTGTGTCATATATTTGGACAAAGTGTTCAAGATGCAGAATAAATATATGTCTGAGAACAAGGAACAACCTCATTTTTGTTTGTCTTGAGACAAATAATGAGGTCATTCCTATATTTTAAGCTTAATTAAGAGTCTATGAAAAGTAAGGGAAGAACATTTAAAAGTACAGAATCTTCAGTGGTTTTCAGTAACATTTTCTGGTCTCTAAAGAAAGAGGAGGAATAGTAATAATAAGTGAGATATTCATGATATTGTTCAATTTGTGTTTTGAGAAAAGTTCAGGTATGCCTGGTTATCGAGATAAATTAATGAGATGTATGACTAAGCATATTTTTAATTAAGCTTTCTCAGATGAAGGCTGATAATATTGAGAAGCTCTGAAGAAAGAAGCATAGATAAAAGTTTGGAAAACAGTCTTATAATCGACCTAATTGATTTTCAGTACATGGATGAGACAGGATTTCAAGGGAAAAAGATGCATCTGACATTGATAATAACTGGATTTTGCTCTATCCAGCAAGTGAATGAAATATGTGCAAGAAAGGACAACATGTAACATTTATAAGTAAAGGAAGAAAGGCTGAAAAGGAATATGTCCAAGTACTTATTCAAGTACTTCAGCAGCAAAAATACAGGCTTGCTGCAGAGGTCCTGGTGTTGAAGGACACATAAAATGCTGAGGTGTTCAATGTCACCGTCTCCTCAGTCTTCATTACTAAGGCTGTCCTTTAGCAATCCAAAGGCCACTTAATGCTGATGGAAAGTCTGTATCAAAGAAGATTTAATTTTGGTGGAAGAGGGTGAGATCAAGGGACATTTAAACAAACCGGACATACACAAGTCTGTGGGCCCTGGTGTGATGGATCTACAGGTGCTGAGGGAGCTGGCCCATGTGATTGTGAGAGTCTCTCAATTATCTTTGAAAGGTCATGGTAGTTGGAGGAGGTCTTTAAGGACTGGAAGAGAGCAAATGTCACTGCTGTCTTCAAGAAGGGCAAGAAGAAGAATCTGAAGAACTGCAGGCCAATAATCTTCACCTTGATTATTGGAAGATGACAGAGCAACTTGTCGTAGAAACCATTTTCAAGTATATTAAGGATAAGTTGGTGGTTGGGAACAGTCAGCATAGATTTACAATGGAGAAATAATGCTTGATCAACATGGTAGCCCTTTACAATGAGATGGCCAGCTTGGTGGATGAGGTAATAGTGGATCCTCTTTATCTTGACTTTAGCAAGGCTTTTGACATTATCACCCAAAAGATCCTCATCCAGAAACTGATCCAGTATAGGTTAGGTAAATGAACAGTGAGATACAGGCCCCAAGTGCTGTGACCAGGAGCCTGAGATCCAGCTAGAGGTGAGTAGTAGTGGTATGCCTCAGGGCAAATACTGCAAAAAAACCCCAACCAAAAATACACAGGAAGTTTTTTTCATTCAAATGATTATAATAACACTATAGCAGGTCTGTTTCTCCCTAAGTACTGTTGTTTAAATCAGACAAGGTATTTTTGTTATCAAGAACTCTTTTTTTGATAATATCTTTTTATAAAAAAGAAATCACATTGGTTATGTCATAGTTTTTTTTATTTTTTTTTCCATAATGAGAAAGTTAAATCACTCTCATGCATCAGTACTGTTTTGTCTGAATACATTTTCTCTGATTACGAGCAGAGTGGTCTACAGATCTTTTATTCACAGGTGTGATCTTTTCCATCCATACATCCATTATTAATCAAGCAGTATGTAGGAGTAACAGTGGTGTCTTTGTCCAGAGCACATATAAAACATGTCTTAAGAAACTTTGCACTTTATTTCTTTACTTTTTAGTCAGGCATGTACTGTTGTTTGAATACGTACAAAAAATGTACTTGTTTATAGGCAAATCAATCAATTGGTAGTTAGTCACATTTTTATGTATTATTCTTATTTCATACCTTTTCTTTTATAAGTTGACAAGCCACAACTCAAAAGGTTTCTTCATGTTTATACGTACTGACTCAAGAGGTTGAGGAAAAGAAGAAGTTAAGATGAAAAATTACTTGAGGTAAAGATACGCACAGAACATGTACTCCTCTGACATTATGGAAACTTATTACTCATTTTTAAATCAGGAGACTTAAACATTATTTTCAAATCTTTCTTATATAGCATAAAACCTTACTAGAACCTCCTGCTGGAAAAAGAGATTCAGTGAAAACTGCACTTTTCATGCATATGAGTCCATCTTTAAATTGTATTATAAATTAGCAAATGGGTGACTGGTTTGGAGGTCGGCAAGTAATCCAATTTACAATGTTAATTAAATATCTAGCATGTTGCCGTGAAAACAATCTTGTATGAGTATCATCCAGAGGCTTGTGAAGGATGTACACAGCTGAATCTGATATTTTCCTTTAATATGCTCTGGAGAACCCTGTTCTACACAGCATTATTAGGTGGGGGGAGTTTAATTAATTCTAGTGATCTGTCCAAAAGTCAATGTGTGTGGAAATGGAATTAAAGAAATTCCTAGTCTATTTTTTCTGTTCATAGTCAATTAATACATAGAGGCGAATATTAGAAATAACTCACCTGAGAGAGAGTAAATTACATATAAGAAACATATACTTTTGTTTGATATTGATTAATTTCACAGACTTAATTTATCATTTCATTCTCAATTGTCAACAAAACTGAAAAATCTGTAAATTACAAGGCAAGTTGTGACACTCTTTTTTGTTTGGTTTCCAGTTATAATATTTGTTTCCAAAAAGAATGCAATATTTTGAAGCATCCGGTGGCATTTCTGATAATCTAAGCAGTAACTAACAAACACAAGGTGGGTTTTCCTACACTGTTTTTATTTACAGATCTGTAAGAGTATATCTGCATTGTCACTTAAATGAGACAGTTGCTTTGTCCTCTGCTTCATCAGTCAGACTCTACTGTAGCTATCCCATGTAAAAGGAACTACTCCAGATTAAACTGTTAGTGTGTAATGATGATTTGAGACTTTGCTCTGTGAAGCACTTCCAAAGTCAACACATTTTGTGGTCAATGTGATCCTCTGTTCTTCCACTGTCCCCACTTTTTCCCAGGACACCTCAAGTCTAGGAAAGCCTCTAGATAAAATCACATTATACAAAGCTACTCAGTAACATGCTGATAAAAATGTAAAATCTTGTATGTTTCACAGTTGTAGGATATTATCTTTGTTCATATGTTTATTTTTTATCATTAAAAAAAAATAAAATACTATCTTAGGGACGTTAAATGATGACTGAAACCTCAGGGAAGCCCACAGTTCTTATTTGGTTATGTCAGGAAAGTGAATGGAGTCTTAGAGACAATTTTATCTGAAGCAATACCAGCAGGTAGTCAAAACCACTTGTTTTTCTTTACTCCATACACCTAATATTTTATTACTTTTTTCACTTTTTCTTTTTTTACCTCTTATTGATCTTGGTTCACAAAATTTAATGATGCCCTAGGTTTGCCCTTTCTGTTGATTTGGAAGTCATCAATGAAAAACAGGCAGCAAATATTTGAGGGTATGATTTACCATCTCTGCATGTTTCTCTTCTTGTTTCATCAAATAAGGTAGAAATAGATATAGCTTAATTAATACTTCCTCAAGAGTTATTCTGATTATTTTTGAAAGATGTTAAACAGAAATTTAGAAATCTTCTGTTTCAATTTGTTCTCGTCAAAACAATGTTCAAAAGAATAAAATATGTTTTTCTTGCATAATTCTGTCAGCTTTGAGATTGTGTTCACCTGCATGCAATCTGGTCCTTGACAAATAAATAGAAATTCTATGCTAACAGAAGATGTTCAAGCATTGCTGCTGGTTAAGAGAAGCTTGGTTTGGGGCAGAAACAGTTAGAGTGTTGCTGAAGACAAATGTTTTGGCTTTGTATTTACAGAAGTGTTAACATTGTTCCCGAGAGAGGGAGCAGAAGTGGAGATTTGAAAATTTTAATATGTTAAGCATAGGATTTATACTTAATATAGTATAGTCATAAGGGTTTTAAAGCAATTTAAAAAAGAATAATAATGTGATTGTATGTCTATGGAGAAGAGTTTATCCAATAAATTTTATCTGAAAAAGTTGAATGGTGTTATTAATTTAGCTTAACTGTTTACAGTGATACATCTTTTTTTATTGTCATCTACCTGCCTTATTCAGACCTCTTTCTGCAGTTAAAAGGTTTTTTTCAAAACACCACAGAAGCTGAAAATGAATAAGATTCATTCTCTGTGAAGGTTAGCCTTCTTTGCTGCAATAATTCATGATATAAAATGGTAACCACTTCAAAATGTAACATTTTTTACGCATAAGAATCCAAGAATTTCAGAAAGAAATACTGCTAAAAAGGAAACAAAGCTGGCAGTTGTTTCTGATCCAAAGCCTTGCATGATATAATTTTCACCACAGGAGAAGGCAAGCTATGTTCCTAGGGTCCTATGCTAATATTAAGACTGAACAATTTCTGGCAGGGCAAAAGCATACACAAAGATTGCAGCTGAATAGGACAGAATGCCAGAGATGTCCATTCTTACTTAATCATATAGTCTGAAACAAACAAATAACTAAAATGGGACACTATATTTATTATGTTTTCTATTCTAAAAACTACGAGAATATGACTAATTTTGTGTATATCTTTACTGTTAACTAACAATAAAGGATCAGACTATGATCCAGTTCCATTCTACTAATTTAAAAATAGAAAGAACTCCCACTAAAACGCTGCTTTGGGACACTGCATAAACATACTGGACTGGACTTTTTTAGTCTTTTTTTAATCCCAGTCTCTTTGAAGCTGGAGTAATTTATAATAGCCACAGACAGTGATCAGCTCATCAGAGAGGGCTGACAACTTTTGTGAGGCAAGTGAAGAGAATTATTTAACAAACTAATTAATGACTAATTTCAAGGAGGTTATTGTTTAAATAGACTATATGTTCAGTAGCCATGAGATCAGTCATTTTTACTTTATGCTTCACTGACCTGCAAAAGGAGGTAATTTATGTAAGTAAAAAGTTCAATGGTAAACATTTTTGGAAGGTTTCTAAGTGAAATAAAGACTTTTTGTAAAGATTTTCATTAACCTTATTGTATTGCTCTTGCTATAATGGGACACCTTGCTACAGAAAAATCAGAGGTTATCAATTAAGCTGTATTGAATAGGATAATTAATAACAAATAGAAAGGAAGAAGTGGCTGAAAGAATACCTCTCTCTTTCCCATGAAGCAAAAACTGAAAGGGAGCACAATTTGTACATAAAATTGTGTCTAGGAATGAAAGGAAAGAGGTCAACAGTAGTTGCTTCCTCACTAGGGAACACACCATTTTTTTGGTAATGCTTATTTAGCTGATGAAAATTACTTTGAATAAGCTTTTCACAGTTTGTCTTTTAAAAAGTGCAGGGTTGCAAACACTTTCCACCAACTTATACTCTTTCTTTAACAGTAATTAAAAAAGATGGGGAGACAGCCGTGGGAAGCGGTGGGGGGAGAGG
>VXBJ01005726.1:96725-108069 GCA_013400055.1 Nycticryphes semicollaris
TGTTTCTTAAAAGATATGTAGCTTCCCTCCCTCTCTCCTCCCCTCCCCCACCCCCTTTTCCCTTCTGTCACTTTCAGTTCACAAAAAAACTCTCTGAATGGAACAAATATGGTGTAAGTCTACAAATACATATAATTTTTTTTAGGACAACATAATGATTTCTTAACCTCCCTTTTCTCTCTCTAATGTTGTGTCTTTATATGAAAATTTGCTTTGTGCTTCATTTGAAAAGATATAAAAATCTGGAACGCTTTAGAATACATTGCATCAGATTAGCTTTCTGGTATTGAGATACTTTTCCTTCCTACTGTTCATCTGTAGAGCTTTTTGGTGGGATTTGGGGATGCTTTTGCATGATATTGACCTGTAAGTTTATCTTTGACATAAGAATATTGTAAGGGTCTGTGATCTGTTATTCATCAAAAGAAGCAGATGANCCTGCAGCTATTGAGTATTCTCATGATACAAGGCTGATGATCCAAAAAAGTGGTATGTAAGTGATAAGATTTATTTGATAAACAGTTGTTGCCTGTGATATCAGTTTCTAAATATAATTTTTATTATGATTACCTTGGTGAGTAGCTAAACTTCTGAGTTACAACTTCCAAAATCTGATATAATGCTAGACAAAGAGCACGTTATGTGGAAGGAAAAGCAAATCCCTTACTTGCTTGACCAATGAGATGATTATGCTGTAATGCAAGCATAAGTAGATTGGATGTATGTGTGTGTATATATATATATAGAAATGGACATATATAGGCAAAGCAAAGGCTTTAAATTAAGGCCTATATTCATACAACTTAAGGTCAGAAGTAATTATCATTGTAATGGAACTGGTATTCGCTGAACATGCATAAGTAGTTTACTAACATCCAATCGCCTCATGAAACACCATGTCTTCTTTCCATCAAGACAATTTCAGCTCAAGCATTTGTCTGTTGTATCCTTAGATGAACTTTTTTGTCCCTGCTGTCAGTTGAATACTGTCATTGGCAGTAGTTGTTTCTTAAAAGATATGTAGCTTCCCTCCCTCTCTCCTCCCCTCCCCCACCCCCTTTTCCCTTCTGTCACTTTCAGTTCACAAAAAAACTCTCTGAATGGAACAAATATGGTGTAAGTCTACAAATACATATAATTTTTTTTAGGACAACATAATGATTTCTTANAGCTTTCTATGAAAGTTTCAGCACTGGTGGAGCTATTTAAGCAGCAGTACACAGCTGTAAATTCTTTTCTATAAAACTCTATGGACAGGACACTGGCTTGGCATGCAATTATCCTGACCAAACATCTGACAGGAAAGACTTTGCTAAATATTCCAGAATATGATGGGAGAAGAACTATAAAGTTTGGATGAGATACACATGTATTGAACTTGTATACACATTTGGTTTTTAAATTGTTTTAAAAAGGTAGAAAAGTGAACTTTGAAATGGAATCAGATATTCATAACCTACCTGTGGAGCACAGGTAGGTTATGAATAAATTAAGTTCTAGAAGCTTCAGCAGTTGCACGAATACTAAAGACAAAGTCATGGGAAATGTGAAAGAAAATCTGGATATTTTAAAAACCTTAGTGATGTGATTTATAACATTGTGCCTATGAATTTAAAATAACCTAGACAGCAAATCTGATTTTCAGTTTAGGCATGTCTGAGCAGAGCAGTGGATTTGTAAAGAATGTACTGTACTGGCTGAAAAGTACCTCTGAGATGTGCAAGAAGAGTTTTCGGGAATGCACAGTTGCCAGCTGGATTCCAGAGATCAATGTGCCCTGCCCCAGTGTTTTTGGTGCAATTCCAGAAAAAAAAAAACTCCTAGAAGGAAATCACTGGTTACATCATGTCATCTGAGAACACGTCAGAAATAAGTAGGCAAGTAAATTTTAAAGGACCTGATAAAGCTTCTTAAGTCTTCAGTTTTGTAGATAAAAGTGTAAAGCTTTTATCTTATGTGATTTTATTTTATTTGTTAAAACTGTAAAAATTCAAGCAAATGTAAGTTAAACACAGCGCAGTTCAAATGGAGAATTAAAATCTTGTTGACTGCTGAGTAAATTAGGTAACTGAAGCTGTGGTAAAATTGGAATTGAATAGATGAAAAAACATGCTTTGCTTCTACAGGAAAAAATGGAATGAAGTAAATGAAAGCAGACATGAATCTGCAACTTCTGGAGTGGACCACAGTAACTCTGTGTCTAAGCTCTAAGTCAGGCAGATCTGACTCTATATTTAAAAATCTGCATCCAGCAGTTGAACTGTGGAATAACCTTGATTCTTGGAATACACTATTCTTCTAGAGATTAACTCCCTCCAAAATGCTCCAAAAGTAACCAAGTATTCTGTGACATAAAACACAGATTTAGTTCCATGAATCTGTAGTTAACCTTGAGCAATAAGTTTTTCTGTCAGTATGGCCAGCATTCTCTCTGTTACTTTTTATAAAATGTGCTCTAAAGTTAATAAAACAGATTAATTCCCTTTGTCTATCCTGTCTGATTTCAGTTATTCATCACCTGATGATTTTGGCAATTGTAATAAAGTAATTAGGAAAGAATCAGCCCAACAGAAAGCCTAAATGGATCTGAATTTTATTGGACAGGGAAAAGAGAAGAAATAGGAATAACTTTTCTTTGGCAGAGTTAATATGCATTTGTTAAGCGACTGAGTAAGATTAGTAAAAAGATAGTAAATAATCAGTAAAGCTTTTCTGCTAAGTTATATGCATGTAATATCTGAGCTTGTATGTAATTGCAAAAATTTTGAGAAGTAATTGGAACGACTCTTTTGACTAAACATGTTTTGGAAAAGTAAAGAACTGATGTGAAAGCAAAATACTTCATTAGGGCCAGAAATGTAACTTATTTTAAACTTCATATAAATATATTTATGTACATATGCATATATGCATACACATCCATATACTTATGTGGTCTGGGTTACAAGAAATTTTGTTTAAGGAAATGTTCTTGGGCTGTTCTCCACAATACCTTTTACTTTTCAAGATCTGAGCACAAAGACTATAACAAATTGTCAGTAAAGAATTTTTTATTATTATTATTTTTAAGAATGTTGATGTTAAACAGATGGAGCAAAAAGGAGCAAAAAGAAAAGTGTCAGTGGCCTAAGTTGAGTGCAATCTGACAAGTAAAAAAGAAATCAGGATTTGAGTCATCACAGCATTAAACTAGCCTAATAGAAAATCAGTATCAGATATAAGTATCAGATATAAGAAAAGTAGTTCAAGTTCAACCTACTTTGAAAGCAAGGAAATAATAATTTACCACAAAATTGCACAACATTCATAAAATGTCTTGATGTAGGAATGCGCTGTGCTTTTGGTGGTGGATAAATCCAAGGGATTACTACCAATCACTGCTTTGTAAAACAGATATTTCCTTGCCAATGTCATGACTCACAGAGCCACAAAGATGATTAANCACCTTCTAATGTTCAGAATAATTGTGGATAACTGTTCATGATGGTTAGAAAACCTATTGACTGAGATTTCTGTAACATAAATGTTCTAAGAAGGTGTCACAGACAGGTTTGAAGACAGATCTCTATGTACTGGACACATAAAATTGGGTTTTCTCATTTAGAATACTAATGCTTCTTCTAGAACAATCTTAAAAATCTGTAGGTTGTATTTCTTTTGAGAGGAGAAATGCAACATATTAATGAAGAAGAAGCAGGAAAAGAAGGTTAAGTTATGCAAGGTTATGCATAATAAATTCTTAAATTCAATTACAAAAAATATTTTATTAAGGAAAAAAACCCTTTATGTTAATAGTTTGTGATCAAAGATAGAAATAAAAATACAATATCGATTGTCTGTCTTTCAAGTAAGCCTTTTGGGGCTAAGAAAAGAAAGAAACAAAAACAAGAACAAAAAGGTCAGTAGTGTAATAAACCTAATAAACCCATAGCTGGAAATCATTTTAGTTTTATATAGCAGTCGTCTTTGGAGAATGCAAAATGAATGCAAAGAATAGTGACGAAGCTGATGAAGGGTCTAGAGAAGAGGCTGAGGGGACTGGGGCTGTTTAGTCTGGAGAAAGGGAGGCTGAAAGGAGACCATATCACTCTCTGCAGCTACTTGAAAGGAGGCTGTAGCAAGGTGGGGTTCTCTTTTCCCAGGTAGCAAGTGATAGGACAAGAGGAAACGTCCTCAAATTGTTCCAATGGAGATTTAGAAGGAAACATTTATTCACTGAAAAGTTTGTCAAACATTGGACCCGGGCTGCCCAGAGAAGTGTTTGAGTCACCATCCCTGGAGCTGTGTAGTCATGGTGCCTACAGACATGGTTTTGTGGTGGACTTGGCAGTGCTAGGTTAACAGTTGGATTTGGTCTTAAAAGTCTTTTCCAACCTGTAATTCTATGAATAACAAGTGTTTTGGCTCTTGGAGTTAAGTATAGCTGGAGTCCTACAATGTCACAGGAATAGTTAAAACATGAAAATAACCTGTTGGTATTACACAGCACCATACAGCATTTTCTAACAGTGAAAATGAACATCGGAATTAAGTATAGGCACATTTGTGTGCCTCGGTCTGGATAGAATAGAAAAACATTACAGTAACTGACAGTGTGTGATCAGGCAGGCGAGAGTTGGATATATAAGAGAAGAAGGTAATATGAAGTGAGTTACAGGGAGAACACTTTCCTACAGCAGCCTAATAAAAAGCTTTTATAAAAAATGGCTGTTATTTCCACCCACCCACCCCACCATTTATCATAACTGTATTAAATACCACTTTAAACTCTTGTTTATAAGAACACTAATTTGATTGCAAACTAATTTTTAAATATTTACTGTTACATTGCAGAAGCTGTAATGATTTTCTGCATACTTTTTTCACTCTGCTATTTGAAGAGGTGTTGTCTATCTAGTTCAGCTTAAGATGAGTTATTAAAATTCCTGTGGCATTTTGATTTAGGCTGACAAGATAGGCAAAGATGCTGTATTTGGAGGGAGATTACATAAAACCATGTGCTTACAGACAGTCATAGTGGTTCACTGGGATGTGCATAAGAGAGATATTGTAATTTAGTTTTCCATCCTGATCCTGTTTTTGAAAAACAGTGTATTACATGGTTCATTGTGAGATATTTCAAACGCTAGTCTGCTCGACAATGTCCTGAGAAGACAGGATTGACTGAAATTGTTCTGACTACCTGAGACAGAGGGAAAATGAGGCATTATGGGGGGGCTTCCTTTCTAGACTATCCTCTGCACTATTACAAAGGATAGTTCTCCCAATGTCATGTGTGACTGTAGGAACCAGGCTTGAAATTCCTGTGTATCGATACAACAGAGTTAAGAGATAACCCCTTTACTATCTGTAGGCCATTTGAGGCTGTGGAGCTTGTGGAATAGGAGTTATTAATGAAAAACTGATCAGTAAAGTTCTGGATAGTAAGAATTTTATGTTCTCATTTAAAAGTGTGCAAAGCTTGCTGAAGCTGTATGGTACCAAGAAGCAGGATTGCTCACATGTGTCTGTACTTGCCACACTACTGGACAAACAATACTAAAATAAAAGTACATTTTTTCTGAAGGATTTAATCTTCTTACAAAGCAAGGAATGGGTTTGAAAATCTTCATGTAAAGCCAGACAACAAGTTAAAAACTCAACATCTTAAACCAGAAATTTGGATCTCCTGTTTTATTTAGAGAACTATACTATTTCTCTGGCACCTGAATTTTGAGAAAACACTCTGGCTTATTCTATAAATCAGTTTGGCTCTGTTCTGCAGTCTTTAAATTTTCCTAGATATCAATCAGGGAAGGGAACTCAATGATTGCTACTACAAGAAAACTGTGGGAATTATTTATTTTCCTCTGTAAATTGATCTTTTGCAGTACACACAAATTGAATTTTAGGTTGTATAGGTCATTGTCACAGTATTACATTTTCTATCTGTCATATCTGGACTTGTGCATCTGATCTTGTAGAAAATTCACTGAAGTCTAAGTATTTGTGTTTGTCTCTAATACTATTAGAAGTAAAAGCTTTCAATCCTTACATTCTTATTACTTTGGTATTTTTGTTCTACCTGTGGGATGTAAGTAGGTTTCTTTTTGGAACAGGAAAAATATTTTCTGCCAAATATTTAATTTCTATTTAGCACTGTTAATGTCAGAACACTGTACAAAGGACAGTAGAAATGCCATTGCAGTTTTTGATTGGATAGGCACATTATGTATTGCTTAGAAATGTTATTTGTATTTTCCTTTCAAAATGACCATTCTATCCTCTGAATCTAAGTCACATCTCAGGGTTTGTAACAAGGTAAGTACTTTTCAATGTAAACTCTCTTTTCGGTTTTTCCAACATATTTACAATAACTTGATAATGTAGGACATGAAATCAAACACAGGAAAAATAAACTGGACTAGATATGAAGTTGCTTAGGGCCTAAGGAAGACAAGTTTTAGGTCAGTATGTGGGTTTCCATCTAACAAAGGAAAAAGTCTTGAACTTTTAGTCAGATAGATTCCAGTTTAAGTGTCTTTTGAATACAGACTGCATTTTCTCAATCAAGAATGTGATGCAAGAGAGGAAGAAAGCAAAAGAATGAAGGAAAGCGCTGTAATTGTCTGATTATACCTGTTTCCATTTAAAACACACTACACAATTATAAATTCCAGAAACAATAACTGGACTTTAGAAGTCTACATTGTTGCTTATGGCTTAGAAATTATATCACAATTACACACAAAAATTATAGAATCACAAAATCATAGAATGCTTTAGGTTGGAAGGGACTTTGAAGACCATCTTTTTCCAACTCCCTCTGCCATGATCAGGGACATCTGCCACTAGACCAGGTTGCTCAAAGCCCCATCCAGCCTGGCCCTGAACACTTCCAGGGATGGGGTCTCCAGTACTTCTCTGGGCAATCTTTTACAGTGTCTCACCATGCTCATAGTGAAAATTTTCTTCCTCATATCTAACATAAACCTACCCTTTTTCAGTTTAAAATCATTACCCCGTGTGCTATTACTACACGCCCTTGTAAAAAGTCCTCCAGCTCTCCTGTAGGCACCTTCCTGGAGCCTTCTCTTCTCCAGGATGAACAACCTCAACTCTCAGCCTGACTTCACAAGAGAGATGCTCTAACCCTCTCATCATCTTCATGGTCCTACTCCTGAAACACTCCAACAGATTCATGTCCTTTTTATGTTGCGGGGTTCTGATGTGGGCAAAGCACTCCATGTGGGGTCTCACCAGAGCAGAGTAGAGGGACAGAATTGCTTCTCTTGACCTGCTGGCCATGCTTCTTTTGATGCAGCCCAACATATAATTGGCTTTCTGGGTTGCAAGTACACATTGCTGACTCATGTTGAGCTTCTCATCCACCAACACCCTCAAGTCTTTCATCTCAAGGCTGCTCCATTGCACCAACCCATACGCAGGACCCTGCATTTGACCTTGTTAAACTTCATGAGGTTGACACAGGCTCACCTGTTAAGCCTGTCCAGGTCTCTCTGGGTGACAACCTTTCCCTCCAGCCTGTTGACCGCTCCACACAGCAGCAATTTTTCTGAGGATACACTCAATCCCAACTTCCACATCATCAACGAAAATGTTAAATGGTAGTGGTCTCAGTACCAGCCCCTGAGGAACACTACTCGCCACTGCTCGCCACTTGTACATCAAGCCATTAACTGCAACTCTGAGTACAACCATCTATACATTTTCTTATCTACCTGTGCTCCAACCATCAAATCCATGCCTCTCCAATTTAGAGACAATGATGTGGTGTGGGCCAGTGTCAAATGCTTTGCTCAAGTCTAGGAATAATTGTTCCTTTATTCTCTGGCTAGATAGATGAAGGAGGGGGGGATGGATGTTGTTTATCTTGACTTGGCTAAGGTTTTTGACACTGTTATCCATAAAATCTTCATAGGCAATCTGATGAAATAAGGAGTAGGTAAGTAGACAGTGAGATGAACTAAAAACTGGCTAAAAACTGGAGTTCCACAAAGATGATCAGAGGGATGGAGCATCTCTCCTATGAACAGAGTTTGAGAGAGGTAGGCTTGTTCAGCCTGGAGAAAAGAAGGCTCCATGGAGACCTTAAAACAGTTTGGCAATATCTGAAGGGAGCCTACACAAGAGCTGGAGTGGGACTCTTTGTCAGGGAGTGTAGTGACAGGAAAAGGGGTAATGACTTTAAATTAAAAAAGTGAAGATTTAGATTAGATATTAGAAATAAATTCTTTCCTGTGAGGGTGGTGAGGCACTGGAACATCTTGCCCCATCCCTGGAAGTGTTTATTGCCAGGCTGGATGGTGCTTTGAGCAACCTGATGTAGTGGGAGGTGTCCTTGCTCAAGGCAGGGGGGTTGGACGTTGATGATTTTTAAGGTTCCTTCCAGCCTGTTCTAGGATTCTAAAATGTGTAAAAGTCTGTGACCAGTACCAAGAAGTCCAGTTGAATACCAGTCATTAGCAGTATACCCATGAGTGTATACTGGGGTCATTACTCATTACCCTCTTCTTAGATGATGGGTCAGCATGCACCCTTTGCAATTGTTAAAGGACATGGAACAGGGAGGAGTGACTCATACACCAAGTGGCTGTGCTACCATTCAGAGGAGCCATGACAGACTGGAGAAATTGGATAACAGGAACATCAAAAAGTTCAACAAAGGGAAACGTGAAGTCCTACGCATGGTGAGGAACAACACAGGTACAAATCAGGTTGGGAGAAAAGGACCTGAGAATCCTAGTAGACAGTAAGTTGAACATGTGTCCTTGCCACAGACATCTACCAGTTTCCTGACCTGCATTAGGAAGGATGTTGCTGGCAAGTAAAGGAAGGTCATCCTTACACTCTGCTCAGTGTTGGTGAGATACAACAGGTGTGGTGTGTTCAGTCCTGAGTTCAGGGATACATTAAAGATGTGGACATTCTGGAAGGAATTGAAAGGAGGGCCACAAAGATGGTGAAAACTCTGGAAAGTTGTGACTGTTCAGCTTGGAGAAGATGAAGCTCAGGAGGGATTTTATGCATGTGTATAAACATCCAATGGTAGGGTGTGTAAGGAAAATGGAGACAGACTCTTTCTCAGTTGTGTCCAGTGACAGGACAAGAGGTTATGTGCATGAGTTGAAACACAGGAAATTATGTTTAAACATAATAAAAGCCCTTTTTTTTTTACATTGCCTGATCAAATGCTACAGCAGGTTTCTCAGAGATATTCAAAACCTGACTAGACATGATCCTGCTTAATGTGCCCCAAATAACCTTGCTTGAAGCAGGCAGTTAATCTGTAGAGGCAGGACTGTGTAATCTCTAGAGGAGGTTCCAACCTCAGCAGTTCTGGTAAGTACCAAAATTACCCACAGTAAAAAATTATTCTAAATTATGTAAATAAGTTGAAATCAGTTTAGTTAAAAATAAATGTTAATACTTTCTTGAATACTCATCTTCTAATCCTCAGTAAGGGAAACTAATGACATACTTGGGGCAGTTGTGTATATATATAGGTCATATGCACAACTCATGGTGATATGAGCGTTCATATTACACATATATAATCAGTCCCTGTTAAAAGTAAAGAAAATCAATAGTCACTCCAAAGTTTTAGATAAGATGGAAATACATGAAAATAAACTGACTAGACATGAAAATCAGGACCTGATGTTTGAAGAGGCTATGAGAATCTTATGGAAACCAGTAGACATGGAGAACAGTTACTGGGTCAGAAATTTTAGAGATGGAACTTGGACTTTGACACAGTCCCCCACAAAATTCTCATGGAAAAGTTGCCTGCTCATGGCCTGGATGAGCATGCGATCTGCTGGATCAAGCACTGGCTTGATAGATGGTCCCAAAGAGTAGTCCTCAATGGAGTTAAATCCAACTGGCAGCCAGTCACAAGCGGTGTTCCTCAGGGCTCGGTACTGGGACCATTTCTGTTTAATGTCTTTATTGATTATCTCGACAAGGACATAGAGTGTAACATCAGTAAGCTTGCAGATGACACTAAGTTAGGTGGGAGTGTTGATCTGCGGGAGGGCAGGGAAGCTTTACAGAGGGACTTGGATAGATGGGATGAATTGGCCAAATGTCAATGGAATGAGCTTCAACNGAATAAATCTTATGAAGAACGACTGAAGGAAGTGGGACCATTTAGTTTGAGGAAGACGAGGCTGAGGGGAGACCTCGTGGCTCTCTTCAACTATTTGAAAGGGCATTATAGAAAGATTGGTGCTGGTCTCTTCTCACATGTGATTAGCGATAGAACAAGCGGGAATGGCTTCAAGCTACAACTGTGTAGGCTGAGGCTGAACATTAGGACAGAATGGAAACTATTAGTTCTGGTCAAGAAAGAAAATCCAACTAGTGAGCACAAAGCAGTAGGAAAAATAGTGGGTTAATGTTCTGACAATATTTACTTTTTTGGTATGACCAAGGATATCCACAGAATACAAGTCTAGTACTCAGGTCCTAGAATAAAGCTAGGGTGTCTTGCAATGAAATTTAGGCAAACATAATTTAGGAATCAGGGCTAGAAAACAAATACTTTAACAACAAAACAAGTGAAAGGAGATGATGTTGCTTGTTTCCTTTCTAAATATTTCTTTTAGTTATAGCATTGAAGATTCATCCACTTAAAACTAACAGGCAGTATAAAATGGCTGATGCAATTCTGATATTCTGATTTTTGAAATGGCTTTTTAGCTGATGCGGTTTCTGGAGTACTGTGGAGGCTAACAGAGCTTCAGTTCATACTAAATGTAGATGCAGCACTTTGATCCCTCATCTTAAGATTTTCTTCTATCCTCCTTCTCCCAAGGTCCCATTTAAATTTACCACAATACTAATGCATATGTTTTTCCCTTGAATGAAAGTTTATTAATACCATTTACCTAATACGAAATACTGAAAAATGTTAAACTCATATTTAATTGAAATACAATTAGAAATGTAAGTTAGAAGAAAGACAAATTGACCCCACTGTCAGGAAGCCAGTAACAACTGAACTACATAGAGATGTTCAGGGAAGGTTCATTTATTACTGAACATGAAAAACCGAGAAAATAAAACAATAGGAATAAATAGACAATAAAAAATGAATAAGTACACAGTGAAAATAATAACATAAACCCCTTCTCATTAGTCTGAGAATTGATTAAAACATCATGTAAAACAAGAAATTCCCTAACAATCCTTTCTTAATGCACAGCAATATACCTAATTGAAAATAGCATTGCTTCTGTATATTGCTTTATGTGTAAGTAAGGGCCTGTCAATAAACCTCCTATACACTCCTTTAGAGGAATCATAATCATCCAGCTATTAAAATTCACTTTAGTAGTAC